>QEPC01009589.1:2326462-2339668 GCA_003113815.1 Sphenodon punctatus
GCAGGGGTCCAGTATGCGATAGTAGGTTAAATAGGAATTAAGTAGGATAGGATGAGACATCTCCATAAGAGATGAGGAAGTGATACCCAGCGTGAAGCGGGGCGCAGCACGCGCTGGGGTCATGACCCTGGGAGGAGTGGTTTGGATGACCGGAATGGACATGCGCTGTCCGCCGGCCGGAAACCACTTACCTCCTGGCTCGTGCCCTGAGTTGGGCCTGTTCCCCCGTTTCGGCCAGAGCCTTGTGTTGTCGAAGGGGGAAGATAAGTAGAACGGCATTGACGCTGGAGGGCACATCCACGTCAGTGACCAAGTTAATAAGTTTATGGTTATTAGCTAGCATACTGGACCCAGAATTGCCGGGCAATTTTCCCACCGGCCTCTCAAGTTTGATTGTTGATAATAAAGAATGCGGCCAGCATTTTAAACCAATACAAGTCTCCGTGTCTCATTGGGGTGCGCCGACAAATAGCTGGGTGTCATCAGCATATTGATGACACCTCACCCCAAACTCCCTGACAGCCTCCCCGAAAGGCCACATATACACATTGAACAACAGAGGGGATAGAATAAAACCTTGCGGAACCCCACACGCGAGGCCCCGGGAGAAGATGAAAACTCACCCAGCACCACACGCTGGGTTCTCCCGGCCAGGAAAGAGTGGAACCATTCAAGAACAGTCCTGCTAATCCCCGCCCAGTTCCTCAGCTGAGTCACCAACAACTCATGATCAACGGTATCAAATGCAGCCGAGAGATCTAACAGGATCAACAGGGCCGAGCGACCCCAGTCCAATTCACGGAAGAGGTCGTCGACCAAGACCACAAGCGCAGTCTCCGTGCCAAAAACTTGATGGAAGCCAGACTGCGAGGGATCAAGAAAATTGACCCGGTCCAAATGCTCGCAAAGCTGTCGAGCCACCACCCATTCAATAAACCTTCCCTAAAAAGGGAAGGTTAGAGACTGGCCAATAGCTGGCCAGGATGCCAACGTCCAATTATGGTTTCTTGAGCAGGGGCCGCAACACCTCCTCCTTGAAGCAGTCCGGCACCCTGCCCTCCCTAAGGGAGGCGTTGACTATTCCCGCCAGCAACGGCCCTAATGTCTCCTGGCTAGCCTTAACCAGCCAGGACGGGCATGAATCTAGTTCACAATAAGTGGCTCGAACAGTCCCAAGAGCATCCCCCACATCCAAGAGCAACACAACCTGAAACTCATCCCACAAAACAGGACAAGGGGCTTCTACTGCTTCTGACCCAGCCACTGCTAAAAAAGTTGCATCAAAACTGTGGTGAATTTGAGCAATTCTATCCGCGAAAAAGTCCACAAACAAATCACAGAGAGCATTTGATGATTCTATGCCCAGGCAGAGGGAGGCCGGACCGACCAGCCTCCTCACCACCCGGAACAGCTCAGCCAGGCGGGACTTAGCGGACGCAATGAGGGCAGCAAAGAAAACCTTCTTTGCTGTCCTCAACGGCATAGGTACGTAACCAGACTCTACGCTGCAATCAGTCAACTTCAGTATGCGAGTGATGTCACCGTTGCTCTAACCTCTGCCCTTCCTGCTTCATCTGCTGCAGCTCCTCTGTGTACCATGGGGACCTGAGTTTTCTGCGATTCGGGAGTGGACGCCTGGGGGTCACACGGTCGATGACCTCCACGAACACGGAATTCCATATGGACACGAGGTCATCGAGTGAGCAGCCATCTAGGTCAGAGGAAACATCCCCTAGAGCTGTCTGGAACCTCTGGTTCCATAAGCCTTCGGGGGCAAACCAACCTAACTGATTCCGCACCCTCCTGGGGGCCACCATGCACCAGGATACCAGCCTGAAGGAGATAATGATCCGTCCATGACAAGGGCACTGTTGACACCTCCCCCAGTAACAGATCCCCTGCCTCAAGGCCAGTGTAAAATATCACGTCCAGGGTACGTCCTCCAACATGTGTGCGGCCCACCACTCTCTGAGACAGGCCCATGGTGGCCATGAACTCACACTCTGCCCCTCCAAGTCTGGTGTTGGCATGAATGTTGAAGTTCCCCAGGACTATCGCCCTGGGGGACCACAAGACCACCTCTAACACCATCTTGGTCACTGCAGGCAGGGAGACTGCCATACAGGTGGGTGCCCGGTATATCAGCAGTACCCCCACTCTGTCTCTGGCCAAATCCAATACCAGATGGAGACCCTCCATACCCATGGTAGGTTGCACAGGAAATCTCCTCACAGACCAGGTGTCCTTAAAAATAATGGCTACACTGCCCCCCCCCCCACCGGCCCTCCAACCGCGGCTGATGCTGTACGGAGTACCCTGCTGGAACAAGGTCAGCCAATATAGGCCAGGACTCAGTGTCCAGCCAGGTCTCCGTAACACATGCGAGGTTGGCTGCCTGGTCCAGATCATCTCCCAGACAGTAGTCGACTTATTAGCCACCAACCTTGCATTTACCAGCATCAAACGGAGGCCAGGGGCCCTCTGATCCCCGATCACCTCGCCGCCTGCCTGGGGGTCAGTGAGTGGGACAGATATACAGCATCTGTCCCGTTTCCATCCGGCAAAACTGTGTCACCATGAATAGATCTACAATACGGCCACCAATATCATGATGTACTGATGCAATGCCACTGGACAAAGAGGCCACCTTGAGGTATTGCATGCATGACAACAGCTAGAATAAACGTGTGGGAACTTTAATTGTTACACACACCGGGCTTGTGTAAGATAAACAACAGGACTGAACAAAGATGGGGCCAGTGCCAATGATTTTGGAACATGTGGTGAGGGTCTGGGAAAGACATTGTGCTCTCACCAGGCTCCAAGAACCTAACCATATTCCTGATCATTTGGTTCATTGCCTACGCGTACGCACCACGCGAAGGGGAAATCTGCACTGTCCAGCAGCCATCTCTTCTCCTCCATCCCCCGAGTCCTGACAGGGATGTCCTGTGACATCACTTGTGCTCTTTCATCATTCCGTCAGGCTCTTAGGGTTTCAAACTAGGATCCCAATTAAAGTAATTTGCTCTTCAACTGTTGTCCCACAATTAATGCATGTCCCTTCACCAAACACACATCACCAGGAGTCAAGTCAGTACAGTCAGTGGGGAAGCAAAATTATCCCCTAATTGGGCTTCTGCTGCCATGGAGGAACTGCCCGAGTTGGGAGAGAAGCATGACTCCTTGGCCATGCGCCACAAGGCCTGTCAGACCCACAAGTGAGCTAATATTAGCCTCTGGGGATGAAGTCAAAAGGGGCGGTGTTTTCCTGCTCCACACACAGGCTTCAGTGCTGCTGTGCCTAATTCTCGGTCTCACAATACTCATCCCTGTTCATCTCCTCACTTTTAAAAGCATTTATTCAGGAGCTATTTTCAGACTCGGTTACAATGAGAATCAGAAAGACCTGAGACGCCCTTGATTGAGTGGCATTCAGTAGAGCTGCTACTGTCGCCATATGGAATCCTTCGTGCTTGCCAGGTTCGGATTTATCATCTCCCCCTTAAAGAAACAACTAATATAATCTGTTTTTCTGAATGTGATTGAGTATCTGCCTCACACTGACTGACGTAAAACAACAGAGGAAAGAAACTCCCACCAGGGTGGAAAGGTTAGGGCATTTAAGGATGCTGCTGATGTAAAAAGGAGAGGGGGCACTGCTTGGGAATCCTGTTCTACTGCTAGAATTGACACCCCACATCGCAATCTTGATCCACTCCTAGCTCCCACCTGGCTCTCAGGAGGACTGAGAGGCTTCATGTATTAATTAATATTTGCAAAGCTCTCCTTTAGGTACTTGGTTAGAAATGATCGAGTTTTCCCTTCTCTCCATCGATTTGAGAATCTCCACCCTGTAGTTCTGTAACGTAGGGTCATTCAGCACTGGTATAAGAGCAGAGCAGCCGTACCTTTGTGCCAGTGGAGGACAGGGCATAGCAGTAACTCTATTCCTCCCTGTCCTACCACACCCACTTCCTCGTCCCCAAGGGAACAGGAGATAGCAGAGCCACTTCTACTGTCTTTCCAGAGGCAGGGAAAGTTCTCCAGTGTCCTCCTCTGGCTGCCTCACGTCCGAATCTAACGGAGTTGGACAAAAGAATCCAGCCATTGATATTTTCTCCACAAGCTGCACCAGGCAGCCAGGGGTTTCCCATCATGGAGGAAGCTAGACCAACAACTGTATTTGTTAATTGGTGGTCAATCACTATTGTGACCAGACTGAGGGTGTTCCCAACTGAGATTTGAACCAAGGTCTGTACATAGCAGCCTTACCAACTGAATCAATAGAGAAGCCTTCTGAGGTAGCAGGTTCTGTGACCGGAAGCAATAGTTGAGAAGCCTCTTGTCTTTCTCATGTTTGGGACGAACATGGCAACCACTGTCTCAACAACATGGGAGTTTGTTTCAGCTGTTTAATATGCTTGACATAATCCCCTTTAACATCCTGTATGCACTAACATAATGTACTGAGAAAGCACCAAGTAAAATGCTGAAAGTAAAATGGTACTACCACTCAGTTCTTGTCTGACACTCTCATCTGCACACCCCACAATTCCTATAAAAATCTGGGGGGATTAAAGAAGTCTTGGAAAATACTGTCATACATAAAATGTAACTAATGATCTCCTGAGCACTAAAGAACAAATCGCTCTCTCATGCAGCTTATTATAGAGACAAATTCTTTCATCCCTGGAAGATGACAGATGCAACAGTAATTAAATCCTAGCTTCCAGGCTCTGGACCATCAGCAACAAATCCAGGTTGGGGGCGGGCGTTTTAAATTATGCACTAGACGTGTTGAGCACATGCAACTCTGCAACCCCAGCCGATTTACATGAGCCAACAGGAAGAGGGGTTGAAATTGACGACAAGCGTCCTGTGCTAGTGCTTGGTAGTGCAGGATCTTCTCAGTTGCAGTCTTGCCCTCCTGCACCTGAAGCTTACATGGAGCTTCTTCCTCCCTTTGGGTGCCTGGATGGGAATAAATTCCAGAAGAATTCTCTGCCAGAACTGAGACTATTCAGGAAACCAGTCCAGCAAAATATGTGAACTCACAACTACAGAAGCACTGGAGGAGGAAGGAGGAGCAGGGAGTTCAAAGCTGATGGCTTAGAAGAGAAATCAATATAAATCCGTATAAATGTATAACATGGCCATGACTATCAGATGCAAGATACAGCAGAGCCACATCTCCTTAGAAAGGAGACCCAGAACATGGCCACTTTTCATGAATGACCTTTTTGCTTGATACCGAAGGCACTATTCCCTAGATGTATCATAGGTCCTCCTAACTTGTTTAATGTAGGGCTTGGCATTTCTGTTGTTCCTGTACACTATCCCATTAGTTGATTCTATTGTACAGGCTTGGTTGAAGATTTGTGGAGATTTAAAAAAATTTGAATCAGACTGAGTGAAGCCATTCATCCAAAACTCTGCTGCCAGGGCCATCCACCTCGCCAGTCGCTTCGACCATGTGCAGCCCCTCCTCTCTTCACTTCACTGGCTTCCCCTTCCTGAACGAATCCTGCACAAGCTCCTAGTCTTCACCTATAAAGCTCTTCACAACCTCTCTCCCCCCTACCTCTCTGCACTTATCACCCTCCATACTCCAGCCCGTGCACTTCGCTCCTCCTCTGTCCCTTCTCTCACCTTTCCACGCCTTCCCTGCTCCCCTAAGCGCCTTCGTCCCTTCTCACTTGCTGCCCCCCATGCCTGGAACTCCCTCCCTGTCCACATCCGCCTTGCCCCCTCCCTTCATACCTTCAAATCTCTCCTTAAAACTCACCTCTTCCGCTCTGCTCTGTCTGACTCTTTATCCTACTGAGCCACTATTTCCTATACCTACGATCGGTTTACCCTTATCCTTGCAACATGGACCTGCCTGCTGTCATTCTCATCGTAACCAAGCCAAGTACGTGCACCTGAGACCTCGCATCTTCATGAATGTCAGACCCCTTGTCTCTCCCTCTGTTTCCCTTCCTATGTCTCTCCCCCAGCTCCTGTCTCTCAGGTTGTAAGCCCTGGGACAGGGACCGTGTCTATTTTATTACTTTGTAAAGTGCCAGGTACACTGCTGGTGCTATATAAATGTTTGTTAATAATAATAACAATAATAATAATCTTATTTACAAATTCCTCATGCTGATCTGGCAGCGGACCTACAGCATCATTGTCTGTTACTGTGACCCTGGACCCCAACAGCTTTGCTGAGCTATTATCGCTCCTGTTCTTCTTTATCTAATCCAGCTAAGGACTTATCCCATTCTTACCTCCCTAGCATGGGAATCTCTCATAAGGAGTGTCTGCCAATTATTAGGAATTGTGCTATGGCTGTGTGTGGTCCAAAGATGTTCAGCACAGCCAGAATCTAGCTACCAAGGCCTTGAAGCACAAGCATGTGCTAACAAGTCCCCGACACTGAATCTGAGGCTACTATTGGACAGAGAAACTTGCCATGTTCCGTGAACATAGCTCAGCTTAGCTGCAATGCCACAGAAACATTGTATGAAGCAGTTGAGTTAATGAGTGGTTGGCCCTCTCTCAGCCTTAGTGCGTTTCACTCTTCCCCCTGAGGTGATGGAGTACTTCCCTAGTTAAAACCAAAAGTGATTCAATTATCAGGAATGTTTCTGTGCTTAGATGAAATCCATTCCAGCCAAGGCTTTAGGCACTTCTGGAGAAGGTTACATTGACTGGCAAGGCAAGAACTATCCCGCCTCAATGATGGTGTTTTTCCCTTTGCAAAGGCCTCAAAAGACCCTAGGTAAAATGTTCAAAAGAATAGTAAGTGCCTTTGGTGCTCAGGTGTAGATTTTCAAAGGCAAGAACATCTGTCAGGCACAGAACTCTACTGACTTTCAATGGAGGTTAGGTGCTGAACATCTACGCCTGTGGTCCTATTCCCAGAAGTAACCTAGGTCTGCTTAACTCTCATTGGTTTTCAATATGACATGTGCGCTTAAGGCCCTGTTTGCTTGCCAAGAGCACATTACACTTGTGCTTCAAAGTTTGCACTGGCTTCCAATGGCTTTCCTGAGCACAATTCAGGGTGCTGGCCTTGACCTATGAAACCTTTAAACAGCTTGGAACCCATATATCTAAAAGACTGCCTCCTTCCCTATGCTCCATTGCTGCCCAAGGTCAGCCGAGAGCACTTTCCTGCACATGCTATTGATGTGCCATGTTCATACAAGATGACCACACAGAAAGGCGTTATCGGCGGCTGCTCTGAAGTTATAGAATTGCTTTCCCCCTGGAGGGTCTCTCTAAAGTCCGAGTGTCTTCCAAAAGCAATGTAAGATTTTCTTGTTTGGCCCAAGCATTTGGCAGGCAGGGTGGTAGGTTTTTGGGAGGGTTTTAAATGGTTTCACTGATTTTGTGTGTGTGTATTATGATGTTGTAACCCACAGGGTGGGTTGGGATAGAAATTCAAATAAATAAATAATCTTTGCAGTGCTTGTGCTACAGATTACTGATTTGCCCCCATACAGTGAAGCCACAGATGGACTAACCGGAAAGAGGAGTGATGTCTAGTGGGTTGTCTTGCTTCAAACCAATAATGTGTAAAGGACAGGCATGTGTGTTACCGGAACAAGGTGTGAAGATACCTTTCTTCCAGCATAGGGTGGAGCATATTGTGAAGGCACATTCTGCTGAGTCATTTAGACACTTATGAAAATTTGACCACTTTTCCTAAAAACTGTAGGAGAAAGAGACGGTCATAAAAAAGAGATTGCAAGGATGTGCAAATCAAAATTGTGTAATGAGGCATTTATGGCAAAAATAATAATAAATAAAATAAAATAATCATAACCATAATAATACAAAATCAGTCTCCTTGCTATATTCTGCACTATTCAGAGTCACAAAAATAAGTATGGCAATATACAGTATATGTATTGACAGTATTGACAAACTAAAAAATAACAAATTACCAGGACCAGATGGTATTCACCTCAGAGTTCTGAAGGAACTCAAATATGAAGTCACAGACCCACTATTGGTAATTTGTAACATATGGCTAAAATCTGCCACTGTCCCTGAGTGTTGGAGGGTAAAAAATGTAATGCCAATATTTTAAAAGGGCTCCAGAGGTGATCCTGGAAACTACTGACCGGTGAGCCCGACGTTGTTGCCAGGAAAACTGGTGGAAATGGTTGTGAAGAACAGAATTATTGGGCACACTGATAAACATGATATAATGGGGAACAATCAACATGGAGTTACTAAAGTCGTGCCTCACGAATCTATTGGAATTTTTGAAGGTGTAAATAAACATGTGAATAAGGGTGAGCCGGTCGATATAGTGTATCTAGATTTTCAGAAAGTGTTTGATAGGTCCCTCATGAGAGACTCTTGAGGAAATCAAATAGTCATGGGATAGGAGGCAGTGTCCTATCGTGAATCAGTAACTGGTTAGAGGACAGGAAATGAAGGGTAGGACTCAATGGTCAGTTTTGGCAATGGAGAGAAGTAGATGATAGACTGCCAGAGGATGAGGGCAAGGCCAGTAGTACAGCCACATTTTAAAAAGGGCTGGATAAGTTCTTGGAGTTCGGAAGGTCCATTAATGGCTTTTAACCAAGTAGGTTTGGGAGGGGCGGCGTAACCTCTGATTGTCAGGAGCTGAGAGTGAGCATTGACCTATTGGGTACTTTCCCCAAGCAACTGAGATTAGTCACTGTCAGAGACAGGATGCTGGGCTCAATGGGACCATTGGTCTGACCCAGTAAATGGCACTTCTTATGTTCTTAAGGGAAAATACCGAATGACAACCACCAAGGCAACCGTGTTCCTATACAATTCAATGCTAGCTAGAAAAGAAAATGGCTGCAACCAAAAATGTTTACAAGAGCTATCTATTCCAGCTCCATTGCCCCTTTGACACAGGCAGAATTGGTCCAGCAAAGAAAACATCCCAATGACCAGGGCACCAGTCCAGTTGGCTTCAGTGCTGGTTTAAGAAGAGTAGATTGTTGCTGCTACGTATATAGACACAAGATGATTGGCTGAGTCACCTAAAGTATTAAGTTGGTGGCTCACGGGCTAGACAACCATGTGAGCAGGAACACAGTGCTCTGTTGCAGAAGCCTCAGTTTGATTCCCAGTCCCCTCAGGGCCTATTTAAGTGGGCCGCAGTTGCGGGGGGGAGGTGAATGGGTGTGCGTGCGGCAGTGTGTGTGGGGGTGTACACGGGAACACCCCGATCCCCCTCCTCCCCCCCGCATTTCCACTCTCAGAGCAATTGCCATTTTGGCCAATTGCTCCATGAGTGGGCGATGGGTGGAGGTTGGTGTGCATGCGTGTTTCGCGAGAGCACGCCCGCCCGCCACAGCAGTCACACGGGCAGCATCCACTTATGCCCATTAAGCGGAGCTGCATGGGCATGACCTGGTGCGTCTCATGTAAAAAGGGCCTCAGACTCTCCATTGACCTGCGTAGGATGATCAAGAATGAGTCAACGTATTCCGAACGACAACAGGGATGCCACTTAATTCATCTTTGCCTGCAAGGATAGTGCCCATGGAGCATCATGGAATGAAAGTTGGATAAGGCAGAAGGAAGTCCGTTCAAGGAGACAACTGCTCGCAGGGTTCTGAGCTTCTTGTAATAGGCCATAGCCAATTCTTCCCAGTGCTGTAGGGAAGGTAACACAGGTTGGCATGCTAGGCCGGGACAAACTGTTTTTATAAGCTGTTTTACAGATCAGAAAGCAGCCCCCACAGTCAGCGAGTACCATACTTCTCAGTAGATGTTAAATGACAAGAGACAGTATGTTCTTAGAGGATGGAGCGTCATCTGTAGAAAAAGCCCTGGAAGAAAGACAAGATGTGTATTTTAAAACAGTCATAAAAGCCCTTTGTTAAGGTTGGCTAAGAATCTCCAAGATGGACCTGCAAGTAGTTGCATGTACTTCGGTTCTGGGAACAAGGCTCCTCAAAACTCCTGCTTCAACCAAACGCCGCAGGATAGGGGAGCTTGCACTCTTGACAGAATCTGGAGGTGGGGACAGTTTGTAAGGGGCAAAATGATGCATCTTCTGGAATTTCTCTCTCACCAGAGCTTTAATAATAAATGTCCCCTGTATGAGTGACGTATAGAGTCTGGGTAGAAATCCAACATTATAGGATTAGTAGTCAAATCTATTTTACTCTCTCCACTACGCACGAACATCGACAAATGCTTCCTGTGCAGGTGAGGTTCCTTCCACCTCCTCCTACACAGATCTCTATTTTTCTTCCATTTCTCCTATTTAGAGCCTTCCCTCCAGCTTCCAGTCTGAACCGATACTGTATTCTCCTGCTAAACTATTTGAGAGAGTTCCTCAAACGCAACATTACAAAAAGCTCGAGGTCGTCTCATTAAATCACGCCATATCCACACATAAATTGTCTTAGCTTGAACTTGCAAACTCATCCCTACTTCCAGGGTTTCAGCTCAAGTTAGGGTTTTTTTACACGGATAGTGTGAAACAATAACTAAAACTTTCAAGTACTCCTCAACTTGCAATCCTTGCCCAAGCCTTCCTTTGTTATCAGACAGTGCTGCCTTGGAAGTCAGAGTATATATTATATTGCTCTGGTTTGCACGCCCAGCCAGTGGGCTGTGCTTAAAACAGCAATTTGTCTTCTGTCACATATCTGAAAGACCACCTCCTCCCTTATTCCCCATCACATAACCGCCGAGATCAGTTGGGAGCGCCCTCTTGCATCTTCCTGTCAAGTTTGCACAACAAGGGTATGGAGAGAGGCCTTTTCGGTAGCTGTTCCACAATTAGGGAACTCCATTCCTTGGGTTCGGCTAAACCCAAGCCTGCTCATCTTCCAGAGACAATGGACATTTTTACACACACCTTAAAGTGCTGGTCTTTCAATCTTCTGGGTTTACAAGTCCACAAGTAAGTTCCGGATGCATTCTTCACACATACACACTGCCCTGAGGCAGTTTCTGGATGCATTCTTCACACACATGCTGCCCTGAGGCAGCCTAAAGTAGTCACAGTTGTAGATGTGAGGGGCTACCATGGAATTCAAGTGACACTGACCACAGCTGCCTGGAGCAAAGCAGTTTACCAGAACTTTTTATAAACAAAAGTTCTGGGAGAAGTTCTATGCAGAAGGTCAAAGAGCCAGATGTTGAAGATCTGGGTGAGTGATTTAGACACACAGAAACTTCAGGATGTAACAGCAAACATGCAGGAGAAATGTGTGTGTAAAAACACCCAATGTAACACCTTACTTTCTGGCCAGCATTTGGCAAGCAGGGCAGAGTTTGGGAGTTGTAGGTTAAGTGATTTTACTTGGATTTATTTGTGTATTTTTATATATATTAAGGGGTTGGGATACTTTATTTGGTTTTATTTGTGTATTTTTGAATATATCTTTAATGTTGTTTAACCTTACTTGAGCCTTTAAGGATATGGGGGGATAAAATGTAAAATAAATAAATAAAATTTGTGGTTAGAAAAGGTTTGACAGTGCAGTCTTAAGTTAAAATATTGCCTTTCCCAAATACTTCTTCATAGTGCTTTGCTGGTACACAGAGGATCACCTCCCCAACCTTCCAAAGAGGTCAACTTTCCAGGTTAACTTTGAGGGAAATGAGCTCATGACCCTGTTGACAATGCCAAGTGTACAACATCTGCACAAGCCTTGAATGGCTGGCTCTAACAGAAGCAGGAGCACAGCAGGCTTGTAAATTATCTTCCTACAGTAGATGACCTTCCTCAATCCAGGTAATTTGTGCCCTACTTAACTTAATCCCTGGAAATCCTGGGCTATAACCTAAGGACCTCCCTGAAACACACTGAGTTATAATTAAACCAGAGATTTTCCAATGAGATTTGCAGACCTTGGGCTTCCTTCTCCCTTCAGCAGGCTGGCTGGCTAACTCTTCCTAGTCCAGAAATTTAATAGCTTCCTAGGGCAGACACACATATGTGCCAGTGTCTGAGTACATATATTGCATACATGGGGAACATATTAACTGCTGGCTACATACCTGCTGTTGGGTGATGAATGGATCTCTAGAAGCTTTGGAGATGCTGTTTAGTTTCAACAAGCAATCAAAAGTTTGGATTTAGATTGCTCAGCCTCAGTTTATAAAATGGGGAGTTAATCTTCACTTTCATAAAGTGCTTTTATCTTCGTCAGATAAAAGATACTGCAGCACTACTTGCTATAACTGTTCCAAGTCAAAAGAGAGAAAAGCCCCCGTCGCCGCCAAAATGGCGGCGACGGGCCATTGTCGGCCCCCCCCCACCTCCTTCCTTACCAAAGAGGCGCGGGAAGGAACAGCGTGGCTGGTTGAGAGAGCCCCTGTAGTCAGGCTCTCTCTGAACGGGTTGCCTAGCAACCGCCCGACGCGCAGGCGCACTGCGCAGCGCGGGGTTTGGGGCTCCTCCCCTTTAGAAGGGAGGATCCCCTGAGCCGCGTGAGAGCGGCAGACGGGGCTAAGGGACTGGTGAAGCAGCAGCAGAGGCATTAGGCTGCTGCTTCAAGTCAAAGTAAAGGAAAGGAAAAAAATTCAAATGGGAAGGACAAAAAGAAAAGGGGATGGGGGAAAGAAAGGGAGCAGTGGGGAGAGCGGCCGCCTCGCCCGGGAAAGGAGGGGGGAGGAAAGGGAAGGAGCTAACCCAGCTGGGTGCCCCACCCCTGGGGAAATAATGGAGTTACTCCAGCGCTGTGAATTACAGCTAAGGGAGAGGGAGCAGGCAAGGAGCGAAGAGGACAGTGCAGGAGCAATGGGGGACATGATGGAGGTGAGTGAGAGAGGCATGGCAGAGAGCCCGGCCCCAACAGGGGATTGCCCCGAAGAGAGCCCACATGAAGGCCACAATAGGAGTAGGGGGGGGGAGGGTGATCATCCCCCCCATACGCTACAGGGACGAGGTTGGGGGAGTAGAGCCCAGCCCCACTACCTCAGGGACACACGAGGAAGTGCGGGGTCGGCAAGGAGAATTGCTGGCCTCACCCCTCCCGGAGCAATCCCAGGTGGGGAGCCACCAGGGAGAAGGGCAAGGCGGGGAGGGTGTAACTTCGGGACTGGGCCCATTGTTAGAGGCCATGTATGCGGCAGGAGCCCATGAAGCCCACAATAGAAATGAGGCAGAGGTGGGCGACCCAAGTAGGGGTCCCTGGCCTAGTCGAACATCAGTTAAGGGGACAGAACCAAGCCACACAGGGGGCTCAGCCAAGAGAGACC
>QEPC01009589.1:2345641-2368958 GCA_003113815.1 Sphenodon punctatus
GAAGGAGGGCCATGCTTCCCTGCCGGCGATCAGTCCTCTGTGAAGCTGGCCCCTGGAGAGTGGTGTGGAGAACGGAGCGCAGACCAGTGTGACGGAGTGTGGATCTAGCGAACGGTGTGTGGAAGGAGAGTGAGAGGAGAGCGAGTGGAGTGTGTGCGGTGAGTGTGTGTAGGGTGGGGAGTGAGGTGTTGTGGGTGCAGTGCACCCCCCTGTCTGTCTTCCCGCGGAACCCTTCCCTTCTTCCCTTCCCCGTCGGGCAACAACCTAAACCCCTTGGTCCCCTTGTAACGGTGCTTCCCCTAGCCCCACACAGGATCCTCACGGGGTGTAACCCATTCTTGCACGGTGTGGGTGGGGTGCGTGTTTACGGGCAGGGACCTTGTCCCCCTGCAATAGGGCAGAAGGCTGTTCACACTGTACTGATTCCACCCCAATGATGAGACGGCCTTGTTCCCTTGGGAACCAATAGGGCCAACCGTCAACCTGAGGGGATTCCTTTCGCAGCGGAGTGTGAACCTCCTTCCTTGCAGGAGTCCCGTGAGGGGGTTAGAGCGAGTGCGGTACCAGGTCTGTGGGCCTCCCTTCCCCACTTCCCCTCGAAACCCTCACATCTGCGTCTCTTTGGGGGGGTGCAACGACAAAAGGCGTGTAGTCATAGAAGGCAGTCATAGGGGATAGTAGTTAGGAATAAGCAGAGACCATCTCTCCAGTTGGTTAACTCATCCACTAATGCTCCATCTTGTATTGCCATCAGCTACTGGTCAGAGAATTGGAAGGGACCATAACTTAAGTGTCATCCAGACTAGCCCCCTGCACAAATGCCCAACCTACCTGCACAGAAAAATCTACCATTGAGAAACAGGGCCTATAATAAAAACCTGCCACACGGGGATACCAGGAGAGACCAGAGCATGCTGATACCTGAAACAGTCAGGAACAATCTTATAAAAGAAAAATATGGATGCCTCAAAAATCCAGGTGTCCAATGTCTCTTCTGCTCGGTTTTTGCAGTGCTCTGGGGCAAAACTGGTACTCTTGTCCAGAGATCTGCGCACCTTCCCACCAGTCCTGTGGGCAAAGGTTTTCAAACCCGCTGAACATGTGGGCTGTACAGAAAAGATCAGATAGCTTTCTTAACCAGGCTAGGAGGTAGGAACAACGTCCTGATGTGGAAGGTTTTGTTCCAGGAGAACAGACTGTATCTTTCTTCTTAGACTTTGACAAGACACTTGTGATGGAGCCAAGGGCACCCATCCTCCTTTGAATCACTGTCCCAGCTGCTGTGATGGGAGCGTGGAGCATTTTGCCTGCCAGCAGCCGTTTCATGTCCTGAAGTCTTTGGCTAGCTTTTGCTCATTTCTTGCACTGTATTTAGAATGACAGTCAAGACTAGGGACCCATAAATAGAGGCCTAAGGAAAGAAAAAGGATACACTTCCAGCTTCACTGAAACATATTGAATGAAAAGAGTTTAATAGAGAAGCAACAGTGGTCAAGAAAAATAGAACCTTGCAGCATTAACGCTTCACTAATCAATGCATACATATAATCCTTTGAACCCCCAAAACACCAACCTCGCCTCACTTTCTGAAATGCTTTAGTAGTGTCTGTAATTACATCTGCCAAGATGTTGCCTGCATTACTGCATGCAACAATAGATTAGCTACGGGAGCAGAGAGCACGGTGGTGTGTATTAGTTTAAATCAGGGTAGGGAACGTCCAGCCCGTGGGCCAAATCCATCCTGCAGATGTTTTAATTTGACCCCTTTTCTAGTTCCTGGATCTGGCCCATAGATCAAAGCCCCTATCTTCAATCACTGAAAAAACATGCACAGGAGGAAGGGAAAGGAGATGATCGTATGCCCTCCAAGATATTGGATGGATCCATAGCATAGATCCAAGATCTGGACCCTCTGCTTCTTTTCTCCACCCTGAGCACACACTTTAAGCTCTCTCAGCGCCAACTCCTACGCAGCCAGTGGATTTTGTATTAGTTTTCAAAATGCCTCATTGAAGTGAACCTAGTTTAGATGGATACTCAATTTGTCAATTGTATGCGCAGAACTACACATATGCAGTTTGAGGCACGGAACTCTAAAGTTCCGGTTTCAAGTCATTTTACTTGGTCCCAGTGCATTCTTAATTAAGAACCTTTATTAAATATTTATTTATTCATTCATTATTATTATTATTATTAGCAAGCATTTACATAGCACCAGCAATGTACCTGGCGCTTTACAAAGTAATGGAATAGACACAGTGAGTCCCTGCCCTAGGGCTTATTATCAGAGACGGGGTGGGAATGGAGATGAAAGAAGGGGAACAGAGGGAGAGACAAGGAGTATAACATTCACGAAGATGCGAGGTCACAGGTGAATTTGCTTGGCTTGGTTAAATTTGAATTAATTCATTCAAATTTATACCCTGCCCTTCCCATTAAGGCTCAGGGCAGTTTACCACATATAAAAAGACTAGACTATGGTAACACGCTCTACGTGGGGCTACTCATGACAACGGCTCAGAGGCTGTGGCTAGTGCAGAATGCGGCGGTCCGTCTCTTGGTGGGATTGGGCTGCCAGCAGCACGTAACACCGGTGCTCCATGCTCTGCACTGGCTGCCGATAGCGTTCCGGGCCCACTTCAAGGTGTTGGTTTTGACCTATAAAGCCCTAAACGGTCTAGGCCCTGACTACCTGTGGGACCGCCTCACCCCCCGGGGGCTGGATTGATCCCTGCGGTCATCCAGGAGCGCCCTGCTTAAGGTCCCCCGAATCTTCCGGGGGGGCCACGCAGGGGAGGGCATTTTTGGTGGCCGCGTCACAGCTGTGGAACTCCCTTCTGGTGGGGGTGCAACTGGCCCCGGACCTCCCCTCTTTTCGGAAAAGTTGTAAGACCTGGCTGTTCTGCCAGGCGTTTGGTGGGGAAGGTGGTAAAAAGGTGGAGGGGGGGGATGGAGTGGGGTGGTGGTGGTGTTAAATGTCGCCCTCCTTTTGGCAGTTTTTAAAAATGTATTATATTGGATTTTATTTGTGTTTATATATTGTAAGCTGCCGCAGGCTGCCTGATGGCAGGAGAGGCGAGGTATTAAATTGAAAAATATAAATAAATAAATAAATAAATAAAACCATGTAAAAATCCCCTTAAAAGCCCCAAGTCAACCCCTTACCCAATCCTGCCCAACCCTATGCCTGCCTGCCAAACACCTGGTCAAACAAACAGGTGCACATCACTTCCAGACAGTGGTGGCGGGTGGACTTTTAGGTTGGTGGAGCAGTGGGCAGGGCCAGCAGGGGGTGGGGCCGGTATAAACATTTCACACTTACATGATCAATGGACTGGAACACACAACGAATGAAAAATCCCACAGTGTATGCAAGCTACACAATGGTGGTGGACTGCAATAGTGAGCAAAATGTAAAGCTCTGTGAAAAATTCAGAAAGGGAAAACAACATTTGTTCCTGTTGCTAGAAAAAAATTTTTGGGCAAGTCAAGGCTTCATGTCTGTTTTAAATAAAGGGACATTATTGATTGGATTGGATTTTATTAATGGCGTGGCTGCTGGCCATGGCCAGAAGTAATAATAATACAAACAAAGCAAAAATAATACATAAATAAAACAGTCTAATACACAGTATAACTTAATACAAATCAATACAAAGCATACACACAAACACAAAAGTAGACCATCTTAATCTAGTGTAATCAGTATAATATTCCAATTGTTCAAACATTTCATAACACCCCAGCAAAGAGCAAAAACCCCTTCAGATCTTGGCCGACTTTATTTCCCATTGGCCCTAATCCTTAATACTGCCCTAGCAAAATCAGCAACTGCCCTAGCTAGGGGCGAGTCCACAGGGCTAAGGAGTTTACGCATCCACAAAATCCACAAAAGCTTCCAGTGGTCCGCTAAGATATTTAATATGCGGGCTTATTAAAAAAGGGCAATTTAGCAAAATATGATCGATGGAGTCCATCTCGCCTTGCTGGCAAAATGTACACCCTCTTTCATTCACTGGGATGCCTCTATATCTCCCCTCCAAATTTGCAGAAGGAAAGACATTACATCTTAGCTTGGTGTATGCTATACGAGCTGAAAGCTCTAACCACTCAAAAAGGTAACAAGCTCCCGGCAGTGAAGGCACATAAGGGACGTAGCAAAATGACACCCCTTGAGAGGATAATAAGGCATCTCTCAGCTGAATATTCTGATCTTTTAAATGAATAGCGACCAGTTGTTTAAAGGGTTTTAGCCCTATCCTAAGCAGGGTTTCCTAGCAAACCCCAAGCGCCTGACAACTTCCTCGACTGCCATAATCCACCAATCCAAAAACCCGGCCTCTAGAATTGTCCTAAGCAAAGAATTTGCGCGGACCTGTAAAAGCACCAATTTGGCCCAGTATGTGACAATCTGCTGGACCGCTATTAATCTAACAGGCGGCAGGCCCGTTTCCATCCTGAGGACGACCTGGGGGGGTACCCCGCGGAACCCCCAGGATGGATCGCAGAAACCCATTTTGAAGAGGTTCCAATGCTTCTATAAAGGAAATGCCCCAAGCCGGGAGGGCATACAAAGCTTGGGCCAAAACCTTTGCTCTAAAGAGGAGTATGGCTGGGGAAACCAGTCTACCCCCTTGCCTGAAGAAAAACCCCACCACCCCAGCTGCAGTATTATTTGCCTGGGCTCGGGCCATCTTAAAATGCGGATTCCAGCCCAATGATGAAGAAAAGAGGACCCCCAAATATTTAAAAACGTTTACTTGCACAATATTATTACCATTGATATGCCAATGATGGGGCCTCTGCCGCCCCCTAGCTCCAATCACCAAAACTTTTGTTTTGGAGTAGTTGATTTTTAGTAAGTCTGAATGGCAATCCGTGAAAGACGATATCAAACGTCTGAGACCCACCTCAGTTCGTGACATCAATACTGCGTCGTCCGCAAATAGTAGTATGGGAATGCTCTGCCCTCCTACCATCGGGAGATGAAACTCATCTTTCCTCAACCACTCTACAACATTATTCAAGTATAGATTGAAAAGGGCCGGTGCTAACAGGCATCCTTGCCTAACGCCCCTCGTGACCGAGACCTGTTTTGATAGGGCACTCTGTGAACCACAGCGTACCTGAAGAGTGTTCCCAAAGTGCAACTTCATCAGAAGGAACAAAAGCCTACAATCCATTGAAGAGGCACTAAGCTTACACCATAAATGATCCCTACTAACAGAATCAAAGGCCTTTTCCAGGTCGATGAAACATAGATATAATTTTCCTTTATTTTTAGAATGTTTGCCAATCGCTGTTAAGGCTATAAAATGATCGACTGTTGACCTGCCTTCTCGGAAGCCAGCTTGCTGTGGGGCCAAGATGTCCTTTTCCTTCAACCAGGTCTTTAACTTATCCAACAACAGGCTCGTATAAATATTTCCTATTATATTTAACAAGCTTATTGGGCAGTAATTTTCAGGCAGTTTTGGGTCACCTTTTGTAAAGAGGGGCACCAAGATGCTATTTAGCCATGACTCTGGGATTTCTCCTGAGTCATTGATGGCCATAAATAAAGGAGCCAGCAACTTGCCCCACCATTCTGGGCAGCATTTCAAAATTTCTGGAGAGATTCCGTCCGGCCCAGGAGCTTTTCTTGCTTTCAATCCCCTGATTTTCACAATAACCTCCTCCTCAGTTACTGGGGGCCATGTCTCAAAACAACTACTCAGAGAAATCCTTACTGGATTTAAGGAGGGAGGGCTTGCAAACAAATTACCATAAAAGGTTTCCCAATCGACTGGAAGAGGGGTTTGCTGACTCAAACTGCCTTCCCTTGGTGTAAGTGACCTAATGAGTGACCAAAATCTACCCAGATTTCTTTCATTTGAAGCCCCAACCAGTTCTCCCCGTTGTTGTTTACAGAAATTCGTTTTGGTTTCTAAAAGTAACTTCCGATAATTCCGACGTTGGGACCATAATTGTTCTTGAAGGGCCTGGGTGGGGGAAGTTTTAAACTTTCTAGATAGTTGGCGTAGGAGGGTCCTGGCCTGCTTACATTTGATGTTATACCATACCAGGCCTGTCATACCCCGAGATGAGGAACAGGGACTATCTTCAAACATCAGTGGTTCCAAAAGGGTCAATAGGTTAGTAAACCATACAGTATCGCAGCTCACCATTGCCTTCATACATAAATCCACCACTGCCGGGAGCGTAATAAACTTCCTAAAGGAACTAGAAAGGTCCTCGGACCATTTCCTCCTTTTCCTAAATGTTTTCTCCACACTGTTACCACAGTTAGCCTCCCCACCCCTCTGGACCTTGTCCTTATGCAAATAGAGAGCAATTGGAAAATGATACGTCTCGTACCTGGGGGTCACCATCATCTTTTGGACTAGATGGAACATCCCAGAAGATATCATAAAGTAATCCAATGTACTAGAACCCAATGGGGAGTGAAACGTAAAATGGCCCTCTAGATCCCCATTCACAATTATCAGGTCATGTGATAACAAAAAAAGCTTCATATCATCCTGACCTGGACCTAAATACATGTCGACAGATTGGCGGGGAGGGAAAGGGACAGTATATACACAATTTCTTTCATTTTTTAAATTTATTATTTTAAAAATAAGAATTCACTCAGGAAAAAAAACCTGAATATGCCAGGGGTGCGAGGAAAGTTCAGGAGAAGTTCAGACACTCAATACACATCACAGATTCCACACAGGGAAGAACGCTTACTGAGCTCTGACTGAAAAATGCTACCGAGCGAGTTCAGTGCTCAGTACACATCAGAGAATCCACCCTACTAGGGAAAGGCCCATAAATGCCTAACTATGGAGAACCTTCAGTGTGAACTTCAGTCTTGGTATGCATGAAAGAACCCAAACAGTTCTCTCATTCCTGCTCCCACCTCAGCTGTCTTTGAATTTTGTCCCTTTTCCCGAGTGATCTAATGCAAAGTGGCTACTACAAGAAAGAGCACCACAATTTTCTCCTTTCAGAAACACTATAAGATTATATAAGGTCACGTGAAAAGCAAGTATTTAAGTTTTCACACTGCTGCAAAAATATTAAATGTCTGCACATTTAAGTTTTGTCTGCGTTTCCCCCCTCTGCTACAATCAGTCTACACGCAAAATATTCAAGCCAAATACCCAATATCCAAACTAAATAAAAACAAAATACATACAAAATAAAAATAAATATTAGAAATATCCTAAAATATGTCCAAAAATATATTCACTCTACGCACAAAATATCCAAACCAAAAATAAAAAAAATATTAGCAAGCATCCAAAAATATATTAAAAATAGCCAAAAATACCAAAGCGGCCATATATATATATAAAAAAACCACACAACTAAAAGACAAACCCAAACTAAAATAAAAACACACATCCCTCAGGAAAGTGAAACAATTAAAAGGGGCTGTAACTATAGTGAAGAGCAACAAATGTGAGAGGAAAAATATATTAAAAAAATATTTAAAAATTTAAAAAAGAAAAAAAGAAATCCAAAAAGAAATGCCTCGCTGAAGTAGAGCAATCACATCAGTCCGTTCTCTGGTGCAGCAGCCTCCAAACTGGCCTAGACTGGTTCCGGGCTGCTGCTGCTGTTTCTTCTGCTGCCTTCCCCTCCCCTCTCCTAAGGAGGGGACGGGGGAGAGAGCTCCTCTAGCATCTGATTAGTTTTACGGCACATAGAATAAAGCATCTTAAAACGCCCCTGATTGGCTGGGTTTCTTCATAGGAATCCATACGTTTGTGTCCTGGTCACTCCTCCAGCCACTCCCCTTGCTTTTAACATGCCAGCGCCCCACAGGCGACTGTTCCCACTCCCCTCATGACATCAGCACATCAAAAGCAAGGGGAGGGGCCCTCTTGCTGCTGCCACCGTGGCCCCTTCCCCACTTCTCCCTTCATCCCTCATGCTCAAGAAGAGCTGGCTGTGTATGCCCCATGGCCAATCTGGACCCAGCCTACCCCCTCCCACATGCCCCCACTTCCCTTTACTTTCCCTCACTCTCCCTCCTTCCAACCGGCCAGCCACAGCACCCCATGGTTGCCTCCCCGCCTCCCCAAAGCGCACAGGCCTGAAAGGCTTCTGTGCATGTGGCTTGATGACATTGGGTGCGCCTCTGATCTCAGCGCGCCTAACCTGAGGCGCATGCACCGCACACAGTGCCTTTCAGTCCTGTGTGCATTTGCACATGTGCTGGCCAACCTGAGGGTGCCGTGGCTGGCCAGAGAAGCTTCAGGCAGGGGGGAGGGAGAGTTAGGGGAGATGGGACAAAGCCATACTGGCTGCGGGGCAGCGCAGTGGCCTGGAGGTGGGGAGAGCGAGATGGGGGCGCAGAAGGCAGCGCCCTCCCATCCGTCCCTACCAGTGGCCCATTTCTGGAAATGAGCAGACTTGAGCTTAGATGACTCTCATAGGGCAGGGAGTTCCATGATTATGGGGCAGCCACCGAGAACGCCTCTCTGTGTGCCCTTGTTGTGGAAACTTGGCGGGCAGATGGCACCTGCAAGAGGGCGCTCCCAGCTGACCTCAGAGGCTGTGACAGGACGTGAAGGAAGAGACAGTCTTTCAGATATTTGGGACCCAAGCCGTTTAGGGCTTTATAGGTCAAAACCAGCACCTTGAATTGTGCCCAGAAAGCTACTGATAGCCAGTGTAGACTCTGGAGCAGCGGTGTAACGTGCTCCTAGCAGCTCACTACAATATGGAGCATAACCATCAATACATAACTAAAAGAAACCCTCAATACCAAAATGCATGAGATCAAGCAAATTTGTGGAGCATTATCCTTGCCTTTGGGTTTCAAAACGTGCTTATTTATTATTATTATTATTAAACATTTATAAAGCGCCAGTTGCAAAACCTGGCGCTGTACAGAACATACAATCAGACGCGGTCCCTGCCTGTGGCTTACAATCTAAATATTCAAGCATATGCAATGTGCCTGCCTGTCATTCTTGTGGGCTATTAGTGGGCTTCTGCTGAGCACTGCTACCAAACAGAAATAGAGGTTACTTACCAGCAACTCTGTTCTTCGAGAGAGCTCCGCGTAGTCTCACTAATGGGATTCGGTACCTGCGGAGCAGGAAGTGAATCCCATTAGTGAGAATCGCGGAGATCCTAGAAGAACTGGCCATTCTTGAATTGGGACAGTAGGACTGCTTGAGTGCAATCGGCCAGGAGAGAAATCCAAGTATTTTACTCCTCTCCTGACCAGTCATGTTGGTTTTCTGAAAAATTTTGAATCAGAAATTTTCCCGGAAATTTTCCCATGCAAGTTTTCTTATTTGCATTAAAATTAGTTTGCATCAAATTTGCATAAGAAAATCTTCAATCTGAACATTTTTCTGTGCAAAATTTCCTATAGCCCTGGAAAATTTTCCACAGAAAAATTTGGTAGTGGCAAATTTTCTAGAAAATTTTCTGCCCCGCATCACTGCTCCTGACAGTCAAGGGCTTTGTGGGTGTTTTTAAATGAGATGGGGTGGGGTCCGTGGGGCGTGGGTGTGCTGTGCATAGGGGAGCACTTCAAAGGAGTGGCCCCCCACACAGCCACCCTCTCCACGCACTGTCCACCCCATCCCTGCAGAGGGCACTCTAGCTTTTCCTGGAATGCCTGATGCGTGGGCAGTGCGTGGATCATGGGAACACACACCCGTATTCAAATGAGACTTCCCCCACGTGGATGGTGAGTGTCCATGCGTGGAGGTATATCGTTTAAAAACACCCTTTGATACCACCCTTTCCCTAGTTGCATTTTTATGCTGTCTGGGCACATAATTCCTCAAGGGGAAAGAAATGGGACACGATCACCCAGCTGAACGTGCTGCAGGGATGCTGGGAGGATGGGCACAGTTAATGTGTTGACTTGGACTCCATGTTTATTGGCAATCCAAGGTCAGACCAGCATGCATGCCATGTGTTCAGGGTGTGGTGAATGGTTTGGGACATGCTGACATATGCTGGGCAGACCCGATTTTCAGGCACGCTGGTTGTTTGAGGTGTAGCTACAGTCTACAGCTTTTGGGGCATATTTGTGCCCGTAACATGTCATGTGCATTGGGATATGCTGCATGTTTGGGGGCATGACATATATTAGGCCAAGTCATAGTTTTTTTGGGTATCCTACTGACTTTGGAGTAACACAGCTTGGCGACCCCACACTTGAACAGATGCACAGCCATTCCTGCTACAGGATTCTTCTCGCTCTCTGGAATGTATTACCCTGACATGTTCCACACCCTGGATTTGTGTCCAGGTGCAAGTCTGCCACACCGGCTACTGCAGGAGTAATTGCTACCACCTGCCATCTCAGCTGGATGGAGCAGCTTCACTGCACTGGTCAGTCACATATTGCCCACATAGCAATCCTACCAGGCATTTTTTTCCACCTGCTTTATATTGGTTAGAAGCTCTACACATTTTTTTTAAAACCAAACGACAGTATCATAGAATTAAAGGGTTGGAAGAGACCGGAGCCAAGGGTCATCTAGTCCAATTCCGAGCTCCAAGGCAAGATAGCCTATAACTACAGCATCACAGACAGATGTTTGTCCAGGTGTTTTTTTAAAAGCATGCAATGAAAGAGATTTCTTGACCAACCAAGGCAACCTATCCTTTTGCCCAACAGCTCTTCCAGCTAGGAAGTTTTTAAAAAAATATTCATCTCCTGTGACAGTGAAGAACAAACGTACTCCATTTTTTCTATTGCATCCTTTCTGATATTTGAAAACTGCTATATTACTTCAAATTCTGTCTCTCCACCCTTATTTCTGCTATCTCCCTTGCTAGACAATACTACTATGCCTCCCGCATTGAGTCCTGTTCTCGGGACCCTCGCCGCCTGTTCTCTACCTTTGACTCCCTCCTCAAGCCTCCCTGTCCTCCCCCTCCTTCTTCCCTTTCTGCTCAGGATCTTGCCTCCTTCTTCACCTCCAAGATAGACAAGATCCGCCTCGACATCGCTTCCCACTCCTCTCTTCCCACTCCCACCCCTCTCCCTCCTCCCCCTCCTTCTCTCATGTCCTCCTTCTCCCCTGCCTCCCTTAAGGAAATCTCCTCTCTGCTCTCCTCCTCCAACCCTTCCACTTGCCCCCTTGATCCCATTCCTTCCCGCCTCCTCACCTCCATTACTCCCACTGTCGCCCCTTCCTTCCTGCACATCATCAACCTCTCCCTCTCTACTGGCTCTTTCCCTTCTGCCTTCAAACATGCCACAGTCTCTCCTATTCTCAAAAAGTCCACTCTTGACCCCTCTGACCCTTCTAGCTATCGTCCTGTCTCACTCCTTCCTTTTGCTTCCAAGCTGCTTGAACGTGTTGTCTACTCCCGCTGCCTTGACTTCCTATCCTCCAACTCCTCCCTTGACCCCCTCCAATCTGGCTTCCGCCCCCTTCATTCTACTGAAACTGCTCTCGCTAAGATCACCAACGATCTTCTGGTGGCTAAATCTAAACGTCTCTATTCCATTCTTGTCCTCCTTGATCTCTCTGCTGCCTTCGATACTGTTGACCACTCACTCTTGCTGGATTCCCTTCACTCCCTTGGCTTTTGTGGCTCTGTCCATAACTGGTTCTCCTCCTACCTCTCTGACCGCTCCTTTAATGTGTCTCTCTCCAACTCCGCCTCCTCCTCCTTCCCCCTCTCAGTTGGTGTTCCTCAAGGCTCTGTTCTTGGCCCTCTCCTCTTCTCGATCTATACCTCATCCTTAGGCAAACTCATTGCCTCCCATGGCTTCCAATACCACCTCTATGCTGATGACACTCAACTCTATCTCTCTACTCCCTCTCTCTCTCCCTCTGTTCAAGCTCGTCTCATCAACTGTCTCTCTGACATCTCTACCTGGATGTCTCAACGTCAACTCAAACTCAACATGGCTAAAACTGAACTCCTTATCTTCCCCCCTCATCCTTCCTCTCCTTCCTCACTGTCAATAACTATTGATGGAGTCACCATCCTGCCTGTCCCCCAAGCCCGTAGCCTAGGCTTCATCTTTGACTCAGCCCTTTCTTTTAAACCCTACATTGACTCTGTTGCTAAATCCTGTCGCTTCTCCCTCCATAACATTGCTAAGATTCGCCCTTTTCTCTCTGTCTCGTCTGCCAAAACTCTTGTTCATGCTCTGGTCATCTCTCGCCTCGATTACTGTAACCTCCTTCTCACTGGCCTTCCCCGGTCTCACCTTTCTCCCCTCATCTCTGTCCAAAACTCTGCTGCCAGGGTCATCTACCTCGCCAGTCGCTTCGACCATGTGCAGCCCCTCCTCTCTTCGCTTCACTGGCTTCCCCTTCCTGAACGAATCCTGCACAAGCTCCTAGTCTTCACCTATAAAGCTCTTCACAACCTTGCTCCCCCCTACCTCTCTGCACTTATCGCCCTCCATACTCCAGCCCGTGCACTTCGCTCCTCCTCTGTCCCTTCTCTCACCCTTCCACGCCTTCCCTGCTCCCCTAAGCGCCTTCGTCCCTTCTCACTTGCTGCCCCCCATGCCTGGAACTCCCTCCCTGTCCACATCCGCCTTGCCCCCTCCCTTCATACCTTCAAATCTCTCCTTAAAACTCACCTCTTTCGCTCTGCTCTGTCTGACTCTTTATCCTGCTGAGCCACTATTCCTATACCTACGATCTGTTTACCCTTATCCTTGCCACATGGACCTGCCTGCTGTCATTCTCATCGTAACCAAGCCAAGTACGTGCACTTGAGACCTCGCATCTTCATGAATGTTAGACCCCTTGTCTCTCCCTCTGTTCCCCTTCCTATGTCTCTCCCCCAGCTCCTGTCGCTCAGATTGTAAGCCCTAGGGGCAGGGACCATGTCTATTTTATTACCTTGTAAAGTGCCATGTACACTGCTGGCGCTATATAAATGTTTGTTAATAATAATAATAACTATTATTATTATAATAATAATATATCATGTCTCCCCTGAGTCTTCTTTTCTCTAGGTTAGACATACTCAATTCTCTCAGCCCATTCTTCATCTGGCTCCAGCCCCTCTATCATCTTGTTTGCTCTCCTCTGAATCCTCTCCAATTTGTTAATATCCTTCTTAAAAGTGTGGGGCCCAAAACTGACCACGATTCAAACACTCCTGAGGCAGGGTCAAAAGTAGTCTGAAGGCTTTAGATTAGGACCACACCGAATTTTTTTTAAAAAAAACAACAACTTGCAAGTGTTTCCGAGGCCGAGTTTTTGGCCACCACTGGGAACTGGTACCGAGGACTCCAAAATCGGAACTTGGAACTCTAGAACTTGGAAATCCTCAGAACCTAGGAATCACAAAAACCCAGAAATATTGGGTGTCCAAGCCAGCATGTGTAGCACATGCGGCCGTTTAATGCTTACTATCCCAGCTCCAATCACAGTGCAGAGCAGCACATCCACCCCCTTCCTCCACTTCCTCCCCACGCATGCCCCTATGAAACCAGGCGCAACCCCCTGCCAAAAAAATATGCCTCCCTTGCTCCATGTCCCTATGCAAGGCAAACCCCCTCACCAAAACACACCAGAATTAACCAGAAAGTATCTCCCCGTGCCCCAGCTGGGCAAATCTTGGCAAAGTCACAGCAAAAAGTGTCAACCCCAAAAGTGCAAACCCACAGCACACACACACGATAGATAGATAGATTAGATACACACACACAAGTTTAGTGTGTCCAGCCTAATAAACAGGGGGCCCCCTGCATGTATATAAAAGCAGGGTGTAATAGTAAGTAACCCCCAGCATTGCCCCTATAGCCAGGCAACCCCCAACTCCAAGCCGAAATATTTACAGATACAGTAGTGTTGCACACACAGCCAAAGTCACCAAAGAGGCCAACAACTAGAACAACTATGAGCCTAAAACAACTAGGAGCCTTAAGGTTCGCATCGCATTACTGAACATAGGAGCAAATTAAAGAATAAAACACCTAATGCACCATTGGTTGATCATTTTTGCCAATATCATAATTCTGTAGTATCTTTTTCATTCTGGGGAATAGAGAAGATTGCACCTTCTTTCCCCCTTTGACTAGGAAAGGTTCTTCCCTTCCCACAGGTGATCCTGTTTAGCCCTACAGCTGGGAATAATAAGAGAGGATATGTACTGTAGCAGTTATAGGGAAAACCATTCTATTAGATCTGCTGAGTAGAGAAGCCCTGGAGGTTCTGCCCAGAAAATTAGGAAGCCACTTGCTCAGAAATGGGCTGGTGAACCTAGGGGATCAAAAGGTAAAATTTAAAACAAGTTAAAGTAATATTTATCACAAGAAATAATAAGTTTATAACCATTATAATGAAGATTTGGGAATCTTATTTGATTTAGGAAGCGACTAGATAGCATGAAAAGAAACCTGAGATTGGATTGAGAAAATACATTCTTCAAAAAAGCACAGGGTAAGACAATTCATCCCTTTTTGGTTTTAAAGTACCATGAAGATAACTCAAAAATTAGAATCTGGTCATATGATTCTATTTTGAAAATAAGGAGATCTATTTATTTAGCTATACATACCTGGCTTATATCAGTTAAGTATTAAAGTTAAAGAATACTTGCTAAATTTGTAACTTTTAAGGATGTAAGCAAGAAAGCAATGTAAGTTCTTTATATTTGAAGTGTACTATTAATACCAGATTGTATATTACCTTAGTATGAGAGTACATAAAAGTTGATGAAAAGTTAGTATTTAAAGGATGTACCCACAAATTTCTTTTCTATGCAGTCATTTTGGCGATTTATATTGCTGGAGTTTGCTTCTGTGTATCTACCCCCCACTCCCTGAAGAAGCTGCCTGCGAAACGTTGGGGGAGGAGGAGGAGCGGAGTTTCCTTAAAGATTCTTATTTTCATCTGAAGAAAACTGCATTTCCAGGTTGCCTTTGAAACTTTGTTTAGAATTTACCTCATGTATTCCAGGTCTTTGTTCTATTTGTAAAATTTGGCTTGTTTCTGACCCTCCTTTTTGTACTGGATGGTACATGTTCTGTTGCAACCTTGTTGTATATAAATACTGGTCTTTTCATATTTGGTTACAGTCCTTTGTGTTGTTTTTTTTTTGCTTATTGGTAACCTTTAGCCATTTGTTGTTTGCGTCAGCCTGATAAACAGGCAGCCCCTGCATGTATTTCACGTGCTTGCGGGAAGCTCCCACTGGCAGCACCAGTGAGAGCGGAGAGAGGGCCAGAAAGCAGTCACTCCTTTTACGCTCTAGGATTTTCACCTGTGACTCTATAGTGCTGATGGACCTGTACGAGTGGAAGCGCTGCACACAACGTCGGTCATTTTAGATGAGACGGTACCACGCAAGTCCACCCAGGGGACACAGTGGGGACACCCATTGCCCATTTAAAAGTAGTAGTGGGTGGGCGCGTACTTCTGCGAACCATACACGGACTAGGTTCCATCTCCCCACACGGAGCATCCGGGAAAACCGGGGTTGCTCCATGAGGAGGCATGGGCGGCCGGCGGGTGGATGGAGGCACACACCAAGCACACACCCATCCACTGCCTTCTAAACTGCCGTGGTACACGGAAGAGCTGCGGCGGATGAAGCGTGAAGGGCAGCGGTTAGAGCGACCGTGGTGTAATTCGCGTACTGAAGTTGACTGATCGCAGCATAGAGTCTGGTTACGCACCTATGCCATTGCGGTGAGGACAGAAAATAAGGTTTTCTTTGCTGCCCTCATTGCGTCCGCTAAGTTCCGCCTGGCTGAGCTGTTCTGGGTGGTGAGGGGGCTGGTCTGTCTGGCCTCCCTCTGCCTGGACTTAGAATCATCAAATGCTCGCTGTGATTTGTTTGTGGACTTTTTCACGGATAAAATCGCTCAAATTCACCAGTTTTGATGCAACTTTTTTAGCAGTGGCTGGGTCAAAAGGGAGTAGAAGCCCCTTCTTGTCCTGTTTTATGGGATGAGTTTCAGGTTGTGTCGCCCTCGGATGCGGGGGATGCTCTTGGGACTGTTCGAGCCACCTATTGTGAATTAGATCCATGCCCGTCCTGGCTAGTTAAGGCTAGCCAGGAGACATTGGGGCCATTGCCGGCAGGAATAGTCAACACCTCCCTTAGGGAGGGCAGGGTGCCGGACTGCCTCAGGAGGCGGTGGTGCGGCCCCTGCTCAAGAAACCATCCTTGGATGCTGATACCCTGGCCAGTTATCGGTCAGTCTAACCTTCCCTTTTTAGGGAAGGTTATTGAATGGGTGGTGGCTCGGCAGCTTCAGGAGCATTTGGACCGGGTCAATTTTCTTGATCCCTCACAGTCTGTCTTTCACCCAGGTTATGGCACAGAGACTGCGCTTGTGGCCTTGGACGACGACCTTTCCCATGAGTTGGACCAGGGTCACTCGACCCTGTTGATCCTGTTAGAACTCTCGGCTGCATTTGATACCGCTGATCATGAGCTGCTGGTGACTCGGCTGCGGAACTGGACAGGGAGCAGCGGGACTGTTCTTGAATGATTCCGCTCTTTCCTAACTGGGAGAGCCCAGAGTGTGGTGCTGGGGGAGTTTTCATCTCCCCACCCCCCTCCCACACCGGGGCCTCACATGTGGGGTTCCGCAGGGTTCCATCTTATCCCCCCTCTTGTTCAATGCGTACATGGAGCCTTTGTGAGAGGTTGTCAGGGAGTTTGGGGTGAGGTGTCATCAATATGCTGATGACACCCAGCTATCTCTCTCATTTTCCTCCAACTCAGGCCTGGCAGTCTCAGTGCCTGTCGGATGTGGGGGATTGGATGAGGGCGAGCTGCCTGAAGCTAAATCCCGACAAGACGAATGTGATGGTTGTGGGGAAGGCTGGGGGTGTAATGGTCCCCATCATTGATGGGGTCTGTCCTCCCCTGGTTTCGCAGGTCCGGAGTCTGGGGGTGCTCCTGGACCCACAGCTCCGCCTGGAAGTCTAGGTGGCGGCTGTGACGAAGGGGGCATTCCGGCAGTTACATCTGGTGCGTCAGCTTAGGTCGTATGTCTCGGACTTGGACCTGGCCACAATCATCCATGCTTTTATTACCTCGAGACTGGATTACTGCAACGCACTTATGTGGGGCTACCCTTGGTGCTGGCTCGGAAGCTGCAGATGGTGCAGAATGCGGCAGTCTGTCTCTTGACTGGGACGGGACGGCGCAAGCACATTACACCGGTGCTCTGCTTTCTGCACTGGCTGCTGATAGCTTCCCGGGCCCAATTCAAGGTGTGGTGCTGACCTTTAAAAACCCTAAACGGCTTGGGCCCCACCTACCTGTGGGACCGCCTTACCCTCCGGGTTCTGGATTGGTCCCTTCGGTCGGCCGGGGGCGTCCTCCTCGGGGTCCCCTGGGTTTCCACCACGAGGAGGGCGTTCTCTGTGGCTGCGCCATGGCTGTGTAACTCACTCCTGTTGGAGGTCCGCTTGATTACTGACCTCCCCTCTTTCCACAGACATCGTAAGACCTGGCTGTTCCGCCGGGCCTTTCCCGAAGGAGATGGGGTGGGTGGGGATGGGTTTTATATTGTTTTAATTGCTGTTTATTATTGTATATTTTAATATGTTTTTAAATGTTGTGAGCCACCCCGAGATCCCTGAGGCAGGAGGGGGCAGCATATTTAAAACTTAAGTTTAAAATAAAATAAATAAATAAATAAATAAAACTAAACCCTCCCACACCCACAGCATGTGTGCTCCACCGAGCGCACATGGGCCCGCCTCCCCAATCGTTGGTCTAAAAACAGTCTTAATTGATGTGACGCAGGCATGTGGGCTCACATTAGCCTGCATTCACCTGCCTGGCGGGCTCCACATTCTCTGAGACCCCACCATGAGTAGGGGCTGTGAGTCAAGTGGCTGGTGGGGGCAAACACCTAATAAATACACACGTGTACACCCACCTGGTATGGGCTACTGTCCCACTTGTTAACTTCCAGAATCTCGACGGCCAGAGCCAGAGAACACTGGCTCCACCAGTCACCCACAAAGCAGGAGAGGTTTGCGTGTGAGAGTGCACGTGTGCGTGGCTTGTGGCTCTCAGTCATGTGAAGATTTGGTCTTCAGCTCTTGGGGCTGGGAGCTTTGGCCACTTCTGCAATAGACCAATTTGCCAAGGGAGGTTGCTGATACAACAGCACACAGTGTTACAGAACTGACAAGATAAAGAGCAAAGCATATAAAACGGGTCAGTGAGGCCACTTCAGCTCTGCTTCAGAGATGCTCCAACAGTTCCCCCCCCCCCGTCTTATGATCAAATAGATTTGCCATGAGTATAATTCTTCTGAATAAACCTATATTACCTAATATGTACTCTTTCTCCTCTACAGAGCTCAACAGTGTTCTCGCCATACGAAAAATGAAAGATTGAGTTGGCAACGTGATTAGAACAAGACAAACTTGTCTGAAGCTTTATATGATGCACATGGGGAAATTCTTTTTGTCTCCAGCAGCCTTCACCCGAGAAATACAAGGCTTAATCAGCTGCTGCATCTTCAACTCCAGCCAAATTACTCAATCCAAGCACTTTTAAAAGCCAGCCACAGTTAGATCTGTCAGCCGATTAAAGTTTGTAGCTGATCAACTGTGTTGGCCTTAAACTAATCAACTAATTAATCAGTTAAATACTAGAATATGACAGAATTGCAGCATGACTTTATACAACACGATTCACGGATTTCTTGCTCTTTTTTGGTGGCCACAGAGGTTTTTTATTTTTAATTACCTTTTCATTATTTTTTTTTTAAAAACCAAGAAATTGGTTACATTATTACTTTTTAGGTTAAGAAATAAATATTTTTAAGTGTCTAGTTTAATCTATGATCAGTGTATTCATTAATTAATCTGAATGACTAATGCTTTCATCCCCAGCCACAGTACTTGTCTCAAGTAACCTAGAGGCAGGAATTCTGCTCTGAAGCTAGGATTTCATATCCTTCAAAGGCAGCCTGCAAAGGAGAAAAAACAACAACTGCAAGATGCTTATTCCTCACTGACAAGAATGGAGTTAATCTAGATTTACACCGGCCTTAGGCCGCTTTTAGACGAGCGGCGCTCCGTTTCGCGTCGGCGGCGCGCATATTTTGAAACCTCCGTTTGGTCTAATTAGACGAGACGGAAGTGGCTTAATATGCGCATATTACAGTGGAGACGCATTTTTTAAGTGCGCGAATTAAATACCTCGATTATGAGGTATTTAATTCGTGCACTTAAAAAATGCGCCACCGCCGTAATATGCACATATTAAGCCACTTCCGTCTCGTCTAATTAGACCAAACGGAGGTTTCAAAATATGCGCGCCGCTGATGCGAAACGGAGCGCCGCTCGTCTAAAAGCGGCCTAAGAGAGAAGAGAAACAAGTCCTGTCTGCCGTTTTTCTTTGCCTTCTATATTAGAAGATCAAGCCTTCTCTACCTGGTTTTTCTGGAGGACTCCTTGGAGGACTGCAGAGACAGAATGGTGACAGCACGGAAGATAGAAGACGGAGGCCCTTTTTATACGGGGCTCTCTCACTCATGAACACACAGAAATCTGCGTGTTCATGAGTGAGAGAGGCCCGTGCAAACTGCAAAGGAAGCGCCACACACGTGGTAAGTAGGGGTGTGTGCACACTCCCGCCTAACACGCATCCCCACTCACAGAGCAACCAGGGGAAATGGCGGTTGCTCCGTGCATAGGGATGAGTGGGGGGTGCATGGGGATGCGTGTGCACCAGTATGCACGCCCTGCCCACCCATTACACATGCATGAGCGTGCCCACGGAACCCACACACCCCCCACTCTGTAGAGGCCATGCCAAAAAGGCCTGAGGCTATGTTCTGATGAACCATTAGTTCAATGTAGTTGAGCCTAGCTTTGGTTCCTCCTGAAGCGTTCACGCGAGCAGAGAGTTAATCCAACGTTATTCAGGAGTAGGAAGAGAAATACGTACTCCTGGAAAATCTTTTGAAAGTTTTGAGAAATCATAAGTATATAGTCCCCTTTGGCTGTATTTCAAAGCAACTGTTTGTGTGAACGCTAACCAGTCCAAGGGCTGCAATCATGGTTCAGTGATCACTACGCCTCTGCTAGGGGGAGATTGCTGCAGTACTACTTTGCTTTATACTGTTTGTCTGAATGCTAGAAAAGTGAAGTAGTTACTTTGATTTATCTCTGTTGTAAGGTGGCTCAAGCAATTGAGTAAGGGAGATGGTGGACAGTCCACAAGGAATGGCGAGTTTTAACTTTTAATTTATTAACTAGCTATTTAAGCTCCAGTGTCCAAGCAACAGCTAAGAAGAAAACTTTTCTTTTTTGTGTGTGTGTGAAACAATCACATAACCACATTCACTTAAGAGCTGGGAAACCAGTAGGCCCATTTCCTTGAACTCCCAAAGGCTCTTTTCACACAGACACTCTACTGATAAAATGGGTGGGTGGGTGACATTTTATTATACATGCTGCAGGGCACCCATAGAGCACACCTGCAGCCCTGCAACGTGTATAATAAAATGTAACACCCCCCCACCCCACCCCCGTTTTATCAGTGTTAGAGCATCTGTGTGAAAAGGGCCAAAGTTGAAAACCAAACCAATGTCCTGCAAATTTTTCTAAGGTTAATAAAAAAGTTAAAGCATGCAAGAAAAAAAACATCATAGAATGTTTTTTTCAGATTTGGCTAGATTATTTAAAAAGCAGTGCAAAAAGCCTAATTCCATCTCCCCTCGCAAAACATCTTGAACACTGCACACCCTATGGGCTAGGCAAGACACACGAGGGATTTACTGGGCATGCAGTGTTGCTTCTTGGCCAAATACAAACCAGCTCTCGCCGGCTCACATAGGCTCCGAGGGCCTTGGAAAATCTGGCCTTGTTTTCCAACAGCCATCTTTCTGTTTACGCAGGCGGGAGGCACTTCCTCTGGATTTTACTATGCTTGGCAGCATCATGAGGACTAACTCAGGCTAATTGCCTTTTGGCCATGGGAATTTCTTGACTCAGACCATAAATAGTTTGTGTCTTCATCCTCTGCTTACATTGAACTTATCATCTTATAAACAAAGGGAGTGAAAGTACAACAATGCATCTATTACTCTGATAAAAACATCTTCCACTGGGATCAGTGCTACTCCACATGTGACACACAACTTCCAACTGAGACCCTCTTTCCAACCCTCTCCTCCACAGCAATAACTACTCAACAATGGTTCTGTAACAGGGATGCTGAGCCTCCTGCCTAGCCTGCTGTGTTCTCCCTGCACTGTCTACCTGTATCCATCCCTTTTATTCCATCCAATACTAAAACTATAACCTTTGGAGGACAAGGACTGTTTTTTTGTTGAGCAACTGTACCATGTCCAATACCATGGGGGCCTTAAGCACTATCACAATACAATGAAGACCACCCACTAACAATTAGCACCATTTTCTTGACCCTCCTGGAAAGGCTACCACAAACTACCATGTTCACTCAAACAGAGAGAGAAGACAGACTTCTCCAAGGACACTGGAAAGACCACATACACGCATTCATATTCACCCACTCATTTTCTTAGCACATGAAATGACAGTTCTTCTCTGCCTGTATAATCCCCATATTTCCTCCTTTGTACATGGGTGCTGCTATGCCTTCTGAGATCTCAGTTTTTTTCCTGTCAAGTTAGAAAAAAGTCAAAGGGTACATGTTCAAGATCATGAAGCACAAGGCCATATATCTATTCACCCAGGTTAATTCTAAGAGCACTTGTCATCCCACTATTGAAAGGCAACTTAAGGTACCACTTGCCTTAAATTGCTTCCTGTGTAGCAAGTGGGTCTGTTTCTGTTCCATTTGCCTGAATGTCTGTGCTTTTATTTGGCACCATAGGAAGGCAAGAAGGAAGCCTGGCCCTATCAACATATACTAGCATTGGTAAATCGGACGTCTCCCTCCTGCTCCTCATCGCATTCTCTAGATGCAGTAGAGTCCCAAAGTGTACCGCTCCCAGCCTAATCACATTCATTCTCTGGGACAACAAAGTGCTGGAAAGAGACAAGTAGTGCTGAAACTCAGTCCTCTGTTTTAAAAACTGAGGACCAAGGTACTTGACTCGGTTTTTCCAAAGTTTCGAGGAATGCCTCCCTCAAACTTCAGAACTCAGAAAATCCTCGGCCAAGTGCATGCTGATGCTGCCAGCGCCATCTTAGAAAGGTCTGAGCATGCTCAGAAGGGGTCATTCAGTCCTTCTAAGCATGCCCAGCTTTTTTTTGGTTGCTTTTAAAAAAAACACAAAAAAACCCTTACCCGGCCCAGAGGAAACCACACGTCACCAAAGCCTCTCCGAAGGGGGAGTACCCCTCAGTTCCTGCTAGGCCCCCACACCCCCTTCCCTGGCCCATTCCCTCCCCACAAGGCTCCCTCTGGCCCCCTCCTCGGCCCCAGCCCTTGGAAAAACCGAGTATTCGCCGAGGGTCCTCAGACCGGCACAAGCACTCGGGACTGGTCCTCGGAACTTGGCAAATACACGCAAATATTTTTTTTACTATTCATTTCAGTCTTTAGAGACAACGTTCCGTAAGGCAAGAATGACACAAGAGCTGATGGCAGTGGAAGACATAGAGCGAATGGCAGCAGGAAACACAGTTTAGAAAAACACAGGCCTAGTATGTACACGATGGGCCAAATTCAGACCTCAGCTAAACAAGTGGCAACACTTCAGAAGTCCAAGTTTTACTAACTTACCCCCAAATCCAAATTTGTCCTCCAACTCCCTGTCTGCCTTAAAGATAGAAGGAAGCCCTTGATTGTCTTGAAGCACAGTAACCAGAAGACATCTTGTGTCCTGGGACCTCCTAGAGCATTGGTTCCCAAACTGTGGTCCGTGGACCCCTGGGGGTCCGCGATGCACTCCCAGGGGGTTTGCGAGCCTCCTCTTTTGTCCTTGGGGTTTTTGTTTGTTTGTTTGTTTTGTGTTGCTGAGCCACGCGGCATGGTGACTGGGCTTGGTGTTGGCATGGCACAGACTCCGAGTTCAGCCACTGACACAAGCGGAAGTAGTTTAAGACACTTCTGCCCTCAGCAATCCCTTCAAAGCAGTGAGTTTAAAAAACTAGCAGGTGCAGGTTGCAAGCGGGCAGTGGGCGCGAACTTTGTAGTGTGGCTTGCCTCGTTCCCGGGAGGGGTGTCTGTCTGCAAGCCCAGCCCAACGAGCCTGGGGCTGCAGCATGTAGCCTTGCAGGGGAAGAGACCGCTTCCCTCCCACCCTACTTAACTGGAGGAGCCAGCAGCAATCCACAGAAAGTTTTAGCGGCGAGGAGCCACATTCTCCTGGAGCCCATTCACCTGCTGCAGCTGCTGGGCTGGGCTGTGGGACATCAGCAGCACCTGCCTGCCCCCCACCTTCCCAGCACCA
>QEPC01009589.1:2369075-2381498 GCA_003113815.1 Sphenodon punctatus
GGGGGGAAATTAACATGGAGAAGGGATGGCTGGGGAGAAATCATACTGGGGTATGAAGGGGTGAAATAAACGTGGAGAAGGGATGGCTGTTGATTGGAGGGTAGTAAGAGGCTGGCAAACATTGCTGTTGGCTTGATCTTCTCTTCTGCATTGTCCTCTTAGGCTGGTGAATTGATACCATGAACTGGTGGCTAAAGAAAGTGAGGCTCACAGGGCAGGAAGGACAGGCAGCAAGCTTGCCAGATAAGGAAGGGCAGACAGAAATAATACATGAAGTTCCCAGCACCAGTCGAAAAAGTCAAAGTACTGATTGTTTGGAGGCATCTAGCTCACAGAAAAGTTAGGCGCTATGACCCAAACTACATAAAAATGGGTTTCACATCTACTGGTTCGGCTGAAGAGCCACGTCCACAGTGTGTTCTATGTTATGAGTGCTGTCGAATGAGAGTATGAAACCAGCTAATCTTCATCAAATTTCACAAATACTTACATTCATATTTGTTGTCGTATGCAATTTTTTTGGGGGGTGTCATGCAAATTTATGTAAATTTGGTGGGGGTCCTTGGCTCATTGGGAAATTTGAAAAGGGGTACTTGGTCACAAAAAGTTTGGGAACCACTGTCCTAGAGAACTACTGTACTGTATAAAAGGGCCAATAAAAACCTATATCGCTGCACTGATAGAGCGTTACAATTTTACAACCTTACTCCCTCCAGACGTCCATCTGAGGCGCTTTTAGAGAATCACGCTGTGCGCTCGTGCGGGGTTTCAAAAACCCCGCGAGGAGAGATTACATGTGACGCCGCCGGCAATCGTGCGCCTGATACGTGCCACACATTCTTTTCAAGCTGCAAACTGACCGGGAGCTTGATCGAGGTAGGTCATTCACGGCTTGAAAAGAATGCGCGGCGCCATATCAGGCGCGCGATTGCCGGCGGCGTCACAGGTAATCTCTCCTCGCGGGGTTTTTGAAACCCCGCGCGAGCGCACAGCGCGATCGTCTAAAAGCGGCCTTAGTTCCTCCCTCCTCACCTTTAAAAAGCACCTGAAGACTTATTTATTGTCCAGGTGCTTTTAGGATCCGCCTCCCCCTTAATGAGATCTTCCTTCCTTGTTACCTTACCCCTTTTAAATTGCTTCAGAGAGACTTATGTTTTAACTGAATTTTATATACCATGTTTTTATGTTGTAAAGCGCTGAGTGCCATCCGGCACTAAGGCACGACAGAAATAAAACTAATTATTATTATTTCACTTGTCTGCAGTTCATGCCTAACTTTGCCATTTGGAATTGAGCCCAGCAACAATGCCAGCCTCAGTTCCCCTTTCATCTCCTTCTCCAGCTCTTGGGGGATCCAAGGGTGGCCATTACTTTTGAAAAAGTTATAGCTATCTATCTTGGCTTAGTTTGAAATTGCTATTATCTTCCAGCCAATGGGCTGTGTTTCATGTGGAAATATAAGACTACTAACTTCTCAACACAGCCATTTGCCACTGGTGCAAGAGCATGTTGAAGCTAACAGACACTGGGGTCAATCCTGTACCCAGCACGTCTTGTGCGCAACTCACACTTGCATGCATGTGCATGCAAACCACGCATTTCCATTGAGAGTACATCGTGCCATGCAGAACCCATGTGGATCCTGCTTGGGACTGCGGCCACTAGCAGAGCATCACTGCTTCTGTACTGAGCCACAGCAGGTAATCATTTAGGAGGCAGTGAATTTCTGTTGCTGGGTAACCTCATGGTAGCTTGTTCCATGCTGTTTACAATGCTTTATTTCTCTTCCAAACATTCGCCTTCATGCCTTCTTCCTTGCAATCCCTTGTGTCTGAAACCACCTCCTTTCCTGACTCAACTCATAAACATTACTAGTAAAAGAGAACTAGTAAAAGAGAGGACAGAAAATAAATGAAGCCTAACTAGAAATCATGGCAACATTAGCAAGATGTTACTCCTTGGTCACCTTCCTTTTCTCCTACGTTCCATCTTTCAAGTGTACCTTTACAGTTCAAGTTGTAAGCTCTCCAGGGCAGGAATCCTATCTTCCTCCTCATGTGAACACAGGGGAGGTTAAAACGAGTTAGGAGATACCTCCCTCCAAAAACATGCTTCTGAAAACAAACCCAGGGTGGTCCAACAGTGTCCTGTCTATGGCCAACAGCAGGGGAAGGCAGTCCCAACACCTGGCTGCGGCCCCGCCCCCTCCCCCCCAAAATTCACAGTTACTTTGTGACTATTAAATAATAAAGTGGCCAAGAACAGAGAACGGAAGCTGCAGTTTCTCAGGGCAAAATGCAGCGGATAACTCAGCTAATGCTTCCTGCCTCAATCTCTGTGGCAAGGCAGTTTGTGAATGGCTGTGTAGTAAACACCGGCACTGGGCTCCTGAGCTGAACAGCAGACCACCTAGCACCATGGCAGCTCACAGGCACCATCTGGAGAAAATCATAATAGTTTGAAGCTGAAAAATGCCAACTGGCATTGGCTCAGGCCAAGCCCTGAAAGCCACAAACACAGCTCCATCAATGAAGACCAGGCAGTCTGAGGAACTCCCCTGGCGCTGACCTAATGTTCTTGGCAAGGGCCCTCACTGAACTAGGGTATGATGGGGGCTTTAGAATTTATCAACTCCATTCCAAACCCCAGTTCTAAAGGTCACTCAGCACAGAGGTTAAAGCAGATGGTAATTTCAGTGCCACGTTGCAGTCCTTCCACCTGCTACTATGACAGCCTTTCATACCCATTTGCTGTTGTATGGTATTTCAAGACGGAATTGCAAAAGGCTCCCTTGCCCCCAATTACATAGAAAACATATGGAGGAGGCAGCACTTGCTCCTCTTGGATTTCCAATAGCGCTGACAGGAGGGGATCCAGTTAGAGCAGGAACGGGGAAGCTCAGGCCCCAGGGGGCCAAAGGCGCCTGTGGGTAGTTATTACGTGGCCCCTTTCCTGTTCCTGGATTTGGCCCCTGGATCCAGTTCCTACAACACACTGAAAAACTGAGTTCAAGGTAAAACAGCAGAGATGAGAACATGCACACAAGGGTAGGGAACAGATCCATGATCTGGACCCTTCTCTTCCTGAGCGCACCCCTTAATCGCCACCTTGCCCTGCTTCTAATGCAGCCTTCAGAGCTTTTACTAGTTTTCAAAATGGCTCCTGGCAGGAAAAAGGTTCCCCACCCCGAGTTAGAGCCTTGCATGGGCTCAAAAACCAACCTGAGCCTGGTCCAAAGCCAGCTGCACTAGGACCAACTCAAGCAAGTCTTGATGTAGCCAGACTCTCCCGTGCCCAGGTCAGATCTGTACTGAAGCTATCCATGCCTCTCAGAAAACCATGATGTCATGGCACTCTGGGTGGGTGCGGCCACATCAAGAAAGGGGCCGTGGGGATGCCTTAACCCACCCCTTTCCTGATGTCCCCCCTCGTCCTCGTGGAGCATGGTAGAGAGGGGTCCTAAACCAGAGTGAACATGCCCAGACCTTTCAAGTCCAATCAGCTTTGGTCCAGTTTGCAGGGCTCTAGATTCAGTGACTTTGTCACAGCTCCTCTGGATGGAGTTCATCGCCCTGCAGAATTCTGCTGGAGCCACTGCAGCAGCAACAGCTGATGATGGGTAGGGGGAGCAATCCCCTCTCCCCAGGAGAGGGGATAAGACAGAGGATCAGCTATCCTGACACAACTCCCACTCAGCCTCTTGGAGTTTCCTAACACAAGATGTGGGGCTTCTGGGTAAGGGGATGGGGCCAAGAGGGACACTGGAATTCCTCAGTGCTCAGTACCACTGTTCGTCTACCAGGAAACAAGCATTGTCCCTATCCTCCTCAACTCCATTGGCGCAGAAACTCCCCGCTGCTCTCATGGGGTCTTCCTTACTCAGATTTTACTAGGCCTGGGGAGGATGGGAGCAAATTACTCACTTAAGCAGCAAAAATGCAGAGGAGGAGGAATCTGGGTGGTAGTTAGAAAGAGAGATGGCGGGGGGTGGGCTGTGGGGTGAGGAGGGTAGAACAGAAATGAGAGAAGGGACAGTGACACATCCAATGTTACGGCTGTTGGAGTGCCTACAATCACAGCATACAACACACACAGGCAGAATAAATAGGTCAGTTTGCAGACTGTCTTGCAATAAATTTCTGGCTCTTGGATCTCTTCCCACTCCTCTCCCCTCTGCCCCCCTCCCCCCCATTCCTTATGTTTCCCCTCTCTGTGTCATTCTCTCCTTACCCTATCATTTTTGGTCTCTTCTTGAATCCTCCCTCTTTGTTTGTACTGCTGTGTGCTCTGAAGCTATGCACACATTGTGTCTCTAAATATACAAATAAAATGTGCACGCACGTGCATGCATAGAACAAGTCTCAGCAATGTTCCTTTCCCCACTGCACAAAGCCAAAACCAACACAACCCCAGCTGGCTCTCTCTTTCTAAACACAAACATTTCCTCCTTTGTGGGGGCTTGTGAATTGCTGCAAGACTGTGAGCACCGACATCTGGAGGTTCCCTCCTTCTCATGCTCTCCCCTTCCCCCAACATCCTGGAGTTTGTTCCCAGACATACCAGCCACCTTGTGCTGTCTTCAAGGGAGCAACATCAGGATTCTTTGGCCTGTGAAGAACAGAATCTGCAGTCTAGTGCCTGATGCTGACAAGTGGAAGGCTTCAGGGGCTAGCAGAAGCTCAGGGCAGGAAAATGAACGAGGAATACCCCCTTCCACGTTCATTATGTAAGCCTCCAGGGGGAAGCACCTGACAATGAACTGGGAACAGCTTCAGCTGGAGGTTGTACGAAGGTGAAGGTGGGCATCTCTCATAGTAGCAGGCAGCTAGGAAGCAGCACCTGTGAGTGCTAGCAAGCTGTGCAGGCCCTAATAAAGATCCTGTTTGAGTTAACTGTTACCGCATTCACAACCTGACGCCTGGCGTTACTAAAATGACACGCAGGCAAAGGCGTGGCAGCAGGGAGGAGCCCGATGCTGGCAGCAGAGCCCGTGCGAACAGGGGATCTGCCGCGGCTAGCCTCGCACATGGTGCAAAATCCAGCCCTGTAACGCGTGAGCAAAGCCACGGCAGAATCACGTTTGACGTGGCAGAACTCCATTCACACCAGAGCTACTGCCAGCATCGGGCTCCTCCCCGCTGCCGTGTCTTTGTCTGCGCGTCATTTTAGTAACGCCAGGCGCCAATGCGGTATCAGCCTGTCACCTCAGCTCACAGTTACGTGGTGGCAGCGGTTCACTGAACCGTCGTGGAGAGAACTCGAGGAGCAGAGCTGGCACGACACAATCCATAAAGCCCCCGGCTGCCTTAGGCTTCAGTGGAAAGAACCTAGCAGAGGAATGGATCCACTGGAAGCAGGCGTTCGAGCTCTACACAGAGCTAGCCATGATAAACACAGAGGAATCAACCAAGGTACGACTGCTTTTCTGCCTCATCGGAGCACCGGGGAGGAAGATTTGCACAGGTGGGAAACTAAGCCAGGCATCCCCCGTTGGTGGTGATGAACACTCAACAGGCCCACTGCACACCAAAAGGCAATGAGACAGTGGAGTGCTATATGTTTTTCATGAGGGATCAGTGGGATGGTGAAGGCCTACGTGGCAGACCTAAGAGCCCTAGCAACCATCTGCAAATTTGGGGATCTTGACGATTCACTGATTAAGGACAGAATAGTGTGTGGCACTAAGGACAGATAGTTAAGGAAGCCGCTGTCTGCGAAGGGGAGCTAACCCTACCCAAGTGTCTGGACATGGCGCGCGCTGCTGAGGCCGCCAAAGAGAGACTGAGATTATTGGAGCAATGGGGAATGGACGCAGTGCTGTGGGTGTGGCAGAAAAGGCCCAACATCGAAACTAAAAGAAAGCAGAGAGTACCACAGAACAGCACGCGATGCTCCTATTGTGGGAGGTCCCGTGAGATGGCTAAAGAGAAGTGCCCTGAGTTTAGACAAAGATGCAGTGCTTGCAGCAAGCTTACTCCCTCAGCAGCATGTGCAAAGCAGCTAAAAGAGAGCAAAGAGTGAAGCTTATGAGGAAGAGGAAGCCACCGCATCAGACAGTGAGGATGAGGAGCCACACATGAAGACTATCAGTGTAACGCCTCAGTCCCACCACGTGAGGGTTGAAGGAGCCAAAAGACAGGCAGCCATTTTTGCAGCCATGCAAATAGGGGACCGAAGAGTCTGGTTCCAGCAGACAGTGGGGCATCTTGCAACGTGATCCCCAAGGAAGAGCTTAGACCTCAGGCAGACAAGAAGGTCCCTGGCCATGTACAACAGGAGCACCATACAGCCAGTGGGTAAATGCAACCGAACGCTAAAAAATCCTAGAATGGGAGAAAATATAATTTAAAATTTGTAGTAGTGGAAGGACAAGACCAACTACCACTACTAGGAGCACAAGCAATCCAGCACATGGGTCTGATCAGAGTGCAGCTCCAGAACTTCGTGCACACAGTGAAGCAGCAGCAGATGAGCGTCGCGAGAGACAGGGTCCTGCGACAGGACAATCAAGGAAACCCACCACCAATGAGAGGAACGAGGGACAGAGTCCTAACCGAATTTGAGGAGGTTTTCAAGGGAGTTGGATGATTCAAAGGAAAGGAGCGCCTTGAAATCGATCCTGCAGTGCCACCAGTGTGCCTTCCACGTCGGAGAATACCAGTAGCACTCAACGAACCAGTCAAGAAAGCACTAGCCAGCCAGTGCAAATGAGGTATCATCAGAGTTGAGGAAGCAAACACCCCATGGGTGAGTAGCACATTGGTGGTGAAGAAACCATCAGGCAAACTACACATATGCATCAATGAAAAGCCACTCAACCAGGTACTGAAAAGAACACACTACCCTTTACATCCATCGAAGATGTGCTTCCTGAGCTATCCAAAGCACACTTATTCACGGTCTGTAGTATACAAGATGGGTTTTGGCATGTTCGGCTGGACATAGCCTCCAGCAAACTAACAACATTCACAACCCCATTCAGAAGGTACAGATGGCTACGCATGCTAATGGGCATCTCTCCCTGGCTCTGGAGATCTTCCAAAGACGCCTACACCAGGTCCTGGAAAGTCTGCCAGGGGTGAAAGTCATTGCAGATGACGTCCTCATATACAGGGAAGGCTACAACGATGAGGAGGCAGAACGAGATCACGATGAGACACTATTCAGGTTCCTGGCCAGAGACAGAAACGTGAAGCTCAACTCAGACAAAATGAAAATGAAGCATCACCAGGTAGCATACATAGGACATGTACTGTCTGCTGAAGGTCTGAGACCAGACCCCAAGAAAACTGAAGCTATCAGAGAGATGCCTCCTCCCACAGACGTGAAAGGAATACAGAAGCTGACTGGTATGATAAACTACCATACGACCACCCAACGTGTCCATGGGAGAAGATAGGGGTTGACCATTTCACGCCAAACAATACCTCATCATGGTTGATTACTACTCAAATTTCTGGGAGATTGACAAACTGGAAGACACGTGAGCCAGAGAAGTAACTGAATGCTTGAAAATGCATTGTGCAGACACGGCATCCCAGATAAACTCATGAGTGACAATGGACCACAATTCACATCGGAAGAATTCCAGACGTTTGCCCAGAAGTGGGAATTTGAACACGTGACCTCCTTACCAGCCTACCCCCAGAATAAAGAGAAGGTAGAATCAGCTGTCAAGACAGCAAAAAGACTAATCAGCAGAGCAGCAGCAATGGGGGCAGACCCCTACCTAGCCTTCTTGGCTAATCGCAATACCTCTACACAAGGGTGCAGTAGCAGCCCAGCACAAGCCTTGATGGGGCACAGAACTAAAGCACTTCTTTCCATCTCCAGTGAACATCTAAAACCCAAAATCATCAAAAACCGACAAATCAAAATGGAAAGGGCACAGCAGAAACAAGCCCACTACTACGATCAGTCAGCATGAGACCTGCCCATGTTGACAAACGGTACCCCTGTGCGGATACAGCCCCTAGAAGGGTCCCAAGCCAAATGGGCCATCAATAAGTCAGTTGCACCCAGGTCATACGAAGTGATCACTCGAGAAGTTCACACCATACGAAGAAATCGTAGACACCTGAGGGTGCGACAAAGTTCAGGGCACCAGCCAAGCCTGCAAGAGCAAGAGTCCACACGAGCCAGATGATACGGTAGAAACTGACCAGAGCTCCATGCACCAGCCAGAGAGTGAGGAAGAGGTCCCAGAGGTCAGGGAGCCCAATCCACCAGCCCAGCAGTCCACAGAGCTGGAAGAAAGGCAACTGAGATCAGGGCATCCCCTGAAAATCCCAAAACACCTGCAGGACTTTGTCCTGAAATGAGGCTGTGTTAAAGATGGTTCTCCAACAGCCATGTGCTAGCAACCTCTGGCTGCTATCCTACAAACAGACTATATATCGTGTAAATATGGGGGTTTTCTTTACAAAAAAAAAAAAGGGGGAGGGAGATGTTATAGTGGGACTCAGCTGATATGGAGTCACAGGAAGGGGTGGAGCCACATGCAGAGAGCACTCTGGGAGCATGGGTGCACACTCAGACTGCTCTGGGTGGGGATGGGGAGAAATGCACCCGGAGCCCTCTACAGGAGGCCAGGGCCCAGACAGAGATCTCTGCACCATGGCCCACCTCAGACTGCCTGCACCCACTCTGCAGGCCAGGCAATGAAGTGAGGCAGGCAAAAGGGAGCCAGGAGAAGGTTCCAGAAAGGGGGCGTGGGCCAGAAGTGAACCGTAGGCCAGAGGGTCCCCACTCCTGACCTAATGCAACAAAATGTGTAACGCCAGCCCTGCACTGACAGCCCTATGGAAAGCACGTTATGCAACCTAACTTTATTAAACAGGGCACAGGGCCTTTTGTGCTGCATGGACATTTCTAAAAGCGGAGTCATGCTCTCTCCTAAGCCGGGATGCTCAGAGGCCACAACTTGGCCAGGGAAGGTCAGCTCACAGTAACAGGCGAAACACAGTAAGCTTAAAGGATCTACAAAGAGAGGCACTAACCATTTTCCTGCCCTCAGCAACGTGTCAGAGCCAACCTTCTCCGTAACAATATGCATCCCTGCCAGGCTCAAGGGAGCCAAGCTAAATGGCAGCTGCAGTACCTGCCTGCCATGGCCTCTTCTCTGCTGAAGGAGGATAGCTCCAAGGAATCCATACCAGAGAGGCACTGTTTACAGTCAAGCGTGCATCAGGGTCTTTTGCTCCCCCCACCCGCCCCCCGGTTCCCCTCACAGTCCTCCAGGCCCCCCAGGAGCAGCTCGGGTTTCACTTTTTCCATTCTGAAATTCCAAATTGTACAATGGTTTCCACTCTTGCCCACCAGGCAGGCAGGCTCAGCGGAGCAGCTTGCTGACTTTCTCACAGTCCGTGTTTCTGCGTCATGAAAAACACGCTCATTTATTTAAGGGTTTGTGAAGGTTTGGGCTGCAACTCAGGAACACTTTCCTCATTTTCTTGTGCATGTGAAAAAGTTAGGCTTGCAGCTAGCTTGCTAGAGCTTTTGTTCTTAGGCAGCAACATCAAGAGGTAAGGAGAGGGTCATCCTGGCCCAGCTACTGAAGTCTAGTTTAACAGGCCCTTTATGGACAGTTCAGGCTGAGATGTTCTCGTCCATGTGCAAGTTTTCTGTGACCCTCTTTATTGTGTCACTGCAGTCTCACCCCACTGCAAGCACACATCAGTAGTGCTGAAATGAAGAGTGGATTTTGTATTTAGGATATTATTCACATTTTCAAATAGCTATTTGAAGTTCCAAATAGGTCTCCTGCTCCCCAAACAGTCTTTGGCCTTTTCTTATACTGCCTCCTACACTTGACTCCCTCCCTGAACGCACACACTCTGACTGCTCCCTCCCTTCAGATCCCTCTTGAAAACCTTCCTCTTCCATCAGGCTTTCCCTAGCTCTTCGTACATTTCTCCTTATACTGGGTGAAACCACACGAGACGGGGCTGGATGGATCCCCCACCATCCCCAGGGAGGGTGAATGCAGCCATCACACTTTAGGCCGGCGAGAAGAGCAACTGTAATGATCTGCCTCCCGCCCACCCCACCCCCCCCAGGGGAACTGGGCGGATGGGCTGCTGTCACAAGTCCTGCAATGCCCCAGGGCAGGCCAAGGAGCCATCCACATAGGGCAGGCAGGACTCTCGTGTTATACTGGTGTCACGGGGTTGGGGTCCACTACCCCAAGTTTCTGGGTTAGGTGACTCAGTTTCCCTCATTTGCAGCCCATCTGAATCAGTTCTCTCTCTAGCTGATTCAGTCCTGCAATGAAGCAACACTTTTGTGACCCAAGTTCCAGAGACCTCCTGTTCTCAAACTCTTTCTCTCTGGATTCGCAAGTGCTTTAGGGCACAAGATACTCAGACTGTGTTCCCCAATGTGAGACAACAGAAAGCACTTCTTAGTAAAGAAGAGAGTTTATTGATTACATAAACAGGTAGTTTGAACGCAGAGTGGCAAATAAAACAGAAGTAAATAACGCAATCCTAGTCTGTTTTGAGTAAGTCCCTAGTTACCCTACAGAAGTCCATTTCTCAGCCAGGTGTAGTGAGGCTGGGCTTATTGTCCTTAAGCTGGTTAGCCGGCAGAGTCCCTTCTTCCAACTAAGCTTTTTAGGGGAAAAAATCTCCTCCCTTTAAATATCTTTCCAAGCTTCTTTGTGTGACTTTCCTGCCTGGAGGACTCTGTGCTTCCAGTCACGCAGGCAGGAAAAGATCCATTTGCAACTGAATGGTTTCTATCTGGCTCCTGCAGAGGTGTTGCCAGGCTTCTCCGAATACACATTCAGCCTGGCTTTGTCTCTCTCCGTAGCATTAAGTGAGTTTCCAGTTCTCAGCATTTACATTACATACATGTTTAACCTTTACTTTTACATATTTGTTAGACCTGTAGTCCGGTATCTCCTTGTGACAGCTCCCCACTTTAGAGATCATGTGGAGTGGGCACAACAGTGTCCCGTAACATGATTATACTGAAGTGTCCCTGCGTAATAGTGCATCTGCTACCACATTCTGTTTACCTTTTACGTGTTCAATTCTCATGTCAAATTCCTGCAAAAACAAATTCCATCTCAGCAGTTTGGAGTTGGAGTTATTGAGCCATGTCAGAGGTGAGTGATCAGTGTATACCGTGAACGTCCTACCAAATAAGTAATGTTTAAGTTTCTTAACAGCCCACACTATGGCTAGACACTCTCTTTCAATGGTTGTCAAATTATTTTCCCTTGGGAGCAGTTTTTTTGCTAAGGTTTGCAATAGGACTGTCTAGTCCATCCTCCCCCTTTTGCGTGAGAGTTGCTCCCAGACCAGTGTCAGAGGCATCAGTCCAGATATGGAATTCCTTGTCATAATCTGGGCTGATTAACACTGGTGCCTCAGACAGAGCCCTCTTAAGTTTGTCAAACGCGTTGTGACACTCTTCTGACCATTGGACCTTCTCTGGGCAGCGCTTCTTACATTTCTCTGTCAAGGGGGTCGCTATGTCTCTGAAGTGTGGGACATAGCGGTGGAAGTAAGTAGTCATGCCTATGAACCTCTGGATCTGTTTTTCAGTTGTGGGTGCAGGCCACGAGCAAATAGCTTCTACTTTGTCTTTTCGAGGACATAATTTGCCATTCCCCACCTTGTGCCCTAGGTATGTAACGGTATCCATTGCAACTTTACACTTTGATGGTTTTATTGTCAGTCCTGCCCTCTCAATGCTGTGTAGTACCTGCCTTACGTGTGTCACGTGTGTGTCCCATGTGTCACTGTAAATCACCAGGTCATCTATATAAGCCAAGGCAAAGTCGCACATCCCTTCTAGGATGTGATCCATTAGTCTCATGTAGACCCACTATTCTTTAACCCAAAAGGCATCACTGTGAATTCATATAGGCCCTTGTCGGTTATAAATGCTGTTTTGGGCCAGTCCCCTGGGTTCATTCTAATCTGCCAATAACCCTTGGTCATGTCTAGGGTAGTCAGGTATTTAGCACCTGCTATCCTTTCTATCATGTCATCAGTTGTGGGCATGGGATACGAGTCTGACACAGTTATGGCATTCAATTTACGATAATCAACACAGAAACTTATGGAGCCATCAGGTTTGGGAACTAAAACCACTGGGCTTCCCCATGGGCTTTTTGAGACCTGTATGACTCCCAGTTGCAACATTTCCTCGATCTCTTGGTGGATCTGTGTTTGAACCTTTCCATTTGTGCGAAAGGGACTGGACTTGACTGGACCCTTCGTCTCTGTGTCTACGGTGTGTACAATGATATTATTATTATTATTATTATTATTAACAAACATTTATATAGCGCCAGCAGTGTACCTGGCACTTTACAAAGTAATAAATTAGACACGGTCCCTGCCCCTAGGGCTTACAATCTGAGAGACAGGAGCTGGGGGAGAGACTTAGGAAGGGGAACAGAGGGAGAGA
>QEPC01009589.1:2388655-2418374 GCA_003113815.1 Sphenodon punctatus
GTACACCAGCAGCACCCCTAGCTTGCCCCCAGCCAAATCGAACACCACGTGGAGGACCTCTATACCCATAATCTCCCGAACTGGATACCTCCTAACAGGCCAGTCCTCCCTAAAAACAATAGCTACACCACCTCCCCGGCCGCCCGAGCGGGGCTGATGCTGCACAGCATACCCGGCCGGAACAAGATCCACCAAAGTTGGACCGGCCAGATCATCAAGCCAGGTTTCTGTGATACATGCGAGGTCCACAGCCCCATCCGAGATTAAATCCCGGATAATCGGGGCCTTGTTCACTACGGACCTTGCATTTAACAGCACCAACCCCCCACGTGCGGACCTTGGACCCGGCACCTCGCTCTCCCTCAGCGGGGGGGCGATGACCTGCACACTCCTCAGGCACCTTGGACCCCTAGGGGCCCGTGCCTTCCCACCCCTTGGACCATACCGTCCTCACCCCAGCACGACACCAATGGCCATGCCCTCCCCTCCGTCCACCCAACTCAGACAACCCATAACACTCAGACAACCAGAGGCAACTACGTATATCGCCAATACCTAGCTCGGTAGGGCTAGGGTCCCTCAGGGTGTAGGGTGGGCTTCCCTCAGTACAAGAAGGCAACCCTTTTCATCACAGGGACAAGGCGAACAGTAGGGGTCTGCCTCAGAGAGACAAGACGTACAAACATAAAGGGAGACCAACCACTCGGGGGAGATACACAGGGTCCAGGACACCGTGCAGTTTCGGTGAGAGGGAGGAGGGGAGGGAGGAAGGTTCCTGGGGAGGAAAAGGGTTAAGGGGAAATAGGGATAGGGAGGCAGGAGCATGGGGGAACGGGCTTTCTTACTCCAGGAGATGTGCTAGGAAGACTGGGGGAAGGAAGCTTGAGGATATCAGGAGATATGGAACAGGTACCCCACACCAATAACAACTCTCACCGTTTACCCAGGACACACTTAAACACAGGACGCTCTTCTACTCACTCTCACAGATCACTCAACCAGGAAGGGAAAACACTGGGACCACTCACTCCTCCTGAGCTCCAAGATCAGACAAGGAATATCCAAGGCAAAGGGGCCAGTTTCTCAATAATGATTACCGGCGGGGGAGCCAGGCCCCGCTGGTACCTTTTATAGCCCAGCTTTCCTGACGCTGCATGTGCTCCGGGTGGGGCCCAACTGCCCCGCCACCACAGCTGACGCTGCTCCGGGGAATTAGGGGGCGTGGCCAGAAGTGCGCTCCCTTACAGCGTGACCCCACCCCTTCATTTTCTCAGCGCCGCTCCTGATCCTTTTGCAGAGCCTCTGAGGCGGGTCCGCCTCCGGGTCAGCGGGCCCGCTGTCCCGGAATCCCCGGCTCGGGGAGGGAGCGTGCTGACAGTACCCCCCCGTCCAGGCCCCCTCCCACCCCCCACCAAGGTCCGAAGACCGGGTTTAGCAGGATGGCGAAGGTGAAAGGAGCAGATAAGGCGGGGGGCGTGAACATTCATAGCCAATTCCCAAGAGCGTTCTGAAGGACCATAGCCCTTCCAGTCAATCAAATAGTACAACTGAGAACCGAAGAGACGGGAATCGAGGATAGCGCAAACCCTATACTCGGGGCCAGCAGGGAGCAGGATGGGGGGGGCAGGGGTAGCTCGTTGGATCTTATGGAGGGGGGCATGGGCTTTCTTCAGGAAGGAAACATGAAAGGAGGGATGGATCTTAATATGGGAGGGAAGACGGACGGTATATGTGACAGCATTGAGCTTTTGGGCAATGGGAAAGGAAGCAAAGTAAGCATCGTCCAATTTAGAGGACGGACGGAGGGAAGGGTAATAACGTCGGCGGACCCATACCAAGTCACCAACCTGGAAAGAGGGACCTGGAAGGCGTCGTTTATCAGCAACGAGTTTATAACGACGGCGAGCCTGCCACAAATGCAGCCGCGCCGCCTTCTGGGCCCGACGGATCCTAGTCACCAAAGTCCCAGCAGCTGGTACAGAAGAAAGGGGTGCCTCTGGAAAACAGAGAGGAGGATGAAAGCCATAGGTAACATAGAACGGCGAATTACCTATCGATGAATGAGGGTTGTTATTATAGGTAAATTCCGCCAAGGGTAATTGATCAACCCAGTCATCCTGCAAGTAAGAACAAAAACAACGTAAGTAATGTTCAATATGTTGGTTAACTCTTTCCACCTGACCATTCGCCTGAGGGTGGTACGCAGTAGTGGGCTGAAGTTTCACTTGGAGCAAGGTAAAAAAATCCTTCCAGAAGCGAGAGATGAATTGAGGGCCGCGATCAGAGACAATTTCATTCGGTAATCCGTGGAGTCGAAAAACCTCCTGAAAGAGTAGCCTTGCTGTAGTGGGAGAAGAAGGTAAGCCTTTACAAGGTATAAAATGTCCCATTTTCGAGAAGTAGTCCACAACTACTAATATGGAATCGTAACCTTCAGCTTTTGGGAGACCCACAATGAAATCGAGAGGAATCTTCCGCCATGGGGTGGTTGGGCATTTTGTTACCTGCAGTAACCCGACGGGTAAGGCTCAGGGGGTCTTCGTTCGCGCACAGGTGGAACATCCTTGGACGTACGCTTTAACATCCGTATATAGAGATGGCCACCAAAAGGATCTTCGGAGGATAGGGTACGATGGAACCCTGGATGGCCCACAAGGGGAGAGTCATGGTGGGCCCACATCACCTGCGGTTTTAACTTGGGAGGAATCAGCATCTTATTCCCATGATAAAGGATCCCCACCTTAAGATGGCATTGAGGGAGAGATTGTTCCTTGAGACTTACAGTTTGCAGTCATTGATAGGAAGGAAGCATAGCCGCAAAGGTGTGGGCTGGAAGAATCGGTCCGTGAAGTTCATGTTCCTTGTCAGTCGGTAGGTGATATCTTGACAGGGCGTCAGCCATGGTATTCTGGGATCCGGGTCTATACTGTATGGAAAAAGAAAAACGTGCAAAGAATAACGCCCATCGGGCATGTCGTGGGTTATTAATGCGGGCGGTTTGTAAATAGGCGAGGTTTTTATGGTCAGTGTAGACTAACACGGGGTGGGGTCCGCCTTCTAAATAATGTCTCCATGTTTCAAATGCCGCCTTGATCGCCAGTTGTTCTTTATCTAGAATGGGATAGTTCCGTTCAGTGGACGTCAATTGTCTTGAATAAAAAGCACATGGTAGGCATTGTCCAGAGGGCCCGTGAGGTTGCGTTAGTATTGCCCCGAGGGCAACATCCGTGGCGTCTGCTTCCACAATAAAAGGCAAAGAAACATTAGGATGTTGCAGTAAGGGGGCAGACATAAAGGCTTGTTTGAGGCTTACGAAAGCGTCTTGTTGTTGAGGCCCCCACTCAAATCGGGCTCCCTTCTTAAGTAATAAGGTAAGGGGTTTTGTCTTATCTGCATAGTGAGGGATGTATTGCCGATAGTAATTTACGCTTCCTAAAAAGCGTTGAAGGGCTTTTACTGTTGAAGAGGCCGGCCATTGATTAATGGCTTCTAGTTTCCTAGGGTCCATATGCACCCCTTGGGCGGAGATAATGAATCCTAGAAAGGGGACGGTTGAGGAATGGAAGATACATTTTTCCAATTTGCAGTATAATTTGTGTTGTAAAAGACGACGTAAGACTGTTCGTACATGACAAATATGTTCTTCAAATGAAGAAGAAAAAATAAGAATATCATCAAGGTATGCTATTACAAATGAGTCTAATAGATCTCTAAAAATGTCATTCATGAAGTGTTGAAAGGTGGCTGGTGCATTAACCAGCCCGTATGGCATGACTCGGTATTCAAAATGACCGAAACGTGTGTGGAAGGCGGTTTTTCATTCATCCCCCTCTCGGATCCATACCAGATTATAGGCATCCCTTAAATCTAGTTTGGTGAAAAAGATGGCCCCCTGAAGTTTTCGCAAAAGCTCTGAAATAAGGGGGAGGGGATATCGTTTTTTAATGGTGATTTGATTTAAACCTCGATAATCTATACAAGGACGCAGGTCCCCCTCCTTTTTAGGCACAAAAAATAAGGGGGCTCCCGCGGGAGAGGTGAAGTGGCGAATGAACCCCTTAGCCAGATTTTCCTTAATATACGTACGTAACGCTTCAGTTTCACCTGGGGATAAATTATAAATCCGTCCATAAGGGGGTTCTTTTCCAGGAATGAGGTCAATAGGGCAATCATAAGATCTATGAGGGGGGAGTTCGGAAGCTTCCTGTTTACTAAATATTAGTTTTAGATCTTGATATTGGGAGGGAATAGGGGAATCAGAAGGGGAAAGGGAAAGAACAGGAGCGGAACCAGAGCTAAGTGGAAAAGGGATAAGATGAGGTTTGCAACCGGTAGAAGAGAAGGAGCAGGTTTTCGTTGCCCAATTAATAGAGGGATTGTGCTTCCTTAACCAGGGTAGCCCCAGCACCACAGAAAATAAAGGAGAGGAAATCAAATCAAAATGAAGAATTTCCCTATGAACACCGATGGTGCACTGGAGGGACAGGGAACATTTTAAGAGGGGACCTGAAGTAAGGGGAGAGCCATCAATGGTTTGTACCATTTCAATGGAAGGACGTGTCTGATGTGGGATTGAATAACAGGAGGCAAAACTATCATCCATAAAATTTCCGGAAGCCCCAGAATCCACGAAGGCTTTCACCACAAGAGAACGATGATGTTCCCATTGAAGGGTAATAGGGATAAAAAGCTGGGATGGAGAGGTAAGATGTTTGTTAGACCTAAGGAGGGAAATACAATCGGTTACCGGGAGGTCCCCCCACTCCCCCGGCCCCCAGCATTTCCTGACCCCCTAGGTTTTGGGGGGCGAGTGGGGCGTTCCCTAGAAAAATGCCCCGCCTTTCCACAATAGAAACATAGTTGAAAAGAACGACGTCTTTCTCGTTCCTCCGTGGTGAGAGACCCCCGTACCATTCCTATCTGCATAGGTTCAGGAGGTTCTAAATCTACTGAAGAGGAAGGAGGAACCACCGGGTTCTGAGGACCTCCCCATCCTATTCCCCTAAACTGATCTCGCCTCCTTTCCCTCTTTCGTTCACTCAATCTTTCATCAATCTGCAAAGACAAGGTAACCATGTCCTCCAAGGTACGTGGTGTAGTAGGGGAACAAGCAACCTGGTCCTTTATTTCTTCACTAAGGCCCTGTCGGAATAACGCGTGGAAAGCAGAATCACTCCAATCATGGTCAAAAGCAATCTTCCTAAATCGAGTGATATAATCAAGTAAAGGGGTTTTTCCCTCCTCCTGAGCTCCAAGATCAGACAAGGAATATCCAAGGCAAAGGGGCCAGTTTCTCAATAATGATTACCAGCGGGGGAGCCAGGCCCCGCCGGTACCTTTTATAGCCCAGCTTTCCTGACGCTGCGTGTGCTCTGGGCGGGGCCCAACTGCCCCGCCACCACAGCTGACGCCGCTCCAGGGAATTAGGGGGCGTGGCCAGAAGTGCGCTCCCTTACGGCGTGACCCCGCCCCTTCATTTTCTCAGCGCCGCTCCTGATCCTTTTGCAGAGCCTCTGAGGCGGGTCCGCCTCTGGGTCAGCGGGCCCGCTGTCCCGGAATCCCTGGCTCGTGGAGGGAGCGTGCTGACACAAAGGGGTTATTAGCAAGTCGGTAGAACCCAGATCATACGAAGTGACCCCTCGGGAAGGTTGCACCATACAAAGAAATTGTAGACACCTTAGGGTGCGACATCTTTTGGGGCACAGACAAGCCTGCAGGAGCGAGAGTCCACATGAGCCAGAGGAACCCGTGGAAAGTGACCAGAGCTCCATGCAACAGCCAGAGATGGAGAGGAGGTCCCAGAGGTCAGGGAGCCCGATCAGCCAGCCCAGCAGTCCACAGAGCTGGAAGAAAGGCGACCGAGATCAGGGCGCCCCCTGAAAACCCCAAAGCACCTGCAGAACTTTGTCCTGAAATGAGATTGTGGTAAAGACAGTTCTCCAACAACAGCCATGTGCTAGCAATCTCTGGCTGTTACCCTTTGTACAGACTGTATATAGTGTAAACATGGGGGTTTTCTAAAAAAGGGAGGGGGAGATGTTATAGGGGGATTCAGTTGGTGTGGTTCAGGGAAGAGCCACAGGAAGGGGCGGAGCTGCATGCAGAGCTGGGACCAGCAAGTTAGATTCAATCGGGCAGCTAGGAAGCAGCACTTGCGACTGCTAGCATGCTGAGCAGGCCTAAGTGATTTGAACCTACCTGACTCGTCCCAGCTCATTGTTACATCCCGGACTCCTGCTGTGCAGCAAGATCAGGCCCCTGAGAGGAGCTGCCACCAAACAGCTGATGGGTGTGTGTGCAGAGGAGTGCACTCACCCCAGTTGCCGAACAGCTCCCCTTGATCTGCTGTTTGCTGGCCAGAATAAGCATGCTCCTCCGGGCCTAATCCTCGGACCTCGCCTCGTGGCAAGGCTTCATGAGCCAATCAGATGGGAAGTGGCTTGTTACCCCACATTCGTCCAGGTGATTTCACAAGCCCCATCACAGATGCATCACCAGCCTTCCCTGGTGGACACGTCACACATAGTAGCCAGGCGTCCGCCCCAAGAAAAAAGCCGGTAAATATCTGGCAGTTGCAAGGCAGGTGATCAGCTGCATCGTAGGCTAATGTGGGTTAACTTAACATCTTATGTAGCCTTACCCAATGGCTGCCTTTAGATTCTATGGAAAGGGGTGGCTGAATGAGTGTTGACACCATTGTATAGCCATGCATGTTTCCCTGTGTTTAATATGTTGCAGTACTTTGATGCAACAGTTGCCTTTCCACATCCGGGGGCTAAACGGGGTCCTGCCTGTTGCTCGTGCTGGAAGTTTTCCTTGCAGAAGCACTCCCATGGAATTATGGGAGTTGTAGTCCATGCGGGAGAGTGGTCGGGTCTGCCCGAATCCTCCACTGTGTCATGTGCTGCAGCTAAACAGCTCATTCTTCACTGTTCACCCCCCACTGCTTTGGGAGCGTGCAAAGACAGTGTGCAGCAAGGAACAAGCTGTTTGGCAGCAGCTCGGAATGGAGGATTCTGGGCAGACATGGAGGATTCAGGGCAGACAGATCAGAAATGGCTGTGATCATACCACCCGATGTCTTTAGACACAACGTTAGCCATGTGGAGAGGGAAAACACTCAACTGTCACCCTTGAGACATCCGTGCAACCAACAAGGAGTTAATGGAAGGCTAACGGGGGGCAGACCAGCATCCCAAATATTGATGGTGCTTAGACACAATGCACAGCCATGTGGCAAACGTCTAAAGCACTAGGGATGGGAAGTTCGAAATCGAATCAATACAAACCGTCCGGGTTTGGACGATATTGTAGCGATCCAACTTACTTACCTTTTTTCCTAGGCTCCGAACTGTGATGCTGAACACGGCCTTCTAAGCGCCGGTGCCATTTTGGAAAATGGTCACGCATGCTCAGAACCACCATGGCAGCCATTTTTGCACATGCTCAGTTATTTTCTCTGGTATTTCTTCCCAGTGCAGCCCGGAGAAGGCTGTGCCAGGCCCCACAGGTCACAGACTCTGGAGCCTAGGAAAAAAGATAAGTACATCGACTACTCCCCCTCTGCCTCCCCATCCCCACCCAGTGCCAGCTCTGCCTCTCAGGCCCCCTGCCTGGCACCCACCTCCCCCAGACTCCTACCCACCTGCCCAACCCAGCGCTGATGTGGGACGAGTAGGCATGGGTCCTGGAAAGCAACTAACCCCCCTTCCCACCCCTGCATGGCCTACCCACCTTCCCGACCCAGCACTGATGTGGCAGGCATTGGGGCAGGCGTCTGGCATTGGGCCTGGGTTCCGGGACCCATGCCCGGACTCCTGCAATGCCTGCCCGTCCCAGCAGTGCTGCAGCAGGTGCTGGGGCGGGCGGGCCCCGGTAGGGGTCCAGGGGAGGCAGACATCCGGCAGAGGTCCTGGGAAGCAACTACCCCATCTCCCCACCCCTGCACGGCCCTTCTACCCCCACGCTCAGTCTCCTCTGGACTACTGCCCAGCACCCGGGCCGGCAGGAGTCCAGGGGAGTCAGAGCTGGGGACAGACACATGGATCTAGACTGTATTGCTCGGAATCTAAACAGATTCCAAACAGTATGATCTAAAAATCCAAACTGAAGTTGGGTCAGTCCAATTTCAAACCGATTCTGATTTTCCATACTATTTCCCATCCCTATTAAGCACCCAATTGCAGTTGTGCCTAAAGACGCCCACTGTCTCATCCTTCAGGATCCCCTTCCTCCCTTATAACTAAACTCAGCACATGCACCTGAAGCTTCCCAGCTTCATGAATGTATCCCTGTCTCTCCCAAAGTCAGGGAAGGGGAACCTCAGGCCCGAGGGCTAAATGTGGCCCCTAATTAGTTTTTGGGTGCGCCTTTTCCAGTTCCTGGGTCTGGTCCTTGGATCCAGTTTCTACGCCCAGGCACTGAAAGAATGAGCTCGGTCTAAGGGAGAGGAGATACAGACATGCACACAAGGATAGAGAAAGGAAGAGGAAGATCCAGTTCACAGATCTGTGCCATGGATCCAGAGTTCACCCCTTAAGTGTCCCTGCCCCCAACTTCTAGGTGACTCTCAGTGCTTATGCTAATTTTCAAAGTGGCCCCTGGGAGCACTTGCACTAAGTGCTCCTCCCCTTGCCCATCCTAGATTGCAAGGCCTTTGGAGCAGGGGCCTCTAGTACTAGGCACATTGCTGGTGATAGATAGATAGATCGATAAGATATGCTAAGATTAGACAGAAACCCAAATCAGATATTTGCATATTGTGGGGTTTTTTTCAGTTGTTCAGTACTGTGGTTATTTGGCTAATCAGTAGTTCTATTATACAGATACTTAATTTAGGCTATTATGCACGCATAATAGTGCTAATACTGAAACAACCAAACAAATCCAAAATAAATATCCGACGAAGGCTGGAACCGAATAGCCGTTATCTGTTTTGGCAGATATAATTTGAAATCGGGCAAAATGGTGCGATATGATATTCACCACAGATGTTTGTTTCAACCGTGCACATCAGTGCTCAGGCCGCTGCAGTCATGTGTCACACAGGCCGCTGGCAGTCACTTTGCTACACGAATAAACAATACAGAATTCTGCTCTGGCTTGCACCCCCGGAGTCTTGTCCGTTTGTAGTGAAGTTGCACATGGTTGAATCTTCCTTAACATGTCCATGTAGATGGGGCATGTGGTGCTGGCTTAAGTGGGCACGATTCTCCTTGAATTGCTAGAGTTGCCGGTTCTCATGTGTTAAAACAAGTCTGGTATTTTCTCAACTCTCCAACTGCTGAAGTTATGGAAATCTCGGCTTTCATTTTGAGAAGTACATCCATGTTTCTAATCCTCATGGTTCCAGAGCTTAGCTTGAAGCCACGTCTGCAGCGTATCCTGACAGTTCAGATACCAAAAGTCATACAGGGATACCAAAAGGTATTTGAAATCTTGTGATTTTTAAACCAAACTCATTATTTTGATTTGGCTTCTATAAACATTACTAGTTTCTAATATAGCCAGCAAACAATGGATATTATTCCACATACTCTAGTGACTAAGTAGATCTATTAGTTCTCACATAACATGTTTTCAGAAAATAAATACCACCTGACTGAGCTTCCACAGATTCTAACTAGCCACACAAATTAGCTACACTGGAAGAAACCAGCATTTTGTTTCCAAGATTTCCAGGTGAATGCATCAACGCACGTGCTAGGCTGCTCCGTTCCAGCAGATTTTCTGCCCCATTAGGAAAGTATTTTAGCCCTATGAATAAGCCAGTATCTCTGGAGAAGTGAGTCAATCCCCACTGCTGTTAATTGGGCAGGTGAGTGGATAAAAAAGCATCATCATTAGATAATAAGGAAGCCTGGTGATATGCTGCAACTGGACCATTCAAGTCCGTAGGAGATAGAAGCATTGTCTGTTCCACTACTTTGCTGCTCTAATGAATTGAATTATACACAGCAGCTCCATGGTCTAAGGCTGTTAATCTGTGCTGAGCATGCTCTGTTCATCACTTTCTAAACATCACCACAACTTTGGGAGAATTCTGGGCTTGCAAACAAAAAAAGCTAAGGGTATTGACGGGCAGGCAGAAACTGCCCATGCTACCTATGCAGCTATTCCAATGCCCCCCTCCCCTGCCATGTGCACGTCCCATTGTTATTCCAGTATACTATTATACTAATGCAGCTTGGCCAACGTATCTCCATGCCATTCTGTATTGTTTCCACCACCACTCACTATTCTACCATCCCACATCCATATATCCAGCAAAAGCGGGGGGGGGGGCTCCCCCCAGATATGTGGATATGAGATTGGAATAGCGAGTGGTCAGGGGAGAGATATGCATATTTCAATACTCACCTTTAGTCCAGCCACATCAGAGTCCTGTCAAACTTTGACAACATATCTCTATCTTCGTCCATAACACAAGACAAGGATTTATGCAATATGACAAGCTTACGAACCCCAGTCCCCTATTATAGCATCTCATCTCCGATACTCCACTGGTGACAAACCTTAGTCTTCTTGACCAACATCATCTTCTGCCCATTGTGCTGAACAGACAGAACAGTAATGCTAACGACAAGCGTTTAAACATCACAGGGGTTTTGTTGTTTTTGAGACCGATTCATGCATCTGGTTTAGAAATCATGAGTTTTTTTTAACATAAAATAAAATAAAATAAAATAAATAAAATGAGTAAATCTCAGGTTACGTTGTCAAGCTTTTCTTTAAAATCACAAGGACTAGAAATTTAAATTGAAAACTAAGGGGAAATGACAAATATAAGAGGACAAAACTAAAGGGAGATCACAAAATAACATGACTACACGAGCTGGGATAGGAAGAAACACCCCAACTACTGTGAGAATACCAATAAATTCATGAGAGCTGCAGAAGCACTGCTCTGGGTGAAGAAAAAGTGATCGCCAAAGAATCTGATGACATTTATACATGTGATCTCAAAGGGTTATGAAACCAGTTTCTTCAGAGACATAAAATAGTCTTAAGTATTTGCCTGCCTGCATGCGTGTACATCTGAAGCCTCTTGATTAAGCCTTCTAACCAACCGATGGCAAGCATACACGCGAACTGGGAGAGCAATAAGGACAATTGGTTCAGCTGCTGGTGATGTCACAATAAGCCTAGTTCACAGTCACCCAACAGGGATATCTAAAACTAGCGTGGGGAAGAATGGCTTGACAGGCATGGCCATTCATAATGTTTTTCTACCCATGAAATTCCAAGGGTACCTTATTAGTGTCAACTTAATGTGTCACCTACACAACTTCCTGGCTGGGCCTTGGTGGAGAGACGAGAAGCTACCATTACACTAGGTTAAGCTACTGTTATGAATTGGGAAGTTGTCCTTCTCTCAAACACACTACAGTACAGACTAAGATCAGTGGAATTTTCATTGTACGCTTCAAAAGGTTATACAGAAGCAGAGCAAAAACGTCTAACAGAACTGCCACAGGGGGTTCAACATGAAACAACGACCTGTTAAGAGGAATGGCATATGGCAGCCATGAAATAGTGACACAATGGAGCCACTCCTAAACAGCTTTGACAGGAGAATGTGAATAAAGCTGCTTCCCATCTGCTGAACTATATTAGGCTCACTAAACAAGCAACAGCAGCAAAAACGTGACCCCAGGCCAAAGGAGGAAAAGAAAGCCCGCAGCATAGAGGAATTAAGATAGTCAAAAGAGTGAGCTACTGGCTTCCTTTGCTCTAATTCAGTTACAAGCATCAGACAGAAATTTGAGAAACAGAACTACACAAGGGGAAAACCACAGTCAGCAGCACCTAGAAACAAAGGTGCTGGGAACCCCCTCTCCAGTGGAAGGGACAAACAGGAATTATGTCATTAATATACACACAAAAAAACCTTCAGTTACCAAGCAATTAGGGTTGCTGCATGAATTAACATATCTGACTCAAACTCGCAAGTCGGAAAATAAAATGTTAAGCTATGTAACAGCACATACCCTCCTCTCCTTCACCCTTAACCTTGTTAGAGCTACCAGATACAACAAACATGCTCCACAACCATAACTCCGTCCTCTTCAACTCTCCCTTCTGTGCCCACTCATTTACCAATGGTACCATGATCTGACACCATTAGCTGTGGTGAAATGCTGCCCTAAGAAAGGAAAGTTCACTCAAGGGAGGGATGGGAGGTTAAGATTTGCAGCACTAAGAGGGCGGAGTTAACGTTGCAATGCATGATGTGATGAAACTCCGAGTCTTCCAGGACTCAGACATCCACCTATCTCCCATGGGTCAACCCACCACCATCAGTCCTCATACAATTCTCTGCTCAGCCCTTTCCCTTCAAATCCCCATCCTTGAACACTAGCTATGGCCCTGAGTTTGGAAAGGATGGTAGTATTCATACTAATACTAAACTGCCTAACTGAGTCAGACCAATGGTTCATCTTAGCCCAGTATTGTCACAACCTGACACGGCAGCAGGGGTTTCAAATTCGGGTCCAAATCCAGCTCTTCCAGGGTCTCCAGCAGAGGCCATCCCAGCGTGCTACCCGAGACCCCTCCAAGCCCCCAGCAGAGGCCTCCCCCAGGCGTGCTACCAGGGATTCTGAAGTGGAGATGCTGGGGCTTGAACCTGGGACCTTATACATGCAAAGCACATGCTCTTACGACTTGAGCGATGCCCCCCCTCCCCCAAGCCATGATCAGTCAAAACCACTGCAAGTTCATGATGATAAAGTTGTCATCTTTCGTCACAGACTTTAATTTGGGTACACATTTTCCAAGAGAACTGTATGAAAGAGACTTCAAATTTATATTTATTAACATTATCATCATCATTATTTATTATTATTATTTATACAGTGCCATCTTATTAGTCCTTTCCCCCACATGCTTCTACCAATAGAGCCAGGTTTACCTATATCAGGGTGGGGAACTCCTAGTTTATGCGCAAAATGCAGCTTATGGCTGGTTTTTATTTGGCTTCTTTCCAGTTCCTGGATCTGGCCCACAAAGCCAGTCCTACCCTCAAGCGCTAAGGTGCACTCAAGGGGAAGTAAGCAGAGATGAGACATCTGCTTGAAGACAGGGATGGATCTGTGGAACAGATCCATGATCTGGACTTTCCCCTCTTTCCCCCCTCCTGAGCACACTCCTCAAACCCCCAAGTTCTCCCCACCCGCACCCAACTTCAGTCTGGTCAATGGAACTTGTACTCATTTTCAAAGTGGTCCATGGGGAGTGGGGAGATCTCCCCTTCCCTCCCTTAGAAAGATGAGTCCCACTCAACAATTCAGGGGTGGGGAACCAAGAAGGAGAAGAATACTCTAAAGGCTGTAAACTCCAACTCTAAGGCTAGAAAAACAACCACAGCCTATTGGCCAAGACAGGTTCCCAGATCTTTCCAAAATCGGGAGTGCCCTGTGCGAGGAAAGGTGGCCACCTCTGTGGATGGGGCAGCCATGTTGGGAGACGCGTGTTCTCTACCCATACGTTGCGTGCATGGGCATCTGCAGTCCCGCCACTCAGTGGCCATAGACCACCCGCCTGCAGCACTCGTTTAAAAATATCCTCTGTTATCCCCACGGCTGTTTCTCTGTTATTCCCATGCAGTCATCTGAATTATTCACTTTAAAAATTAGGGCCTGCAACATGTGTAAGGTCAGCTGACCAGATACATAAGGGCCTGAGAGTATCTCACTCTCCGCACCTTTTTTTTCAGCAGCTCATTTAGTTTTATTCAACCTTGAAACTTTTGCCTTTTTCTTGCCCAAAGCTTTGTTTCATTAGGACAGGGCCCTGGTTCATAACATTTTTTTGTAGATAGATAGATAAAAGTTTTATTGTCAGCCCGTAGGCCATAACAATATTAATATACAAAAATATTTACACAAGATCAGCAAATACATATATATATATACAGCATTAACTCCCAGGGTTAAACCCAAAATAAAACAACAAAGTAGTACATAAACCAATAAATTATGATAAATACATTCCCTAACTGGGTCTAAGGCCATAACCCAGTATTTTCCCAATTGATTATCACCCATATTAAAGGGAGATCATAACCTGCTGATTCCAACAGAGAATACGCTCACATAGAGCTGCAGTTGCTCTAGAGATTGATGTATCTCTCTCTGCTAGAAGTAGACAGAGTCAGTTTGCAACCCCTCAATGGACCTGCTCATAACCGGTCCCAAATAAGTGTTCCTCCAGTTTCCATAAGCCCCACAATGTAAGATTATATATTCCCTTGTCTCCGGGATTGCTTCACCACAATGAGGGCATAGCCTCTGTTCCTTCGGGATCCCAAGGTATCTGCCCACCAAGAAGGCTGAAGGGAATACACTGCATCTCATTAATGAAAAGGCCCTTCTAGAGGGGCCGGCTGGCCACTGAATTAAATAGTCGGCAGGTAGCAGCGGAGAGGACTCTCGGTGGTAGCCCGGGACTATCCTCTGAGAGGCCATAGCACTACTTTCCACCTGAAGCATTTGGTCCAAGATTCTTTGCTTAATCAAAAGTGCTGCGCCTTTGTAGCCTAAGGGGCTCAGAGCATCTCTCGCGATGCCCAATTTAGAGAGCTCGGACTCTACCACCCGGCACCAGCTATTCTCAGTATTTGGCAGAAAAGACAAGAGACAGTCTGGTGCTGGCGAAAAGATTTTGCCCCTTAGCCATAGTTTAAACACCGCTGTAAGTGCAAATGTTTTTATAGGCCTCATAGCCACCTCGACCCTCATTACTACCTGAGGGACACAAGGCGGGAGACCCAAAATGGCACGCAAAAAATAATTTTGGACGCTCTCCAATTTGTCCAATACTTTTAGGCCCCAGACTGCAACTGTATATAGCAAATGGGAAACCACCCTTGCACTAAATAGTTTCAAAGCTGGATCCACCAATTTGCCGCCCTGTGCATAATAAAAACTTATAATAGAAGCTGCAATTTTCCGGGCCTGGGACTTGGCAGCCTCGAAATGCGCCGTCCAGGATCCTACGGCAGAAAAGACTACGCCAAGATACCTAAACATTTTTACATAATACATTTTTTTGTATTATTTTTGGGAATACTTATACTTTCTGCAAAGAAATGAAACTGCTAAATCTCAATTCCAAAAGTTTTTGTGCAAGATCCTATACATCACTTCACTAAAGAGAATCCAGAAAGACGTGCTGTAGCAGGGGGTGTCCCAGGGCCACACAGGGCAGAGGGTATTAAGTCCACAGTCCTTTATTGGACAGGTCCTCTGTACCTGGGGCTGCCGGCTCAATCGATTCCACCCTGTAGGCCGAGGTCCATCTCTGCAGACTTAGGAGCAACACAACCTCAACCCCCCAAAGTCCATCCAGCCAGGCCTTAAACCCCCAGGGTCTGGCCAAGCCTTCCCCAGGCAAAAGGCTCCCTCCTGGGCACAGCCTCTCCCGCTTGTCTGGGTCCCGCTGGTTCTTCAGTCTTCAGCACCCTGGAGAGCGTAGAGCAGGACAGTTTTCTCAAGGAGATGTTGCTCCTTTGGCTCCCTGGCAGACTCTCTCCTCTTATACAGGCAGAGTGGGTGTGGCCAGGCTTCCTCTACTCAGCCTTAAAGGGCCACTAACCTGCCCAATCTGTCACAGAGGTTTCTGATCCCCAGCTCCGGGGCTGGCTCTGCCACACCCCTGTGTGCGCTCAGCCCTCTGGCTGGCCCACACAGCCCCCTTCTTAAAGGGGCAGCAGCCCCACAGGACTGCTCCCTGCTACAAACCCCTATTTAGCAGGTTCCACCCCCCTGACGTGCTGAAGACGTTTCTCTACTAAGCACAACTCGAACTCCCAAGACAAGGAGTAAGAATGCTTCCTCTGGTTGTTTTCTAACATGACAGCGCTAAAGTGCTGCCATGGACTTACCTGGTCCAGAGTGGTACTGGCACTGTGGCTGGGATCCGGCCATGTCCCTGAACGAACATGATGGGAGCCTCGACACCAGGGATCCTGCATACAGTGGCCCGCCCCCCTCCCTGATGAGCAGCCATAGTGGCCATCGTAGTGCCCGGCTCCCTGGCCACTTCAAACAAGCGTCTCTCAACATGGCTGCCCCATCCATGAAGTCATCCACGCTGGCCCACAAGGGACACTCTGAATTTTTCAGGAGTGCTCCGTGTGTGGCTATAGGTGGCCCTGTGTGTGGTTCGCGGGAACAGGCACCTCCCCAGGCACCAATTCAAAGAAACAGGTGGACATATGTGGCTGGTGGAGGGCCATGTGTGGATGCGTCTCCCAGTGACTCGGGGACTTCCCCAAGTCACAGTCCATGCTAGTTGCCACCAGGGTCGGAATCCAGCCTGGGCGAATATCTGGCGTCCAGGAACTAACTTGACGGTGGTCCGCAGAGTAAAGCGTGCTAAAGCCAGCCACCATCACGTTTGAAAACACACCCTCTCCCTCTCTTTCCACCCTCCTCTGGGATTGAGATGGTTTTTTGGCTTAGGTTACACTTTTTGTCTCCAGTGCAGCCACATCTAATAGTTCCTCTAGCAAGTTATCTTTACAGCCAGGAAACTGGTCTTTCCATCTGGACAGTGTCAGTTTCTTGGCCAATCCAGCCTCAAATTTTAACAAATCCATGCTGCTGCTTTTTATTTCTTCTTCTCGGGGATACTTGGAATTTTTATTTGTAACCGCTAGAGAATACGTATTTTACAAGCCCCTGGGATCTGAGGCCTTACAAAATAGGGCTTCAAGATTCTGTGGGCAGCCTAACACAGACAAGGTTGCAACAGGAGACATGAAGATAAACACACAAGTACAAAGGCATAAAGACACAAGGATTCAGAATAAATAATGAAAAACATTTACCAAGGAGCGTGCACAGGGAAACTCACACAAGGATGGTACACACGCATACATCAATACAAGGATATAGCTAAGTTGACATGAATCCTGCTGTAGAAAATGGAAGAGCCCCCTCCCCGCCCCTTTGGGCAGGGGCAACGGGGAGTTGACAGTCATCAAGGCAGGGGGTTGCTAGAGCAAGAGACTGAAGTCAGTGGGGGGGGGGGCTGCTCGCAAGGGTAGGGATCAACTTATGTGGGGCAGGGAGGCAGGGCCTGGCAGGTTGGTCCAAGTGATCAGCAGGTGGGTGGGACAGGCCACTCATCCATTCAGAGATCCTGCAGGCTACAGAGCCCCACGCTTTTACATCCCAACACACCCTGCCCCCCTCGATAGATGCTATGCCCTCAATCTCTGGGCAGGGGGTATGGGTGGGGAGCAACTCCAGGCTTTTCAGCCCCAGTGTAGCTCCACCTATTAAACCCTTGTACTGATATGCAAGGGCTCTGTGCAGCGAGGAAGACTTCACAAAGCAAAAAAACCCAAACCCAAACCAACAGTTATACCAGGTTGAAGAATGCAGTCTAGCAAGAATAAGGTGGTTGTACTGCAAGATAAAATCACCATCCTGAGATGAGTTTGGGCAGCAGTAATACTGTTCCAGTGAAATGAACCGCCTCTGGAATTTCACTGGCTCATAACACAGTAACAGTAGGCAGGTGTATTTTGTCAACATTAGCTGAAGGATGGAAACAATATGGTGACAAATGGGCATTAATAGCATCAAGTCTGGACCATGGAATCGGTACTTAGAGGACGACCCAAAATGCTTTTTCCATCCACTTTTTCCCCAGCCAATGTTGGATGATTCCCTATGCTGTATTTACAAGCACTTCATCGAGCACAGTTTTTAAGTGATGGGGTTTCCACCTCTCTTTAAAGTGACTAATCCATTATAATATAGACCTCATGTGCAGGAACACTTCCCTGTTGTTATTCAGCCATTTCATCTAGTTTCTCTTAGTTATAACTCCCTTTGGGCCACTATATGCAATTCCTGTGCCTCCTTGGGGGCCTAGATCCTGCATCAGTTACAGCAACATAAATCCTGAATAATCCCAATGAAGTCAGTGTAACTGTTCCAGATTTATGCCCAGTATGACTGAGATCTAGCCCAACACCCATCATTGTGGGCAGTTTTGATTAGGTCATTGCTTAGCTGAATGATCCATACTTTTCTCTTACACTTCTCTCATACATTTATCACTCCTGCTCTCTAGCTAACTAGGGCCAACGGTGGAGGTTTGGGTTGTCCTAGATGGTTTATCCCTTCCCAATTTCCCTCTACCAAACATGGACAATAAAATCCAAAGTGAATTCTTTTCCAATGGAATATTAACTGCTTTGTGTGCACACACAAGGGAGAAAATATATGCAAAGGGGTCTCTTTTTCCTTAGCCTTCCCCTCGTACCCATGTCATTAAGTTCATCTTCTCCATGTGAGGAATGACCCAGAGTACCAATCATAACAGGCAGGTCAGGGAGACAGAGGCAGCCATTAATCTGAATTCCCTAGTTTTTTCAGTGTTTAGAGAGAGAGACACTTAAAATGACATTTTCACAGTTTAGTTTTCTACTTAATGGTCGCATAAATCCAGTGGTGAAGAGACAGCATTTCTTGAAGCAGACTGGACCGGATGTTTAGCTAGGGAAATGCAGTCTTTATGGAGACACATCTGTATTTTCACAAGATAAGAACTAATGTCACTTTACAGGGGAAAAACATAGCCTTGGCCAAGAAGACTTTCTTGCCAGGTTAGAATGTGTAATGAAACGACAACCATTCCTAACATTTGGCAGTCAGACCAACATTTCAGTATGGTCCACTGTATGTGCCGCTAGGATTTATGGGGCTCAGAGGCTATGTGAAATGCTGTCTTTCTGATACATGGCAAGCCCCCAACGTTAATAAAAGAAATCTTGTCTGTCTTCGGAAAAATAAGGGTACTGCTCCTGTGTCAGTCATCCGCACAGAATATTCAAGTTCACCTGTCTCAAAATCCACATTGCCTGGATATCTTCAGACACATATTTCCTCAGGTTATGTCTGATAGCTGGAATCACCATGGGGGAAAAATGTACCATACCCTCCATATACCACAAATGCGCTGAAAAGAAGTCCATAAAGAACAAAAATATTAAAAGCCAGACCCTATAGCAAATTAGAAGCAATTTCCATAAAAACTATTTACACCAGTGTCACTGAAACCATGAAGGGGAAATGGCAAACTCTTACTATTGTTCACTCAAGTTCAGAGTTGCTCAGACAACTACTCAGGTTATCCCAACAAATCAGGGAACAATCACTGCCTGGAGAGAAAATGCTTCCCCCTTGCTCATTCCACGGGAACAGTAAGGACCCATGCATCAATGACCCAGCTCAGAATGAGGATATGCCTGCACAACAAATGCCAGGAGGTGGTTACCATTATTTGGTGCTAAACACAAACCTGAAGCAGAGCCTGCCAAGAGCTAACTAAAGGGCTTTTCGATATATCATAAAATCATAGGATTTTAGGTCTGGGCCTGGAAGAGACCCCAAGGGTCATCAAATCAAACCCCATTTAGATGGTATTTCTAAGCTTTCACTCTACATATTTATTTTAAGCATTCCTATAGTACAAATCATCATGACAGTTAAGTTACTTGGATCCTGCAACAATTGTTTTGCTTCTAGACTGCATCCATCTATTCCTCCTCCTGCCAGCCTTGACAATGATTTGTAGGGTCAGGTGAATTATCCCTAGACATGAACCTATAAAGGGATTCTGTTCTGTGAATGGTTAACCCAGAGGGCTCACCTAGCATAACAATTCAACACAACACAATTCTTCAAAAAGGCTCAAATCAGGAAGGCACCCAGTGTTGGTTGTAGGGAAGTTAGCTACCCAGGAAAACTGGGAGACACTTATGCTTTCCAGTCTTGCAGGAAAACAACAAGTAAACCAGGCACTAATTTAGAGATCGGCAAAATATCTGTATGATAATTCAATGTACAGATCTTCTTTTATCAGCAAGACACAACCACCTGCAATTGTTTCACATATTTCAAGTTAACTATCTTCCAGCTAAAAATGAGAACCTTTCATGTGGCCTGGCTAAGTATGTCTAAGCCACAGTTCATAATTGGGGTGGGGGGGAAGTTTCTGTTAAATCCTAGTGTGGGGAACTAAGAACATCCCCAACAAGCTCCCCACCCAAGCAGGAGAAAAGGCTATGCTGTCCAAACAATGCAAGGCGTCTGCAGACTTCCTCCTCCTTGCCAGGCTTTGTGTTAAAAGCCTTGTGAGCGAATGCCAGCAAAACCGGTCGCACTGTCTAGACGTATGCACACAAAACTCCCCCTTGTTACAGTGGTGGAGCTCCAATTGTGCGGCTTATCTTTATAATCTTTCTAAATATAGCAACTGTGTTTTTAGTAACCACCCAAACAAAAGTCAACATTTTTTGTAAATAGGGCAGGTGGACATCACAACAAGCAGCAAGAAAGGAGATGTAAACACCCTGTATATGCTGGAAGGAAAACATGCTGGAAGAAGCCATGTACTCTACCGTCGGAAAGAGAAGCACCCATTTCACCTGCTCCTTTTACTGCTGGGGTTCTTCCTAAAAATCTGCCAAACTGAGACTGGTCCAGAAACATGTCCCAGAGAGAGGGCACATCGCCCATCTATTAAGGTCAATGACAAAACTCCACTTGACTTTAATGGTGAAAGACTGTGCCGTGTGGCCCTCAAGCTTCAAGAATTCATGTTAAGGCTTTTATGTGCTACTGTAATGCATATTCACATCTAACAGTGTTGGGTACCACTGTGCTAGATTCCATATACGGAGAGTAAGATACAATCACTTCCTCGCTGAGAGTCTGCTCTAAAGAGACAACATGAGTACGGGATGCATTATCACCCCAACGTATAAATCAAAAACTGAGCTACAGAGAAATTATGCTACTTGCTCAGTATCCCAAAAGAAGCCTGAGGCACTCAACAACCAAGTTCCAGTCCACTGTCTTAATTACAGGAGCATCCTCATTTGCTACCCCCATTTTTTGGAACTCCCTTCCCCAGGAGGTTCATTTGTGCCCGAGCATCTTCTGGAGGCGGTGCAAAACTTTTTTATTTGAAAAAGCATTTGGCCGGCAGGGAGAAATAGGGCTTTGGTGGGTTTCTGGGTAGGGCTGTAAAGGAGGGAGGAAGTTGAGAGGAGGGATGTGTGTTTTATTGTTGAATTTCACTGTTTTGTATGGATTGTGAGCCACCCTGAGCCTTGTGGGAAAAAATTAAAAAATAATAAATAATATTTGTGAGAAGTCTGGAATAAATGGAAACTTGGGGATTTAAAGGCTAGGAGAGAGGTTTGTTATATACCAGTTAAGCAAAAGGAGTTCAGAGAAGCCCTCAACAATACTAATTTAGGCTGGGAACGAAGAGGACTAGCCTTTGCACACGAGAAAATCAGTATGTAGGGAGAAACGAAAGAAATTTGACATGCAAATTCTGAAGTAATTTGGTTAAGGACCAGAGATGGGGATCACATTAGCTTGTCCAGGAAATCAGACACAATGTTTAATGAAATTGGAGACCACAATGGATGCCAGGCAAGAAGAGAAAACATTGCGCAAACCACATTGTCAATCCACAGGCAGGAAGACCACAGACGGTTCATGCAAGAAAATTCTTATAGGAAGGCTCCCAAAGGTATATCAGCAGTGAAGGGAAGGGACAACACGCACTGCTGAATGCACAGCCAGTGAGCAATGGCCACTTCCCAAATGGTTTCCATTGTGAAAGCCGCTGTTCTACATTATCGGTGAGGCACAAATTTCCATGTATGCATAATGAGAAACACTGCCTTGCTACTAATGTGTCTGGCTTGGTCTTGGCAATGTTTCTACATTTGAAATCCCACAGTTCACATCAGGGGTCTGCTCGCCCTGCTGCTTAATCCATCTTCACTAGGGGAGATGAACTTCATATGTAAACATGCAGTGCTGTGTATAAACAGCCTCTAGGCCTATGCACAGCAAGCAGCAGACACTTCTTTGGGGAGAGGGGGATCTGGAGTGACTGTTTGTTTGTTTAGCACGGCCCTCCAAATTGGCTTTTTCTGCATTTACAATGCCCAGCCGTGGCTCCACTGGTAGAGATAAATTCCTGATTCAGACAGAAATGAATGTGGTAGACTGTCAGACAACAAAACCTATAAAGCCCTAAATGGCTTGGGCCACAAGTATCTGAAAGACTCTTCGCGGCCCCCGAGGTCAGTGGACGATGCCCTCTTGAAGGTGTCATCTCCCCCTGATGTTGTTACAACTAGGACGCGCAGGGAGACCTTCTCAGTAGCTGCCCTACGATTATGGAACAACCTCCCCTTGGAGGCCCGCCTAACCCCAAGCCAATTCATCATCCAGAAATGATGTAAGACCTTGTTATTTGGGTCAGGCGTTTGGCAGGCAGGGATATGGTGGGATGGGATTGGGTGGGTGGTGTAGGGGTGGGTTGAGTATCAGGGATTCTGTATTGATTTGAATGGCTTTTTTATTCTGTTTTTATGATTGTAAGCCTCTGTGGGAGGGGCAACATAGAAATATGAATAAAATAAAATAAAATAAATAAAACCACCTGCTGTTTGTTGTGGTTGGCAGATCTGCAGCGATTTCACTCAATACAAAAGTGAAAAAAATATAAATAAATAAATGAACTAGACTAGGGGTTCCTAAACTTTGGCTCTGTGTGATCCCATTTTCAGACTTCAGTCTAAATCTGCAACTCCTGACAGCAAGAAAGAAATGCAAAGTGTATCAAATACCATTTGAGATTGTGACCACATCTGCAGATGGTGCAAGAACCTTTGGCATAGCCTTTTATTGGCCAAGTCACATGAAGCTCACATTTTGAGAGCCTCTGGCTTAGCTTTTTATTGGCTGAGTGGCATGAAGCCCAATGATAAACCTGATGACATTTTCCTGTTAATCTGTCTGCGATGTGATCATTTTTTTGAGAACTGCAGTTGATCAATTCCAGAATTTCAGGGAATGATGTATAGGCATCAGTGGAGAGCAGCCTGTTGAAATTAAAAATGAAATCAAGAACACAGAAAAGGCTGTATTTAAAAACTCTTAATAATATGTGCCCAGGCAGTCTCCCTCATGGAACGGTGGCATGTCAATTCATTACATCAAAGAAGAAAAGGTGATGATTGGTTCACTTACCTCTGACATCAGGATATCACCAACTTGGCACTGAGGCAGAGCCAACAGTTGGAAGTTATCAGTTGCAGGAGACAATAGGGAGGTAATGGGCACTTCCCTGGCAGCTGGTTGAAAGCTGGCCTAAGCTTTCAAGGTAGACAGCAGCTGGGACAAAGTAAATAGGTTGAGCAGGAAATGCAGCTTGCTTTGGGAGTAATTTTCTTTGGATTCTGGTCTAGGGTCTGGGTTTCCATATTCCTCAAGCTCAGCCTACCTAAACAATGAGGTCTGCCACCATCTGGTCCTGTGTTTCCAAACACCTTGGTATGTCACTAATACAACACCAGTGCTCTCTTCTGGTCCGAGTTCAATGCTTCTCTACCTCCTCTCTCCTCTTAGGGGCATTACCAGTTTAGGTCATGTTCCGATGAACAGTTAATTCAATGTAGTTGGGCCTTACTTCTGTTTTACTCCTGACACGTTCACAAAACCAAAGTTATTCAAGAATAGGAAAGAGATGTGCTCCTAAAAAATCAGCAGTACATATTCAGCTTTGGTTTGTATTTCAAAGTAACTGTTCATGTGAACACCTATCAGTGTGAGAGCAGTGACCTCAATACAGTGAATATACGTCTCAGCTCAATACAGGGAAAACTGAAGCAGTACTAAAGTTTACACTGTCTATCTGGATAACACTGAAATGGAGTAGTTACTTCGTTTTAATAAAACTGAAGGAGTTACTTTGTTTTACTTCTGTTTGTCAGAACATGCCTTTACTAAGCAGTTCCCCTTGAGTGAAGGGGAGGCAATCCTACTTCCAGCCAATCAGTTATTTGGAAAGAAGCAGGAATGCCCCCACCCCCCCAGCAGCAATACAAGCGTCCATTGGAGGTTAGTGTGGCATCCAGTCATACCATAATGCAAGGGACAAAAAAGGTGACACAAGCTTGAAAATTTGGGGAACCACTGCTCGAGTCTAATCACCTTTTAAAAGGTCCTGATTGTCCTCATCTCCATTGAAGTCAATGGGAGCCAAGGGCATTCAGAAGGTAACTGGCACCTGGCAAGTTTGGTCCCTTAAGGTTACAGGTAGAAGGGCAAAAGGTACAAGTAGGGCAAATAGGCTACCACCCCTTTCTGATGTAACCACCCCCTTGACAGTGTCATGATACTCAATAGGGACAGGGCCACATCTGAAAGAAGACAGGAATAGGGCATCTTTAGACATAACAAAAAAGGTGTCTAAACCCCTAAGCACATGTTTGGGCATTGTGTATAAGCACCATAACAATCCCAGCTCCAGTTTAGCCACCCGTTGAACAAGTGATGTGAACACCATTGCATCACAAGGAAAATGTATGTGTTCCAGCTGAACACGTGGCCTACGTTGTGTCTAATGATAACACATGGCGTTAGCAGGTGCAACACGGGGAACGAGGTGAGATCGGGGGGCGAGCAAAACACCAATTTGCCCCAACACGGGCTACATGTCTAAGCAGCGCCACATGGTGAACACAGGGCCAAACTTGACCTTCATATCAAGGTCAAAACACACATTCAGACACCCGTTGACATTATGTCTAAAGACACCCATAGTTTCCAGCATCCAATCTGATGCAGTCACCACTGAAGCCCCAAGGGGTGGCAACCTTAGCTTCAGGAGATACAACTCTTTTTATCCACATGCCTACAAGTTTCCATGGCCCACATTACCATAGTATTCCAGTGGCTCGCATCATTAATCTATCTAACTCACAACATCCCTTGCTGGAAGGGAAAGGCTTTCCCCATTTTACAGATGGGAAACCAAAGCACAGCACAGAATAAGTAATCTAGTCACGGTCACACCATTAGTCTATGGCTAAGTGAGGAGCTGAACTCATGTCTCAAATCCCAGTTCAGTGTCCAATGAATTCAGCTGGAGCGTCACATGGCAGCAAGAGCTGTTCTCAGTAGTCTGAGCCTTCAGTTATACTGTGGTGTGCAAGATATATTCCAACCATTGCACAAACAACCACTCAGCATTTTTTTGGCCTGTGAGACACCAAAAAGTACCTTCTTCTGCAACTCACAGCTCTTCCTGGTAATGCAGAATACAATCAGCAAGCACAAACACACACACAAAGTCACATTCCCATGCTCGTTTGTACAAGATGTTTCTCATAAAGAAATGACAATGGAGAAGCTCATGTTTTCCTGTAAGTTGTTTACAGAGTTTAGCAACTTAAATGAAAACAATCCTATCCTGCTTCTTTGAGATTTTATTATGTGGCGAATGCCTCTTTTTTCAGTTTGATTGGATTGTCACAGGGCAGGGGTAAGAAAAGTAGAACATAGCTAGAAAGGAAGAAAAAAACCCAAACAACTCAACTCTGTACAAAATCATTTATATTCCCAGGAGACACACATGACAGGTTGAGCCAAATATTGCTGCTTTATCGCAGGAAGGTTCCCTTCAGCTAGGGACTGCTGTGTGTACAAGTGGCAAGTCTGGTTTCTGAAGAAATAACCCAAGCGCACGGCATTAGTTTCAGATGCACGCAGAGACTCTTTTGACCATCTAGAATTCAGAGTGGTAACGGTCAAGCCAAAAAAATATGAAGTGATGCAATTAAATTTAGGACTGAAGACACAAGCAGTTAATATTCTGTTAAAATCTTGGCCCTTCTCCTCCTCTTTCTCATTTGTTGTTGTTGCTGAATAGAATGCTGCACTCAAGGTACCCAAATGATAGCCCCAAAGACTAAAGCCAAAGGCAATTTTTTTCTGCACAGGTGTAGGCAAAGAAAACAGGTCTACGTTAATGGTGCACCCAATGTTTCTCTGATGCAAGAAGAGGCACCTACGGAGCCACTTTCCTTTGTGGATGAGGGGCACAAGTAGGAAGAGGAAAACAACAGAAAGGTGAGACATTGGGTGTAAACAGATGGACAGCAGCTCTGAGGGTGCCCCCAGATGCCCCCGTCACTCCCAGGTTGACCCATCCGTCTGAAGGGTGCCCACCAGATACGTGCCATGGAGCAGACTAGGGCTGCTCTGGGACAGCCCCGCACACTGTGTTCCACAAGATCCTGGAGCATGCCACGCAGAGCAGGCCGGCTAAACCCAGGGCAATGGCCGCATGTGATGTTGCTGCCTGTCTGTTGGGGGGAAACCACAGTGCAGTTCCGTACCCGTCCATCTATTGCCCTGTTCAGCACCATGGAGTCATGGGTGCCAGCCTACAGCATTGGATGAGCGCCCACAACTTAATGGTGCAGGGGGAAGGGCACCATGTGGGCAGACCGCAGCCCAGTCCATCTGATGTGGTCTTGGGCAGAGCTGGTAGCTGGTGTCTGTGGGGGTAGGCCCTGGAGCAGCTCTGAGCTCCAGCAGGCTTCCCGTCTGTCTGAAAACACCCATTGGGTTTACCAAGGGGGCAACACTGGCCTTGAACAGGGGACACAGTTCCCCGACACCGTTCTTGTTTACACCCCGATCTACACACAACTCTTCTCCTGACAAATTTATGAGCCAGTATAAAACTACACCAGCACAGTGTAATCACCAGCCTTGCAGGTATGCCTAGAGCTCTGACGCTGGCCCCTGGAGTTTGCTTTGCAGCCATGCAGCTCTCTCACAGTACCAGCATAGGTGCTGTGGCTTATGGGAGTGACTTTATGGACACTTGCCGCCAAAGCCTTTTAGGTAGGTGACCCAGAACATGGCGAGATACCCACTGAAGTCAATTTCTTGCACCACAGAATTATTAACGTGGTCAGCTCTGCCCAGGTCCAAGCCGAGACACAGTAGGACACAATGGGTGTTTTTACGCACACATTTCTCCTGCATGTTTGCTGTTATATTGCTGAAATTTCTGTGTCTCTAAATCACTCACCCAGATCTTAAACATCTGGCTCTTTGAACTTCTGCATGTTCTCACAGATTTAAGAAGTCCTTGATCTCTGTGGTTTTACAAATCTGGATCCTGTAACATCCGGGTGTCTCCCAGAATTTGTGTGTGTAAAAAGTTCTTCTGGTAAACTGCTTTGCTCCGGGGCAGCTGTGGTTACTTGGTTACCATGGCAAACCCTCACGTCTACAGCTGTGGCTACTTTAAGCTGCCTCAGGGCAGCGTGTGTGTGAAGAATGCATCCAGGAACTTACTCAGGGACTTGTAAACGCAGAAGACTGAAAGACCAGCACTTTAAGGTGTGTGTAAAAATGCCCCATGTTGAGGTAGATACCCAGATGGCTGTAGCTTCTCGAACTGGAAACCACAGGACCGCGGTGGAGGGATGGGGGGTATTCATAGGTGAGCCCTGGGTGGATGAGTTCAGGCAAATTAGCCAACAGATAAGTAAGGGGCAAATAATAAGACACATGCAAGGATTGGAGTTGGTCTTCAGACGACTCGTGACCCTTGCAAAAGGGGCACAAGCAAAATCAGCACAACCCCAAAGTGCTTGAATGCATTGATAGTTTTGAGACATAGCAGATGTGCCATTATAAGAGCTGATTATAGATCAGTCCTAAGAACTTCAGGATTCAGCAGTATATGGTTTTTTAAAGTTGGGTCATAATTTTAGCTATTCACCACTGACAGTCTGGTCTTAGGAACACGGAAAATGACACACTGGGTCAGACCGGTAGCCCATCTAAGTCCAGTATCTTGTCTTCAGAGGTACATGCTTCAGAGAAGGTGCAAGAACTTTGCAGTAACTAGACGTGGCTAGGAGCTGCACCCCACAAGGATTTCAGATAATGCCTAAATATAGGAAATGGCTTTTTCACTGAAGCTTAAGAGTTATTGATAAATAAAAAATGAGTCCCCTGAGAACAGTCAGTACATTCCTTCAGTGCTTTTTAACCACCTCGACTTAGGAATTTACCAAAACAAAAAACTTTACAGTTTAAAAAAAAACATTAAATGCACAACAGTTTATAAAACTAAAAACTTCCCTCTTCAAAAACATCACAAAATCATTTTGACTCCAGCCTAAACTCAAAAAACCGTACAAATTCATTACAATTACAAATTCAAAAAACATTCAACTCCATACATTGCAATAAGATATAAACACCAAAAACATGGAAAAATACATACTTACTCTTGTTCATTTTTATTAATAACTAAGCTTTCACATTTTTTTCATTATTAAACTTTAATTTATTATCATAATTCAACAACTATTTTTTCAGAGTGCATTAACTCTGTCCTTTACATGTATACACTTTATACAATAAACTGTTAACAATGTCAGTGTAGAGATCGTTATAGAATTTGTTGTACCGAATGCAGTTCTGTAGAAAGAGTTAATGCACTCTGAAAAAATTGCTCGTTGTCGATCGAATTATGATAATTAAAGCTTAATAATGAAAAAATGTGAAAGTTTAGTTATTGATAAAAATGAATACAAGTAAGTATGTATGGTAAGGAATTAAGTACATATCTTACATTTATATTGATGAGGATAAAATATGAAATAGTCCTCAAATTCTGAAATAATTTCCGTGTTTTTTGGTGTTTATGTCTTGTTGCAATGTATGGAGTTGAATGTTTTTTTAATTGTAATTGTAATGAATTTGTATGGGGTTTTTGAGTTTAAGCTGGAGTCAAAATGATTTTGTGATGTTGCTGAAGAGGAAAGTTTTGAGTTTTAAAAACTGTTGTGCATTTAATGTTTTTTTTAAACTGTAAAAGTTTTTTGTTTTGGTAAATTTCCAGATATATCAGCACATTAATATATCAGTTGTTGCACAACTTTCAGTTGTATATTTTACAGAACTTTTAACTTATGCATATATGAAGTTACTTGTTGTTTATATTAGGGTCAGTGGGAATGATTATCCCCCTTTAACCCTAGTGTAAACTAGGAGTAACTCTACAAGAGCCAAAGGAGTTTGAGGAGGAACTTGGTGTGTGACTTTTTTAAAACATAGCCTCTGCATCAAAACAGGAGGTGTTTGGGGAAAGAGTCTCCCAACTTCTTCTCATCCCCCCCCCCCCATCTCTCTCTCACACACACACACTGACTCTACCCCCCCACTCTCACAAACACGCACGCAGACTTTTCTCCCACCCATCCCCACTCTCCCCCCTCTCTCACACACACAAACACATCCATTTTTCTCCCCCCGCTCTCTCTCACAAACACACATGCACTGTTTTCCCTCCCTCACACGCACACAGTCACTCTTCTCAACAACAACGCCACCACCACTTGCAGCCTCACAGGAGGTTCAGGAGGGGGTGCAGAGTTTTTCAAAAGGCCCCACAATGCTGCAGGACACGGGGGTGGGGGGTGCCACCATCTTGCTGTTCCTGTCTGGGCATGCTGGGAAATGTAGTCCTAGCATGCCCAGACAGGAAACATGTCGGTAACCCCAGTGTCCCTAGCAGGGGCAGCAGAACTTGCACCACCAGCCCAGTGAGGGGGGAGCGGTGTAGTTCCTCTCCCCCCCATGCCCCCCCTCCATAAGCTGCCAAGCCTGCTAGGGGGCCCGGGGAAAGGGGGAGCCCTGGCGTAACAGCATAAGGGAAGTTACATGACTCTGCTTTTTAAAATCACCTAATTTTATCAGGAGCCAGCTCTGTCACAAAGACTTTACACTCTAGTCAGTTTCATGTCAATTCCCCCCCCCCTCCCCTCACTCTGTACTTTTCACTCCCTATGAAA
>QEPC01009589.1:2418629-2459845 GCA_003113815.1 Sphenodon punctatus
AAACTGACTAGAGCTTAAAGTCTTTGTGACGAAGCTGGCTTCTTAAGTTATATGATTTTAAAAAGTAGAGTCACGTAACTTTCCTTATGCTGTGTTTTGCCGGTCAGCGGCTGTTCAACTGTGCATGCGTGAGCCAGCAGAACCGATTTTCTAATCATTAATAACTCGGTTTTGGCTGCACCAATCACTATCATATTACAGAAGCAGTTGTTATTGATCTCATGCTCCAAGCCTGTGATGTTTGGGGGCTCAACCCATCCAGGAGGAGGAGATATTGAGGATTCAAAATGGTGAGGACGTGTGCATTTTGACCACAACCAATTAACTTTTAAACAGTCATAACATTTTATTTTCTGGATGGATCTTCTTCAAATGTTGAACGTATGATCGTCCTCACGAATTATAGCCATGGATAAATGTTCAGAAATGTAGTTCAAGTGGTTTCCTCAAAATCAGGGCTTCAGTAGTCCCCTGTTTATAATGGAGAGTGGTTGTGCATTTATTCCTTACAGCTACTGCTGTAAGGCAATATTAGTCATCTTGCAAAGAGGTGTCCCATCCTAGATGCCTTGAGGAAGGAAAAAGCTCTGGGTTTAGATTTACAGTGTATCCCTTCCCATATCATGGAATAGTGCATTTCACTAATTATATCCTATGCTGGCTGCAACCCGATAAAGATCTAAGAGAAAAACTGATAAAAAGTTAGTATATTCTGTGTATCCTACAAAGCCACAGTACATACTGTGACATTATTGACTTGTCCCGCAGTGTCTCCAAACAGCTTTCAAGGAATCAAAAACAGAATAAAGAGAGGCAAGGGAGATGACAGAATGTATAATATCATACACACACCGCCTCCTGCATATGATTCTCCTATTCTTCCTGAGAAGAACAGAGCCGCATGGTGACCAAAGCAAATGCTCACAACAAGGGTGTGCTATCGAAGCACATGCCAGCAGCAGGTCTAGGGCATGTAATTGGGGAAGCACTTTCTGAATGCCAAGCACCTTCAACTTCCCCCTGAGAAATGCAGGTGTTGTGCTTACTTGTTGCTTCATAAAATGCAACGAAATCTTGTATGGAAAATCTGGAGACATTATTTAAGAAAATAATCTCCCCACATGGGTGGAGGAAAAGAGATATTTTCCAGCCAGCTATATTTGTTAAACTTCTCTCAGTTTCTGTGTTCCCATTTGCAAATTGGGAATAATAACAAGCACTTGTTTACTCCACAAAGACAGTGTGAAGGTTAATGCTGTCTGAAAGGACGTTGAGGTTCCTGGTGGGGGAATAATTTTTTAAAAAAATCAGAAGAACTAGATTCCAGAGCACTGATATTACTGAAGGTCCTATTAAAGCTGTCAATCCCCCATTCAAAAGAGATTTTTTTAATGGAGGTCACAAAGTTTTCTTAAAATAAACCCAGATCTCAGTAAAATCCAAGAGACTGTCACATGACAAATCCCCTAATATAATGCCCATTGTGGGAACACAGGCCTGCAGCAAGTAGAGAAAGAGAGGCTGGCAGTTGGCTGCAGGTTTTATCCGAGCTGGAGCTCTGTTAATAGAACATGCTATCAGTGGGTTTGAAAGGCTTTTTTATTCTACTGTTGCCTTTCAGGAGCTTGCAAAATGCTGCCGAAAGGGATTCATTTAATGTCACACGGGAGCAAACGCGCTCTCCCGCCATCTATAAGAAGTTAAAAGGTTGTCACTTAACAATCATCTGAACCACATTTTAATGTCCTGTTGAGGCAGAGGTATTCAGAGTCTGGCATGTGTCAGTCCCTTTCTCAGACAGCTTCACCCAGTGTGCAACAAGCTATCGTTGCACACTGCCAATTGTACAGCTGTGCTTGCTGGAAGGTACAGAAGTGTCACTTTAACCTCTGAATGTTACGTGCCCATATGTGTTATGGCAGATTGGATTAAAGACAGCGCTGCTGGTTTTTAGGGCCTGGCTATATTTGAGGCCTGCTCCTGGAACCTCACCCTACTGGATATCTGCGTTCAGATATCACCCCGCCGTTTGTGGGTCCCACAGCCACGCCTTTAGTCAGTGGGCTATCAGGCCTTTCCTGCAGCGGGCCCCTCAGCTTAGGAGTTGTTCCCTCCAGACATTTATCTCAGTTCCTCCCTCCTCTTCTTTAAAAAGCAACTGAGGAGGGTTTTTTAATTCTTCAGGTGCTTTTATTCTTCGAGCTGTTTTCAGGAGGGGCGGGGTATAAATCCAGAAAATAAATAAATATAAATAAATAAATAAATTTTAGAGGAACCACTGCTGGTTCCCCTTAATGTATTCCCCCACCCCCTTTACCTTCCCCCTTTAAAAACAATTTGTATGTGAATTTTAAATTATTTTAATTAGTTTTGTGAAATGCCCCTAGTGCAATTTGGCAGAGGCACTATAGAAATAACAAACATTATTATTATTATATAGCATATTTATTTCATTTATTTAAAATTCTTACACCCTGCCCTCTCCGACCACAGGCGGCTCGGGACGGCTTACAACAACAAAAAACAAAATAAGAATAATAATTAAAATATGACATAATATAAAATTTCCCCATCATCCCATCTCCCCCCCCCCCCCCCCCCCNCAGCAGCGTCCTCCCCCCCCTTTATGGACTTCAGCTGTGCTGGTATTGGGTGCAGGGGGGTGGCCCCATTGATGACAGCTGGGGCTCGAGGGCTGCTCCGCTCACCTTCCCCCCCGCCCTTGCGGGGGCGGGGCTGGGGAAGGGACACTTCCGGCTCGCTCCCCATTTCACTGGGGGCGGCCGGAGGCGCACGTGCCAAAGGGGCTTGCCCTCTGGCGGGGCCCTGTGGCGGAGGTGGAGGGGGTAATGTATAGGAGGGGAGTTGTTAACTTGTTTTTGCTGCAGTCAGTGAGACTATCTCCCCTCAGTGAGAGAGAGGAGGAGATAGAAGTAGGTAGCCTCTGCTGGTGGCAGCAAGTGAGGAGGGAAGGAGATACTTGTGTTGGCCCCCGGGGTGTTGGGAGCCAGAGTGAGGAGTTGTGAGGGCAGCAAATATTTAATTTTGGATGTGGGAGGGTTTTTGGTTTTGTATTGTAATGATGTGTTAATTGAGGGCTGCTTGTATTACTGTATTTGTCCTCTGATTAGGACTTGTGATGACTTGTGGGTAATGTGGTCCTCTGTGTAGGATTCACGTCCATACTGGACCGATTTGTGAGCCACCTCGAGGTGACTTTGTTAGGAGAGAGCAGGATATAAAAATCAAATCAAATCAAATCAAATCCCATCCCATCCCTCCCTCATCCATCCCCTCCACCAAATGCCTGGCAGAACAGCCAGGTTTTACAAGCCCGATGAAAAGTCAGCAGGTCTGGGGCCAGGCATCTTTCATATGGCTGAAAGCACAAAAGTGATTTTTATAAGGTGCCCCTCATTAGGCATCCTAGGCCGTATGCAAATGAAGTGCTAACTCCTGGGTAAATATTTATCCTCTACCCTCAGACTAACTCCCTAGAGGCCCCACAGTTTGTGGTAGTAGGAGGTAAAGACAAGTCCAGCCCACGCATTAGACAAGATTTGTGGTAAGCAATCCTCCGACCACCCTATAAACATCCCACAGTCCTTTGCAGCCACAAAACAGGGAGGGGAAACTGACTGGAATGCATAGCAAGGAGTTCGGGAATCATGCTTCCTGGGATATGCAAAAAGTGTTTGTCCCACTGCTAGAAGTTTGGGTTTCTTTATTCTGGGGGTAATTAATCATAAACTTCACATGTCATGTTGGCGTAGGCTGAGAGTCACAGAAACTTGTCAGCAATAAAATATTTTGAAGGTGCTGGGGAGGGAGAGGTCTATGAGGATTGTTAAGGGCACCATGTAGCAGTCAGGGAGGGGAAGGGGGGGCAGGGGAACTCATTCAAAAATAAAAAGCCAATCATATGCAAAGTAACATCTTCACTCTGGTCGAAATGAACCACTGACACTTAAGGCACTGCAAGAAGAAAGGGGGCTCCCTTATATTCCCCTAGCCTGTGTCCGGAGAGCCAAGATCCAAGTGACTCTATATGCCTTCCCAGCTTATTCTAGGTGTGTTGAAGAGCAAGTGGCTCATCCCAGACAACAGAGTTTGACAAAACGTCATATAATCCAATAGAAAACAAGTCCAGTTTATACAAATGGCTTCTCTCAGAAGAGACAGATTTACTTCATTGTACATTGTGGCTAGAGTCTCTGAGCAAGAGAGTTCTGCTGCCTCCCTCACAGACAGGGTAATTAATACAGACAGGGTTGAACTGAACTTCTTTGAGCTCACAGTCTTGCTATGCGTGCTCAACACACACTCTGCCTTTGCAAATGAGTGATAAGGGGCTAGGTTTCAGCCTCCATAAGTCTGTGGGCACTTTCGGACGTCATGAAAACGCAGTTTGAAAACCCACAGGAAGTACCCGTGGGTAACCTCCAAGTTGGTTTCAAGATCCACTGGCTGCTTTGATACATCCGAACTGTTGTAGCAACACTTTTCTCAGGTTTTTACAACCAGGTTACACTATAGCACAACAGCTCAAATACCACAAAGCACCCAACAGAACCAATGCCAACCTTACCATAGGATGACCCGGGGAAACAGACCCAAACCCCGCTATTTTCTCTACTTCCAGGAGCCCCACAGTGGTCTCCTTTTTCACTAAGACAGGATGCAGGCATGAGCACATCTAGTGCCCCACGGGGGGTGCTTCCTGAGGGGGCGGGGGGGGGGGGGAGGGAGCACCAGGTTTGCTCAGGGTCCTGCAAATTGTAAAGCTGTCCCTGGGTAGAATCCCCCATGGGGTTACCACATTTAATGTCTCATTTTTGTGGCATCCAAACCTACCCTCTGCAGCTATTTCACTAATCTGAAGAGCAAATAGAACACACACACACACACACACCCAAGCACATCTGACACCCAAATACTGGTAGGAGACACACTTCAAATACTAGGGGCAAATTGTCGGCGCATCCCGGAATGAGACAAGCACACCATTATTGGGTTTTAATGGCCATACTCTTGATTCACATTACATAATCTGGGTGTGGAACTGTCACAGGCAATTTTGGGTTCAGGAGCAGAAAGACATCAATCATCACCTATAAGCTTTGGGGTGAGGATCCTGAGGCACTCTCTGGTACCTGCCCCCACCACTTACTCAACTATGCCTCCCCATCCATCCGAGGATGCAAATAGAGGGTGAGAGAGGATGAACATGTCCTCAAGACGTGAACATGTGCAGAAGGCCTGAGGCCGCACACAGCCTTATTGGTGCCCTCACGTTTTACCCCTCTCAGGGATGTATCCCTGGCGCGCGCCGCCCTCCGCCTCTGCACCGTGTCTCAACATTGTCTAGCAGAAACTCCACCAAACTCGACTGGACCCCCGCAGAGCGCGACAAGTTTTAATTTAACGATCAACCCTGCCCCCACCCCACCTGAGCCTTAAGAGGCTAGATCAAGCCAATCCGACAAAGCTGAAGAGAAGGCAAATACAAGGAATTCTTAAGCCAATAAGGAGCTCTTGTAAAAATGCCTTCCTGGCCCCAACAGTTGACCTGCTGACACTCATTGTTAAAAGGGGGTGGGTGGGTGCTGCTAGCCTGCTCCGCACGCCTCTGCGTTGGAGCTCTGGCCTAGCCAACTGCCGGGCCCTAAGTCTCACGTGCGAGACTACAGTCAAGCCCCCAGTCTGGGCTGCCTTGCAACACCATCCAGACTCAGCAGTTTCCCGCTGGCACAGGGAAACCCAGAAACCCTGGCCAGTGGCTAACTGCAGTTGCCAGCTTTGCAGCGGCCTCCCCTGCGTCCCCGCTTATTCCTGTAAAGGGAGCACAACAAAATGCCCTTTGCCACACCACCCCCACCCCCTGTGTTTGGGTAATGGGGGGAGGGAGAGGTGAACGGGTAACTTTGCCCAGGTTTTCACAGCTGATGGCCCAGTTTACACCAATTGAGCTCTCCCTGGCATACAGGGTCCCCAACCAGCGTCTGTTGATCCAGTATATATGATAACAATACATTTTCTCTCTCCCCTTTCATCACAGAAAATCTTTAAAGCATTTGAAAGATTCTCCTAACAGGAATCATTTTGCCTGCCAGAGAAAGACAACTATCCCTGCAGTGAAAAGTGCCAACTTAACTAACATAAGAAATGCCATACTGGTCAGACCAATGGTCCATATAGCCCAACATCCTATCTCTGAGAGTGGCCACTCTCACTGGCTTCAGAGGCGTACCCAACAGGCCACAATGGGCAATTCATTCATTGCCATTGCCCTCACGTTCCCAACAGACAAAGGTTGCATCCTTCCAACCAACAACCCTGAGTGGCACAGAGGCTCATACGATAAGTAACTGACACTGCAGAGCAGGTTTTTAAGAGGCACAAGCAAACGATACAGCCAGCATCCTGATACTAGCACTCCCACTGCTAATATAGATGGGCTGCTGATCTTTAATACCTATATGCGGCAAACAGATAACAGCTGTGTTATCTGCTAGGTGGACTATTATGACTTCTAACCAAAAGGGACAAGGAGAAGATTAGAACCGCTTCTTGCCGTGCGGCGAATCAGCTCTAGCAGCATCCGCAACAAAGCATTCTGCTCAATCTTTGGGGGGAATGCCTTACCTTGGGCATCAGTGCACATCCCACTCTTTACTTCATTCCTCAAGGACATTGTACCGTACATGCCCGTGCCCACTCCTGAGCCACTTAGCTCCATAACACCTCCATCCATTTTGGGAATCAGGACAGCGCCAAGCTCACTCATGCTAGAGAGGCAACCAGGCAGCAGGAGCTGGATCCTGAGACAGCTTCAACCACAAGAACAATGCCGTCCAGCTTTCCAGTTATCAAGCAAGCAGTGTTCCTGGAGAGTTTCACGTGCTGAGTATCGCAGTTCTCCTCCGGGAAACCCAACCCACAAGCAAGAATAGTTTCTAATTACCAAGAGAAAGAAATGGGGCTCGTCTACCATATGGGCACAGAGGGATCAATTACAGCTGCATCAGGAGACTGTGCATTCGTTACCCACCTGCAACAAATATAAGGATTGCAAACAGATTTCGACACTGGGTGATCATTAATAATGCAAACATTCATAGGTCAGTATCACTTTACCCATCCCATGTACTCGTAACTCTCCATTTCATTAGCCCTCAACAGGGGGGTTCATGGGTGGCTGAGAATATGGAGTAACAACCTTTGCTCTCATATATAGCAATTTTAATCTGCACAGTCAGAAGCCCTGGAAGGGTAGTTATCCCTATTCCCATTTTACAGATGAGGGTAACAGGCCAGAGAGGTGAAGTGACTTACCCAAAGTCATACATTTTGGCCGCACTGCAGGCCACACACCAAAGGACCACTGCTAAAGGGCCCTTTGGCGGGGCATTTTGGCAGAGACTGGGTGGTGGACGGGATGGTGTTGCGGGGTATGCAGCTGTGGGGTTTTTAGGGGAGAGCTTTTAGTTGGGGTGGTTATAGGTGGTATAGGTTTGGGGGAGGTTATCGTATATTGGTTTGTTGGAGGGTTGTGGGATGTTTTCCATCCCCAGTGAGAGGAGGGATGTAAGGGACTAGGTTAGGGAGGATGGGGTTTTTCCCTCCATGTCTTTGGGGGGGGGGTTGACTGACCTTGGGAGGGCAGGAATTGCCCCCCTGTGAAAGGGGGGTATGGGGGAGTGGGGGTCCCTCTTGCCTGCTGGGCGGAGCAGCCTCCAGGGGTGCGGTCAGGGGTGCGGGCCAGGAGGTGCAGCCATTAGGGTCATTCTCGGCTGGGGGAATTATGGTCCATCTGGGAGGCTGGTTAAAGCTGTGAGAAGGGACAGATGTTTGGTGTCTGTCCCTCTCACTAGCCCCCAGGGAGGTAGTGAGGTGGTTGTTGGTCGGAGGGCCCCTGGCCCTGGTTCGATGCTGTTTAACGCAAGGTCAGTTGCAGATAAGTCAACAATGGTCCGGGAATTAATCCTGGACCAGGCAGCTGACCTTGTGTGTATTACAGAGACCTAGCTGGACACTGAGTCGGGGCCTATCTTGGCTGACCTCGTTCCAGTCGGGTACTCTGTGCAGCACGAGTTTGGTCGGGGGGTGGGAGGCGGTGTAGCCATAGTTTTTAAAGGACACATGGTCTGTGAGGAGGTAGTCTGTGCAAACTATTCCAGGTATTGAGGGCCTCCATCTGGTGGTTGATTTGGCTGGAGACAGATTAGGGCTGATACTTGTATACTGCGCACTGACATGTACAGCAGCATCCCTGTATGCTCTAGCAGAGCTGGTTTCACAGGTAGTCTTGCAGTCCCCAAGAGCAAGCAACTGTTCTGGGAGACTTCAACATTCATGCCGATGCCAGCCTTGAGGGAGTGGAACGTGAGTTCATGACTGCCACGGCAACGATGGGACTGTCTCAGTTGGTTGTTGGCCCGACTCATGATGGAGGTCATACTCTAGACCTGATTTTTTTGCACCGGCCTTGAGGCGGTGGGTCCGTTGATGGGGGAGGTGTCAGCTGTGCCCTTGTCATGGATGGATCATTATCTCCTTCAGGCCTGTGTCCTGGTACACATCTACCCCTGGAAAGGTGCAGGACCAGTTCGGTTGGTTCACCCCCAGAGACTTATGGAACCTGAGGGTTTCCGGAATGCTCTAGGGGAGTTACCCTCCGATCTCAATGACCATTCATTCAATGACCTCGTGGCTTTTTGGAACACCTTGCCTCATTGACCGAACGGCTCCTAGGTGTCCACACCCTGATCACCGACACTGCAGGTCTCCCTGGTTTATGGAGGACCTGCGGCAGGTGATACGAGAAGGGTGGCAGCTAGAGCGATGGTGGCACTGTTCTCGTGCTGAAGCTGACCGATTGTGACATAGAGTCAGTTTACATACCTATGCCATGGCTGTGCGGGCAGCAAAGAAGAGGTTCTTTGCTGCACTCATAGCGTCTGCAAAGTCGTGTCCAGCTGAGTTTTTCCAGGTGGTGAGGGGGCTGGTCAGTCCAGCCTCCCTCTGCCTGGAATTGGAATTTTCCAGTGCTCGCTGTGACACTTTTGTCAACTTTTTTGTGGATAAAATCGCCCGAATTCACCATGACTTCGACGCCGCGTTTGTGGCAATGGCAGAACCAGAAGTAATTGAGGCCCCGGCTTGTCCTATTTTGTGAGATCAGTTCCAGTGGGTATCGGCCGTCGATGCGGCAGATGTCTTGGGGGCGGTCAGGGCAACCTTTTGTGAATTAGATCCATGCCCGTCCTGGCTGGTTAAGGCCAGCCAGGAGACACTGGGGCCATTGGTGGCTGGGGTGGTCAACACTTCCCTTAGGGAGGGCACGGTGCTGGATCTCCTCAAGGAGGTGGTGGAACGACCTCTGCTTAAAAAACCATCACTGGACATTGACTCCCTGGTCAGCTATCGGCCTGTCTCTAACCTTCCCTTTTTAGGGAAGGGTATGGAACGGGTCGTGACTCAGCAGCTTCAGGGGCATCTGGACTATGTCAGTTTTCTGGATCCCTCACAGTCCAGCTTTCGTCCAGGTTCTGGCACGGAGACTGCACTTGCGGCCTTGGTCGATGACCTTCGCTGTGAGTTGGACCAGGGTTGTTTGACCCTGTTGATCCGGTTAGATCTTTCGGCTGCATCTGATACCGTTGATCGCGAGATGTTGGTGCTTCGCTTGTGGGACCAAGCTGGGGTGGGCAGAACTGTTCTTGAATGGTTCCACTCTTTCCTGACTGGGAGAACTCAGCGTGTGGTGCTGGGGGATTGTTCATCTCCTCCCCAGGACCTCAAGTGTGGAGCCCTGCAAGGTTCCGTTCTGTCCCCTCTCCTGTTCAACATGTATATGCAGCCATTGGGTGAGGTTTGGTGTGCAGTGCTATCAGTATACTGAAGACACCCAACTTTACCTGTCTCTTTCAACTGACCCAGACCCGGCAGTTTTGGTGCTTACCCGGTGTCTGGCGGCTGTAGGGAACTGGATGAGGGTGAATAGTCTGAAGCTGAATCCTGACAAGACGGAGGCAATGCTGGTGGGTAGGGCCGAGAGAGTGGTGGCACCCATCACTGATGGGGTGTGCCCTCCGTTGGCTCCTCAGGTCCGTAGTCTGGGGGGTGCTCCTTGATTCATGGTTCCGCCTGAATGTTCAGGTGGAGGCCATGGCGAGAGAAGCATTTCACCAGTTACATCTGGTGCGACAGCTTCGGCCGTATGTCTCCGACACTGACCTGGCCACCATCATGCCTTCATCACCTCAAGACTGGACTACTGCAGTGCGCTCTACGTAGGGCTAACTTTGGTGATGGTCCAGAGACTGCAGTTGGTGCAGAATGCAGCAGCCAGTCTCCTGATAGGAACAGGTCACGGGAGCACATTACACCAGTGCTTTGCTCTCTGCACTGGCTGCCTACAGTGTTGGTTTTGGTTTAAAGTGTTGGTTTTGACCTACAAAGCCCTAAATGGGCTGGGCCCCGCGTACCTGTGAGACCGTCTCACTCCCCGGGTCCTGGATCGGCCGGGAATGCCTCCGTTGGAGTCCCCTATGTGGCGACGATGAGGGGGGTGTTCTCAGTGGCTGCACCATGGCTGTGGAACGCCCTCCCAACAGAGGTCCGTCTGGTTCCGGACCTCCCCTCTTTCCGAAGACAGCGTTAGACCTGGCTGTTCCACCAGGCATTTGGCAAGAGGGATGAGTGATGGGTGGGGGGACAGTGGTTTGTGGCTCTGCCTACGTTTTGGTGTTTAAAATTATTTTATATTGTATTTTTTTATTATGTGTGTTTTTATTGTATGTTATTGTGTTGTAAGCCGCCCCAAGCTGCTGTGGCAGGAGGGGGTAGCTAAGAAATTGAATAATAAATAAATAAATAAATAAATACATACAGCTGGACAGCAATTTGAACCCAAGTCTCTCAACTCCCATTTGGATGCCCTATTCACTTGGCAATGCTGCCTTTAAACACCTTTGTCATTGCAGAGGGTGGGTCACATTCTCTACTGATATAAATCTGAGTAATTCTACTGAAGTTAAATTGGAGTTTTTTCAGATTTACACTGGTGGAACTGAACAGAATTTGGGTTGATTTTTACACCACTGAACAGCCTTTTGGGTCTACATAGAGACTACCCCATGTCCAGGGGGCAGGGAAGGCTAGCAAAAGCTGTGACAGTTTGTGCTAAGCAGGGAATGTCTATTGGGTCATACGGGAAGTCACATTTACCTTTTCGTTTCTCCAGCAGCATCATTTAGTGCATGGTCACTAGCTGTTTTAGATGCATAGCCTTGCTCTCCCTCCCATATTTCTTCCTCCTGTCCCTATCACCTCCCAGTTGCCTCCATCTTTGCCTTTTTACTTCCCACCTTCCCTCCCTGATACCCCATGTCTTGGTTATTTCCCTGTTTCAGCTCCCAGTTGCCCCTCTCCACCCCCGCCTGTGACATTTGTTCTCCAAGGCCACACAAAATTACCTCTGTTTAAACAGGACCCCCTCATCCTGCATTCCACCCTCATGATCAGAGACTTGTCCAGGGGCAGCCACAATTCACACTAGCAGCTTGCCCCAGTATCTCTAGAATACTGGGGGGGCAGGGAGGGAAGAGTTTGCATCTTTCCCCCTCCTAATCTAGGGCAAGTTGCTGGCGTGGGCATTGCCAGAAAGAATGATCACACACCATTGATGTGCAAATAAAACGTCAAGTCTGACTTCTACCAGAAGGGTCTATTTGATCCTTAGCCTCTCTGCTGAGGCTACCAACAAGAAAACCTTTTATGGTAGTGCTGGTTTTGCAACACAGACACTTATCTGCTAGAAAAAACACCAAAACCTCAAGCCTGTGCCACACAGGCCAATTAACTAAGAATTTCAGTCAAATCAGAGGTTTATTTTTATTTATTTATTTATTTTATTTAATAGATTTTTATACCGCCCCATCCTGCACAGCAGCTCGGGGCGGTTAACAACAATAAAACAATTTAAAACATTTAAAATACAAATATAAAACGTATTAATAAGACAGGGTGGTATAAATAAATATATAAATATATAGGTGGGGGATTAAAAATCACCCCCCCTCCCCTCCCTCCCAAAGGCCTGGGCAAACAGCCAGGTCTTACAGTTCCGCCGAAATATCAAAAGGCTTGGGGCCAGGCGAGCTTCCTCCGGAAGGGAGTTCCACAGCCGCGGCCCTACCACCGAGAATGCCCGCTCTGACTCAGGGGGGACCTCGAGGAGGTTAAGCTATTATCCTCAGTTTTTGATACAGACAGGAAGATATACTAGTGCCTACAAGGAGGAGTGCTGAGTAAAGCTGAAACGAGATCTGAGACAAGCATACGGGATGGGCAAAGTGATACTGACCTATAAATGTTTGCATTATTAATGATTTTGCTCTACAGGACCCAGAGCAAAAATGGGAAGAGGCCTCCCTGCTCCCGTTACCCACACAGAAAAAGCTGAGCGAGGAAGTCCCCAGGCTCAGCCCTGCAGCTCGCTGGCAGGGGCGGAGAAGGGAGCAGCCAGGACCAACCAGGTCGACACTAGGAGGCCCAGCCCAGCAGTGAGATAAGTCAGCCTGGGAAGCAGAGGTGCTGGGATTGGCAGCTGCATGCTCCCACCACCCCCACACCGCCAAACAGCTTTTTGACAGGGGGGGAGGGCAGGGGGGAAGCAGGTTTTGAAACTGACATGAGCCGGCTGGGAGCACTTGGGAGGCCTCCGCTCCCAAGCGCTCCCAGCTGGTGCTCGTCAGGGGTTTTTATTCTTGGGTTTTTAAAAAAAAAAAAATTTTTAAATCGCCAAGAACTTGGGCAAGCACATCGGTGGTCGGTTCATCCCGGAACAGAACAAGCACGGGGATGCAAACAACAGTATAAGGTTTATCCCCAACAGCCTCACCGTTGTCCTTCTAGGGCTCATTCTTTCATACAGGAGGTTAATGGACGCATTATCATTGATTTTGGTGGGTCAAAATCAGGTCCTTAAACTGGCATATTTTCACTAACAGGGACTACGCTTGCAGGCAAAGGGCACTTCAAGATATGCTCAAAGCAGTATCTCCCATCCTAGAGTGCAGCCACATGGGCTGTGAAGGGGCCGATCCCCTCACGACCCATGGCAGGCAAGCGCTGCTGCCACACTTGGGGCCAGCACGGGGAGTTGGGCAGATAGTCGGCCCCCCATGGGGCAGTCAGCCACTGTCAGAGCTCCCACCGCAGCCTGGCGCCCGGCCCTGCCCCACCTCCGGCAAAATCATGGCCGTGACGTGGTCATGCGTGACAAAGCAACAGCACCCACCGCTCAAAGCCATGCAGCGGAGTTTGTTGAGCGGCAGGACAGACACAGCCTGGCCACATGAGTTGCCCCGCCTTGGGCAGCCTTAACCTTTGAGCGTAAGTCTGCTATGTGATGCGTCTTTGGACTTTTTCCGAGGACGCATCGCGTAGCAGCCAGCTGCTCGCCCCACCCTGGGGCAGGGGAACATCTGGCAGCCGCTAGCCACACGATACACTGCACTGCGTGTTTTAAGGCTGCCCAACGTGTGGTAGCTTTCTAGCAGAGTCTTGTGTGGCTGCACCACTAGTTGATCATGGGCAAGCCAGCATTGGTAAATAGACATTTCTATCAAAAAGACAAAACTATAAACAGCTAGAACTGCTAACCCTCAGAGATCCTGCTTTGAAAACAGTTCCCTTTACACATTCCACATACTGATTATGCTTACAGAAATTTAGGTGGGTTTTCTTAAGGGGATCCCCAAGCGATAGCACTCAAATAATGGCTTAGTGGCCAAGTGAGTTGTACCTTGACTGGGAGGTAGGAGGCAGCTCCAGTTCAAGTTTTGCCTTAGTCAGACACTCGCTGGGTGACCTTGAGCTAGTCACAATATTCTCTCGGCCTAACCTACCTCACAGGGTTGTTGTAAGGATTAAAAGGTTGTGTTACATTTTTCTATGTGAAGCACTCTGAGTGCCTTGGCAGGGGGGAGCTATATAAAAATAATATTATTAATTACATTATCATCATCATCATTATTATTATTATTATAAGTTAATAGCAGAGACACAAAACCAGATTCTTCTTACCTTTTCTGTTTAGGAGGACTCTAGCTCTCTCATTTTAACTTGTACTTGCTGAGCTGAAATGGGGCATATAGCCTATTTTTCACATCTATCATCTACTTTTAATTGGTCTTTTTCCTCAGAACCTGGCCCAGCAGTCTCAGTGCTTACCCGGTGTCTGACGGCTGTGGCGGATTGGATGAGAGCTAACTGACTGAGGCTGAATCCTGTCAAGATGGAGGTGATGCTGGTAGGTAAGACGATGGAGTTGGCCGCCCCCATTATTGATGGGGTCTGCCCTCCATTGGTCTCCCAGGTACGGAGTCTGGGGGCGCTCCTTGATTCACAACTCCGCCTTGATGTTCAGGTGGAGGCTGTGGCAAGGAGTCCTTTTCGCCAATTATATCTGGTGCGATGGCTTCGGCCGTATGTCTCAGACTCTGACCTCACTACTGTCATCCATGCTTTCATCACCTCTAGATTAGACTATGTAACGCACTCTACATGGGGCTACCCATGACGATGACTTGGAAACTGCAGCTGATGCAGAATGCAGCGGCCCGCCTTTTGACCGGGGTAGGCCAATGGGAACATATTACACCGGTTCTCCGCTCTCTGCACTGGCCGCCAATACTTTTCCAGGACCAATTCAAGGTGTTGGTACTTGCCTATAAAGCCCTAAATGGTCTAGGTCCTACCTACCTGCAGGACTGCCTCACCCCCCCAGGTCCTGGATTAGCCTCTGCGGTCATCCAGGGATGCCCTCCTCGAGGTCCCCCCTGAGTCTTCCATGGGGCCATGCAGGGGAGGGTGTTCTCGGTGACTGCACTGCAGCTGTGGAACTCCCTTCCGGTGGGGGCACGGTTGGCCCCGGATCTCCCCTCATTTAGAAGAAATTTTAATACCTGGCTGTTCCACCAGGCGCTTGGTGAGGGAGATGGGTGATGGGGTGGTTGAGGGGGTTTTGTGGATTATTTTTGTCCTCCTTTTTGAGTGGTTTTAATGTGTTACTGTTTTAATACTGTTTTTAGTTTTATTGTGGTTTTATCTGGTTATGATTGTAAGCCACCCCGAGCTGCCTGTGGCAGGAGGGGTGGGGTCATAAAACCATTATAAATAAATAAATAATGCACTCACACTCATTTTTAGTAACTTGCAGTTATATGGATCCAAGAATGCTCATGAGAGGAAGCATTCCTGGGTGCAATGCAGTCTTGAAACTATTAGGATTTGGGTAATGCATGTACTCTCAAAGTGGCCCTTCAATGAAGTGCTACTTGGAAATGCTGGTTCAAGTCTCAGTCTGGGTGACTCTGTATTACTAGTCTTGGAAGGATTTTATTTATTTTTTCAAATAAACTAATAAAAAAATTCCAAAGTCAATTTTTTTATAAAAAGGTAAAACTTGGTTATGCTACTTTTTCTCGCACAATAAAAAGACAAAAGATAGAAAACGTATGTTGCAATGAGTAGGTTTGCTGTGTCAAGAGGCTGAGGGGACAGAGATTGTGGGGTGTGTGCTGGGTGGGCTTGAAGACTGAACTAACAGGCTCAGTGGGACCGGGAGGGGTCAGCGTACCCCCTTAGAATCTCAAGGAATCCTCTGTAGGTGCGCTCTATTGACATGTGCTGATTTTGTTTGGTTTTGTAAATAAATAAGATGAAGGCAGCCATCTCTGGGATGAGATTATTCGTTCACACTGAATGCCCCTGGATAAACGCTCGCTTTATCAGATGAAGCAGCCTCTGGCTGCTGCTGGAGTGGCACGTATTGGTTCAAAACTGATGAAGGCCTATCCTTAATTTTTTCGTTTCCTAGCTTCGTGGCATTTAAATTTCATTGTAATTTAACATCCTTAGAGGACACATTAATATAGCTCAGCCTTTACAAATCATTTAAAAATCAGGCGTGGGGACCTTTTCCCTCCTACTGGCCACTTTAAAAATTAGTACAAGCTCCAAGGGCATGTAGAAGTTCATTTATTAAACTGGATACACCCACACACCCCCACCCCTTTCTGTAAGGTTCAGGGGCAGCTTCGATGAATCTCCAAGGGAAGGGAATTCCATAATTGTGGGGCAGCCAACGAGAATGTCTCTCTGCATGCCCTTGTTGCACTCAGAAGGTGCAGGGTCCAGATCACTCTGTTCCCTAGCCTTGTGCACATGCCCTCATCTCTGCTCTCTTACCCTGAGCTCGATCTTTCAGTACTTCACAGAGGGGCTGGATATATAGGCCAGATCCAGGAACTAGAAAGGGGCCAAATCAAAACTAGCCATGGGCCATATTTGGCTCTCGGGTCTGAGGTTCTCCCCCACCAAATCTGTCCGTAACTGGGGTAAGCCAGCTGGGCTCAGTAATAAGCTTTAAAAAACCCAACACCCAAACTTCATATGAAGCTCAAGGCAAGAGTTGTGTACTCAGGTGTCTCCTGTGTGGCAGGTATAAACATTTTTCTTACAAGTTTTAGGTTCCCCAGTCACACAAGACTAGGGTGGCCATACCGCCCCTTTAAAAGAGGACGCTTATGAAAAATGCATGGTGCGGGGCTGCACTGGAAACAATGCAGCCCTGCAACATGTATTTTTCATAAACATCCTCTTTTAAAGGGGAGGTATGGCCACCCTACACAAGACAGGTAAGGGAGGTAGTTATTAAGCATACACAGTAAACAACACACCACACTTATCTGTGAAACGGGGGACTGGGTTAGATACAGACTCTTTCACTTCTAGGTCCCTGTTACATATCTAGCCCAGATCAGCAGTGAACAGCAGCCTATCCCATGACCTTTATGCAAAATAAATTTAGCAGGTCTCACTTCAGTATTTCCCCCAGCAGGTTCCCTACATTGTGACACTTTCACTTAGGCCTAGTTGACAGAGAGGTGCAGAGGACTCAATGAATATTGAGACTATCAATTCTCACATGGCTAGGAGCAGCATCACTGGGATTTGGAGTAGTGGAGGGTCCGTACGTTGCCCTAAGCCATTTACTCCTCCCTCTAGGACTACAGTCCCCCCTGGGGTACTTACTCAAGTATTCACAGGAACACAGAGTAATTACCCAAAGGGAGACTACCTATATTGTATGAACAGTTGCGTGCTGGGTGTTAAAGGACTTAACACACTTTCCCTGTTCACACAATCACTTCTAGGAGTATGCTGCTCCACAGTACGTAATCCTCTTTAATCAGAAATATAAACATCCACCTACTTTTAAACACCATGGCTCTTATGAACAAAAGCAGAGTTTAAAGGCTATTACAGAAGTGGGTAAACCGTGACTTGGGGGCTGCATGTGACTCTTGGGTAGTTTAACATTCCTGTCTCTGACTTCATTGCACCCGAGTCTTCGCAGCTAAAATCACAGTCGCTTCTCAGAATCTCAGCCGCCAGGACCGCACAGCACGGACTCTGACTGCAGAATACAAAGTAGGGATCATGTGTGTAGTACACATGTGTCTTTTGTAGCTCTCAGCCATATGAAAAGTTTGGTCCGTGGCTCTCGAGATTGGGAACCTTGCCCACCTCTGGGCTTGCAGAGAAAGCATTTGTGTGAACAAGCACTAGAAGATTTAGGATGTCCATTCCTTCTCCCAGTAACAATAATCCCAGGGCTGTTTTGGATGCCAGTTAATCTGAATAAGATAACCAACATGCCAAGTCAAAATTCTTGCTCAATCCTGTGACCTTCCCAAGGTGTACTGTTAAGGCAAGAACTGCAGCCCACAAAAGTAGCCCCACTGTAACTGCAGGTGAGGTGCCAGGGCAGCTGTGTGAGGAACCCAGGACTTGAACAGTCGAGAGCGCTTCAGAGCCAGATTGGGGCGCTTTAGAAGAGCTGTTTCGGAGACACTCACAGCCTGCACTGTGCATGAGGTCATGCCAATGCTATTAGTTCCTTATTTTCACAAGCACTAAGCTCCCCCACAAATCATTTTAGAAGGAAGAAATAGCCTTTTTAACAAAGCGGTCACTGTGCATCATACACGAGTTTTTATAGTTTATTGTGCCTCACCCTGTTGCTTATAAAACTCATGGGGGAAAAAAAATCAACTAAATCTATTCAAGCTACTTCTCCCACGCGCCACCCTTTTATGGAATTTCTAAAATTCAGATAAAAATCTGGGTCAGGACAGCCTGGGCCTGGAGAGACAGTCCAGAGCTAGAAGAATCAGAGAGTCATTGCTCCTGGGGAATCTAGTCACAGTTCAAGGGTTGCTTATTGATTATGCTAAAATAAAGCCACGCGCTTGGGAGCAGTCTAGGTCTGCATGCGTGGAAATACATTTCAACACTACGACCGGGTAGGGCTTCCTCATGCACTAAGTATAGGGCAAACTATTAGGGAAAGGTCCCTAGCCACTGCTGCACACCATTAGCCACCCACACAGCCCCAAAAAGAAATGGAGAGGGCTGTGAAACACCTTATGTATAAGAGGCTGAGAAAAGAAACTTAGGCCACTTGCCCACGTTACCGGGGCCGGCGATTCTCCCGGTGGGGAATTTCCCAGCCAGCAAACTTACGCTGAGCTCCAGACATGGATCAGCCGTGTCCAGATGCCTTTTTTTTCTTCCAAATGTCAGGGCTCGAAATCCAGCCCAGACATTTGGAGGAAAAAAGCCGCTGGATGCGGCTGATGACGCTTTTAACCAAGCACCCATGTGTGGAGCACGCCGTAAGATTCCCAGCCAGGAGATTTCTCTGCTGGGAGACTGGGCTGCTAGCTTGATAAAAACCCTGGGCAGGTGAGTGCCCTGGGTCAGGAAGGCTGAGGTCAATCTAGGGCCTAGAGCAGGGGTGGGCAAATGGTGGCTCAGCAATCACACATGGCTCTTGGCCAGGGCTGGTCCTGGGCCTGCGCTGCCTTAATGCTCCTGTGCCTTATTTCATTGCACCCAACATTTAACAGCTGAATTGCAGCTGCTCCTCAGAATCTGAGCAACCAGGACTGTAGAGTGCGGGCTCTGCCAACCAGCCATGAAACACAGGAGGTTTGTGTGCACACGCATGCGTGCATGGTTTTGGCACACAATATGAAGGTTTTGGAACACAACTCTTGGGGTTGGGAACTGCCCACCCCTGGCCTACAGCAAGGTGCCCTATAGTCTAGCAAGAAAGAAGACAATATTGCTGAGAAAGGGCTGAAGCAAAAAGACTTGCATGAAATCCATGTGTTGCCTGGCTAAAGAAACCCCAGATGGGAGTGAAACAGAAAAATGGAGTGTCTGGGTGCTAGGCACGGAGCCAGAGGAGAGAGGAGTCGCAGAACACCCTGCACTACACACAGACAGCCACTTCATCAGCTGGAGAGCTCTGACTCGGGGTGTCTACACAGAATGCTCTCCCCTGTTCCAGCTGGCTAACACGAGGGCAAACCCAGGAGCCAGCCACAGAGGGAACATGGGGTTGCCGAGATTCCAGGGAACTCGGCAGAGCCGAGGGGCAGCCAAACACACACTGTGGAAGGAAGGTTTTTTTCACTCAGCAGCAGTCAAGGTCTGCTAGTTTCACCTGCTTTGCAGCCAGGGCTGCGCCATCAACCTCACTGAGCCGCCAGCAGGTTTGTCTTGCAGCCCCAGCTCTGTCAGGTTCACCAGGAGGTTTGTTTTGCAGCGAGGAGCAGCCTCCTCAAGTGGAGAGTTTGCCTCCAGCCCTGAGCTCTGGCTGGTTTACTAAACACTGAACAAGATGAACGTTTCTTCATGCTGTTCCCCTGCAGGATGACATTACAGTGGGTGTTTTTAGACAAGCACCTCCCTTCCCATTACCCACCCATCATGCATGTTGCAGGGCCACAATGGCGGCATATGCAGCCCTGCAATGCACATTCATGCGTCTCCCTGCCCGTCTCCTATCCCCCCAGGCCCCGGCCACATGAACATTTGTTCTATGGCCCGACCCAGTCCAGACCATGTCCGTGATGGCTTCCTGACCTAACCCGGGCTGGGTTGCTGCTGCAACGCGGTCATGTTTGTTTTTACCCTAACTCCACCCACTGTCCCTCACCATCACCCTAAAAAAAATAAAATTAATTTTGGAGAAGACCTGCTTTTCTTCAGCATTAATTTTCTGGTATATTTCACACCACTGTGAACTTCATACTGGGTTGGAGATAAGAAGACTAATAGAGGAAAGGAGGACAAAGAAAAAACACTCTAACAATGGAGGAGTGGAATGGATAGCAAGAAATTGATCACTTCGCTATGACTAGTTGTGCATTTCCCTGAAGCAACCAAATTTGCCAGTTGGAGACAGATACTGGATTAGATGGACCAATGGGATGACCCGAGGTAGTAGTTCTCATATTCTTAATAGGGCTGAAACTCGATTCCTTGTGTTTCTCAATGAGACTCACAATGCTCGTCTCATTCTTGCAAACAAGAATGAGACGAGAATCTCAAAAAACAGAATACCCAGTGCTGATGGGTAGAGGGAGAAAGCAGCCACACTGTTCCGTGCCAAGCTTTCTTACTTTGGCCCTTTTTACACGGGCAGCCATGGGTGGGGGGATGGGTGTGCCGGCGCAGTGGGTGGACGTGGGACACTCATCTCCACCCATGGAGCCTCCTCTGTTTTTCCAGATGGCTGCGTGGATGGGTGATGGGTGGAGATGGGTGTGTGTCAGGAGCATGTGCGCACACCCACACACTGCCCATGCTGTTCACACGGACGGACACCCATTGCACACCCATCCCCCCACCCACCGCCCCGCCATTTACACGGGCGACCCCACACTTCAAACACCCTCCCGCACACCCAGGGGGTGCGGGGAGAAGGGGGCGTCCATGTAAAAACAGCCACAGTCTGCAGCTGGCAGCTGTCTCGGTGGGGAAAGCTTTCCACAGGAAGGAGGGGGCAGACTCAGCTGATATCTTAGCATTCTATTGGCTTGCAGGAGTCAGCAACCATTAGGATGCTGAAACACTGTACTGAGCCCGCCTTTTCTCTTCAGCCCTCTCCTCTCCCAATCACCATCACACCATCCCCTGTCATCCACTCCCAACTTTCCGCTGTCAGATATTTAAGTGTCCTGTGATAAGGATGTTGCACCTTCTTACCAGCCTGGCTAACAGTCATCAATGGACTTCTCTTCCATGAATTTTCCTAATCATACTCTTTTGACTTTTGGAACTCATTGCCATGGGATGATGTGAAGGCCAATCATGCACAATGCAAAAAAATAATAATTTTAAAATACTACCTTTTATTTGTTTTAAAATGTTGCCTATTAATTTCATTGGGTAGCCCACTGCCTTTGCATTATAAAGAAAGGGATTTCATGAAGTTTTAATATGCCACCTCACTTGTCTCCTTTCTCAGCTGAAGAACCTCAATTATTTTAGTATCTCCTAGTACTGAAGCTGTTGCATATCCCTGATGATTTTAGCTTCCCTTTTCCGTACCTTTTCCAGTTCTTTAAGGTAGAAGCAGGCAGAACTGCACACAGCATTCAGGGTGCGGCCACACAATGGATTTATATAGTGGCATTAGAACGTAAAATGGCCAGAAATATAAAGAGAGGTTACATTTTGGGCTGCTCTGTCAAAATGGTGGGGAAAAAACCTCCCAAAGAAGGGTGTAGGAATCCATCTGGCAGAACGTAACTTGCCAGACACTTCAGTCAACTAAGGAACTAGGAATACTCCCAGCTGCTAAATTTATGGAGGGCTCATTCGGAGAGCAGCAGTGACGGACTGATACCTCATTTAGAATCAGCAGGGCAGAGTATTCAGTTACGGGAACCCACTGTGAGAACCCTAGCGGAACCCTCTCAGATACTTTTCAGCAGTGATTCACTTTGTCAGTTTCAAAAGCAGTGTTTGCACATGCCAGATCCACTTGGGTGCCTCTTCAGAGCCAAGCCACATATTTCTAAGAGCTAGGTTATGAGTAATTTAACTAAGCTAAATGGGTGTAAAATCAACCCAAGTGCAGCGAAAGCTATGCAAGGGTAGGGAGTTACTTTCCCAGGGAAGCTTTGGTTCTGATTTTTTTTTTCCCACCAAGCATTATCACTAAAGTGGTGATAATATTGTGCATTAAGCAATTAGCATCTTCTACCCCCGGATTCCAGGCACCAACTCAATATCAGCCGGCTCCTTGGACTGAAGTGAGCAGCCGATAAGGGGCTCCACTTGAAGGGCAGCAACAAGTTTGCTAACTTGCACTGTATCCCCTAATGACTCATGCCACAGCCATCCACACTTACTTGCTTCTCTATTGACTTGACAAACAGAATTTGTCACCTTCAAAGAAAGATCTTTGAAGCAAGCAGGGAGTTTAGACTTCTCTGGCCACACACCTAGAGGTTTTGATTTAAATCTGCCCAGATCACATGGGAAACATGAAAACCCTCAAACATCCAATTCAATTTGGCACAATTTAGCAGAATGGACTGTGTAACAGGCCCACAGCTGGAACAGGACTAAGATGTGCTGGGAGAAAGGAGGGGGAGCACCTGCAACTGGAGTAGCAGGGGGCAGAGCTAAATTAGAAATAGCTCAATGGGGAATGAGGTTAAAGCGCTCAACTGCAACCCTGAAGAATGAGGGCTCAGGTCCTGTTCGGTACCAGACTGGATGGCTGCCTCCGGTCCACCCAGCTGTGAATGGGTACCCGATTCACTGGGATGGAGAAGTCAAAAGGTGGTCAGACATGGTGCTGGCCACATCACTCCTTTGTGCACCATAGACTGCAAAACTGGAGTGCCTAAACCACACTGGGCCACATGGCTCAGGACAGACTGACTTTGACTTTTTTACTTTGAATGGGGAACAAGAGGCACTGAAGATCAGGTCAGAGGGGCATTCTATGGGGGCTGTATAAGAACCCCAGGAAAGGAACAGAAAGGGAGTTACAGTTGAGGGGCATTCATCTGTATGGTCAGCCACTGATCTGTCTACGCGATGCTCATAATATGAGCAGCTAGGACTGCCTAATCTTCAGAAAAGGAGTAAGTAAAATAATGATGATCATTTAGTAAACCTCCAGTGTCACAAAGATAAAAGCTCAGCAGTTAAGCTGGACCCACTGTCTCAACGTGTGCCCATGTGTACTTGCTTCCTACTAGAGTGCACCTGAAGCCCATAATGTGTGTGGCAATGGGTGTCTCTACATGTTATGTTAGCCACAGAGCAAACCAACACCATGGCATTAATTGTGATGTCATCCTGCTCCGTGTTTATGCTACCATCCTATTGGCTATGGCTACTGGGGGGGGGGGGGGGTGCAGAGTCCATTGCGTGGCAGCATAAATAGGAAGCTATCCCAAGCACAGCAAGCTCTGGCTGGGGACTGAAACTGACAAGCACACAGTTCAGCAGTGAAAACTGACAAGCATGCAACTCCCAGATCCAGTAAGCCCGCAGCTCAGGAGCGGAATAGAAAAGCAGCTCCGATGTCTAAGCAGCTTGAAGGATTGGGCTGGCTTTCCAAGCCCAAAGGAAGTAGAATGTCCCCTAGTGGCCTGGTTAAGCAATGTTCCATGGCAGTGGGCTGTCACCAAACAAATGCTAAATGTGTATTGTATTATCTTCTCAGGAGCTCCCTAGATCCATCCCAGGAAGCAAGCCATGGCAAAATCCATGCTTGATGTGACCAAATGTAACACCTGCCCCAGTGTTAGGCAGCAGGAATAGTAGCAAGAGTTAGGCCGCTTTTATACGAGGCGCTGAAACGTGCCTCCCGAGTCCCTTGTTCAAAGAAAAGCTGCGCGGGGAGTATTTACATGCTCCCTGCGCTGCCGGAAGTGACGTGCTCCTCGTTGTCGGCAGCGGCACGGGACTCAGGAGGCGCTTTTCAGCGCCTCGTATAAAAGCGGCCTTACGTTTAGACACACCTAGTGAGACAGAAATGTGAATCCGATACACACAGTGGCTTTTGCTGGATGCCCCGAAACATTTCCCCAGCCTTGATGCAAATTGCAGCACAGCTTTGTGAGCAATGTGACCCTCCAGCTCTGAATCAAGAATCCACTTGTTACTGCGTCACCAAAGGGAAGTTGGGGCCAAGCAGCTCAGGAGCACTTGCATGGATGTTCTTTCAGTCAGTACCTATCGCGAAACTACGCAGACATCCATCTCCCCTTTGAAGTGCCTGCAGCTCCTGCTTCCAGGCAGATGAAACAAAGATGAAAAAAACCCTGAACATCCAATTTACTCTCCTGTTCCGTAAAAAGTTGCTCATAATTTGGGCAGAGGTCCAGTCCGCTATCTTATATTTTCCTCTCTCTGTTGTGGAAATGCCATTCCCTGTGGAGTAAGGACAACACAACCTGCAGTTTCTCCAGTTAGCTGCACTGCAGCTATCGACCACGACCCACAAACTCCTTACTCCAGGGTAGCCCTGATGAAGCCAACTACTTATGCTATTTCAATGGGGCTACTCCAGAGTAAAGGATTCGTGGATTGTGGCCATGGTTATTACGGTGGCTTTGGATGACAGTGAAGCAAAGTACTGCATTAGTTACTTGCCAATACCACCCATCTGTGATGACAGAGACAGAAAGGGAACTTCAAGTGATAAAGAATGTATGGAGGCCTTATATACACACACACACACACACACCCTTGCTGGAGGCATTTGGAGACTTCTGAGTGACGGTATGTAACAGCTCCAGTTTAATGGGACTATTGACTTCCTATCAGATGTTTTTCTTATCACCGTTCACCCAAGCATTTCCAAACATACACTAAAGCCATGCCCATGAGTTAGTGGGCGTTTTCAGGTGGACAAACTATCCAGGGATAATTAGAAAACTATCTAGTGCTTATTACCCAGGGATTACAAAGTGCTACCTGTTTAGACAGATCTTTTTATCCCGGGATAACTTAATTCCAGGATAGTCCATCTGAACAGAACAGTGCTGTTATCCCAGTGATTAGAGTCTTTGGGATGAATATCAATCTCATGGTGCTTTTTTGTCTGTGTGCAGTGCACCAATTTCTTGAAAAAAAAATCTTATTTTCTTCATTTTTCTGATTTCTGAGTTGAAGAAAATAGAAACTCATCCCTTTGTTCTGCGGGTATTTAAACTTGGTGATCCTCAATGCATTGTGAAACGATGACAGTGGTAATACGATCGCCCCACAGTCATGTGCTCCTAGATACCATAGAGGCAGGAAATGCCTAGACAGTCTGTCAGGTCTTGCTGTTGGACTCTGTGGTGCTAATCACCGGGATAGTGACTATCCCGGGATAGTCGTTCAGACGGACATTATCCTGGGATGGTTTAATAACCAGGTGTTATACACTCCAGCGAACTGGGTTTTATAACACCCTGATATTTTTATCCCGGGATAATCATCACTGTTGACAGCAGTCGGCCATGCCATCCCGGGATTAAAGCAATTATCCCGGGATAAAGGTTTGTCTGAAAACGCCCTTAGACGGACATCACATCCTGGGATTAATGCTGTTATCCTGGGATAAGTGTCCATCTGAAAATGCCCAGGTTTATAGCCATTTTTTTCAGGTGGGGAAAACAAGTTATGGGGTTGGATTAAAGACAATATTAAAAAATCCCTAATCTTCGGATCATGCACCAAGTGACTGGGCAAAAGTCAACAACAGTGATTCAGGGTTAGACTCTATTAGTCCTAATCCTCACTGAACTCCAGACGCCATTAATTATATCTCCCTCTCCTAAGTCACTGCACAACACTCCTTCCTCAGATGCAGAAAAAAAACAGATAAACAGGACTGTACACTACAGTTGCTGCTGGGCTTTAAATGAGTTGGGTGGGGAGAAGTTATCTTTTTTAGAAAAAAATTAATCTGATAACCATTTAAAAGTAACAGTGGAACCAGGACAATGACTTTGGACAAATTATTCTGCCTGTGCACATAAATAGAAGAGACTACTGAATACGGGGGATAATTTTTCAAATGTCCAAAAAAAAGTTTAAAGTAATAACATTCAGAAGAGTAATAACGTTCTCTATTTTATAATTTGGAAATGAGTCACAAATGGTTATTCAGCCAGTCTCACTATAAAGGGATCTAGCCCATGGAGACAAGCGGATTGGTTATCTGGATTAGAGCCCTGCAGCTGGAGCAGGATCTTGTGGGTCCAGGAAATACTTAGCTTGCCTGAGGTTTCCCACCTGTTATATAGCAAAGTTTGAGAACAGCTAAATGGCTGAAATGGTCCTATTTCTAACACAGACACTAAGAACTCAGTACAGCAGAAGGGCATGAAGAGTGGACTGAAGTCAAGCAAGGGGCAAAGCAGAAAATAGAGAAGTGCTGAGAGGAGAGGCACGTTTCATGTAATTGGCATCACTGTGGAGCGTGGCCCTGCAAAGATGACAAAACAACAACCACCCAGATATCAAAAGCCATCACAGCATATTTGTAAGAATGACTGTCCTCTTGTCTGTCTCTTCTTTACACACGCTCTCTCTCTCTCTCCTTCAGTTTCTCAGTTCTCTCCTGATATACATCCATCCCTTCGGAGCAATTGCATCAGGGTTTCGGGGTTATTTTTAAGATACAGTCATTGTGACTCATGATTCACCCACGTGTAATGTTGGCTATATGTTGGTTGATCTGTACCAATAGAGACATCTAAAATATAAAATAAAACCAGGTGCTTGGGGGGGGAAGGGAGAGAGATGCTTGGATGAGCCATAGAAGAAGAAAGGACAGTTGAGCAGGAAACACATTTCTTGCCCTTCTCCACCTGAATGCTGATTCTACACTTTGAACCTCCATAAATTGGCTTCAAGAAACCCTCTTCTTATTTGCGCTGGCTGCTGCCTAAGGGATGCATTATACAGACAGAGCCTTCATTGGGAGGAATATAGCAGAGAAAAACCCAGAGGAGAATAATTGTGCATCTAACATGGCAGAGGAGAGGGACTTTCTACTCCAATCTTCCACATACAAGATATTTTCCCAACTTAGAATTCCTGATAAAAGGCGTCAACAAAATACAGCAGAAGGAAAAGAAAGAAAAGTTCGTGCCTAGGGTTGAAACTTGCTTCTTGGATTCTTGCTTTCCTCAATGAGAATCAAGGTTCTCTTGCAAGCAAGAACGAGCTGAGAATCTCCCTAATTCTCACTGAGAAAAGTGAAAATCTCGCCCTTCCCTGCACTTGTTAAAACAACAAACAAACAACCCTTTTTACTCACGTGACTGTCTCTCTCCGAGTCCAGGGCTGCTTTGGGACTCTTCACCCTCTCTGCTTCCCTGTGGGGGCAGGTGAGGGGGACAGTTCACTGAGGAGGCCGCCTGACAAAAGTGTGTGTGCAAAATGGCCGCCTGGGCCGTTATGCACATGCACAGCCCTTTTGCAAAATGCTACTAACACTCATTTTGGACAACAGCCATGCATGCACAGAACAGCCACAGCAGCCATTCTGCACACGTACAGAGCTTTTTAAAATTCCCTCAAGATTCTCTCAAGATCTTGAAAGTTTACCAAGACCTTGTTGAGATCTCAGTAACGTTTCTTGATTCTCACAAGAATCAGGGTGATTTTCGATTCAGTCCTACTTGTGCCTGGGAGAAATTTAGAAAGCGTCGTCTTAGAGAGTGTAGTCTTGTTCGTATGACACGGGCTCGCAGTGAAGTGTTTTCGGTTGATGCCCCAACGCTATGGAACTCTGTAGCAGGGGGTCTTCCCAGGGCCACATGGGGGCGCTGGGGTCTCACTCAGGGAATTAGCTCACCCCACTGCCACGCCTATTCAGCCTGAGCCTCGGCTGAATCCCCCTTTGACGAAGAGGGTACCCTCCTATAGGACCTAACATCACACCAGTCCAAGGGATATCACATCCTAGTCCTTATTAGTCATAGTATCCACAATCCCTGGGGCTGCCGGCTCAGTCACCTCTACCCTGTAGGTCTAGGTCAGTCTCTCACAGTCTCAGGAGCAACACAACATCAACCCCCAAAGTCCATTCAGCTAGGCCTCAAAGACCCAGGCTCTGGCCAAGCCTTCCCCAGGCACGAGGCTCCCTTCTGGGCACAGCCTTTCCCAGTACCTGGTTCTCCTCTCTAGCACCCTGGCGGGAGTCGAGTAGGAAGGCTTTGTCAGGGAGATGTGGTCCCTTCAACTCCCAGGCAGAGACTGCCCTCCTCTCTGCCTTGCTTCCTCTTTTGTAGTCAGAGTAGGTGTGGCCCACAGCACAGCACAGCACTACTGCCCTTAAAGGGTCAGTGTCCTGCCTACTCTGGCACCTCACTCCTTAGCCTGTTTTCTTCCCAGGCAGGTCTCAGGTTCTGGGCTGGCTACCCCAGACCTATACACATGCGCACAGCCCTCTGGCTGGCCCACACAAACCCCTTCTTAAAGGGGCAGCAGCCCCGCAGGACTGCTCCCCGCTACAAACTCCCTTCCCTCAGAGGTTCGGTTGAGCTCAAGCATCTTCCGGAGGCAGTGTAAGACCTTCTCTTTGTAAAGGCATTTCGCGGGCAGGGATGGGGGATTTGATGGATGGGTTAGGGTAGGGATGGGGGGGGGGGGGTTGGAATGGGACATGGGGAGGTAGTATTGGATGATTTTGTGGGGGACTGTGGAATGGTTGGAGGTTTGGGGGAGGGTTGTGTTTTGTTTTTATGGATTTTTATGATTTTATATAGGTTGTTAGCCACCCTGAGCCTTTAGGGAAGGGCAAGATAAAAATGTAAATAAATAAAATTAAATAAAAATAAAAATAAAATAGTTGCCAGGTTTGTCCCAAATGCAAGAGATGGAGTCATAGTAGTTCAGATGATCTCCTTTATTGGAGCAACTTCTGTCAATAAGAGCATGCAAACCTTCGGGTCACACAGGGCTTTTCCTCAGGTATGTAAAAAAGTCAGAGCTGGGGAAAAATGAGAACAGCAAATAGAGATTTGCTTTACATAACAGCCTGCAACCGAAATCGGCAACAACAAATGGGCACAGAGGATCAAGTTGCAAACACAGTGCATGGCCATATCCTAGGTGGGCCACACCCATCCCAGACACAGACCCAAGGGATCTGTCTTTTCCTTTACTTTTGACAAACACTTGTATAGCTCGCCATACAGAAGCACGGTCTCTGAACTGAATTTCCTGATGCTCTAGGAGAGCACTTAGGAGCTAGGGATAGCAAGCAACGGACTCAAGAAAGTCAAGAAACATAACAGAGGGAGACTAAGCTCTGTTCCAACTACCCAGCCTTTGCTCTGCAATCCCATTATCCCCCTCTCTTCCTCCAGTCTCCCAATGTCAGACCTACTCGGATTTCTCTGTATAGTATTTGGGTCAGTTCTCCCATGTAGGCAGGGCATTCTGTATTGTTGGTGTGCAACTCTAGCTTGACAGGGACAAATATATTTTCTGGCTTGCTCATACAGTGATACGGTAGATAAAAAGATGGGTGGGCAGAAAGCAGAAAGCCCTCTACAGCCAGACATCTGTATGTTTTTGCCTCTGCAGAAGTGGCGGTAGGAGGGTGCATTAGTTTCATATAAAGGCACCAGAACTTGATTCCCCATGTTACATCAGCTGGAACAGCCTGTGTTTGTACGTACAGTACTCACAAACACAGGAATACAAATGGGGAAAATACCCTATAAGTCTACAGGTGAAAGAGGCAGAAATTGAAGCCATGTTGGTTGTCTTTTGTTTTATATGAAATGAAAGGAGGTACAAGAACATGGAGAAGGAGGAAAGGAAAAACTAGCACTGAACTAGCTCTTCTGAAGCTGCTATTTGTTTTCCTTTGTTTCCTCAGGCACAAAACCTTAGCCCCTCATGGCCCCCACATTCCATTGTCCGTTTTACACAAGGTCACAAGGTTTGTAGCCAAGTGAAATCCCTCGACTCAGCATTTTGCCTCTCCCTGTTTTCAGCTGCAAGCAGCAGACTGAGGACACCATAAGAGAGAGACATTTTTATAGGGTTTTTTAAGCTGCTGCAGATGTGCTGCATTAGAAAAACTGTTTGGAGTAAGAACAAAAGCGAAAGTTCTAGGAGGGACAACGGCAAACAAAATGCTGCTGCTATGCCAGTAGCTCCCAAGAGTAGGAAGTCATGGGAATCGCATCAAATGAGAGGTCAAACAGTTCACTCACACCAAATTCTCCAAAAAGAGGTCGACAGAAAGGGCAGTCAGCTCCCCCTAGAGGTGGGGAGGTATAAATTCTGCGTGAAATGCGTTCATGGCACAAAAAAGCATGCCTTTCTCACCAGCATGTTGCTCTCCTTCCAGCCCCGACCACGAGCGAAACCACCACTGGTTGCACTCTATGTCAGCTTCACCTGCTGGGGAAATTGTGAATGAATGAATCCTTTATGGCAGGGGTGGGGAACCTCTGGCCCGCAGTCCACTTCTGGCCTACGGGGCTTGTTCCCATGGCCCACTGACCTCTAAGGCCTTCCCCACTGTGTGTGGTCCATCACTCGGCTTGCTGTGGCCTGAGCGGGGCTTTGCGGGCCACACTCAATGGGGAAGGCCTAGTCAAAGTTACCTGCCTAGAGCTGTTGCTGGAGTTCGGCTGCAGCTGCTGCACGGTCTGGAGGCAGAGTCCTGTGGGCCGTACATGCTGTGCTGCCAGGCTCTGTTGCTACTCGCACCCTGGTGCTGAGCTGTCCCTCCAGGTACTGGGCCAGGGCACCTGCGCCTGCGGGCGGGATACTGCCACCAACGCCACCGAGTACGGGCCTGGGGCCAGCGTCGAGTCAGGTGCAGGTGAGTCCAGGAGCAAGGCGGTGTGTGTGTGTTCTGTGTGCGTGTGTGTATTCTGTCTGTGTGTGTGTATATTCTGTGTGTTCTGTCTGTGTGTGTGTGTTCTGTCTCTGTGTGTGAATATTGTAATAGTTTTACTAATTTAATCTATTTGAATTAGTTTTTAACTACTTTTAAATTGATTTTAATTGTTTTTAAAATTAATTTTCAGTAGTTTTGACGTGCGGCCTCCAGCATGTTCGGGGACCGACAATGCAGCCCCCGGCCTCAAAAAGGTTTCCCACCCCTGCTTTATGGTGCCATTAAGTAATGTCACCTGTAGATAGGGCTGAGATGAGAGCAAGTCTGTCTGTTCTGAAGGGAATACTGACTGTAGCAGGGAGCAGTCCTGTGGGGCTGCTTCCCCTTTAAGAAGGGGGTGGAGGGGGTCTGCTGGAGGGCTGAGCATGCCCTGGGGCATGGCAAAAACAGCCCCCTAGCTGGGGAACAGCCTATGCGGTAAACAGGCTGAGAAAACCTGAGACAGAGTGGGCAGGTTAGTGGCCCTTTAAGGCTGAGGAAAGGAAGCCTGGCCACGCCCACTCTACCTGTACATAAGGAGAGCAAGGCAGCAAGGAAAGGAGTCTCTTCCTGGGAGCCAAAGGAGCAACATCGCCCTGAACAAGCCTTCCTGCTCTATGCTATCCAAGGTGCTGAGGGTTGGAGAACCAGAGGGACCCAAGCAAGTGGGAGAGGCTGTGTCCAGGAGGGAGTCTCTTGCCTGAGGAAGGCTTGGTCAGAGCCTGGGGCTTGGAGGCCTGGCTAGATGGACCAGGGGGGTTGATATCGGGTTGCTCCTGAGTCTTCAGAGACTGACCTGGGCCTGCAGGGGTAGACAACTGAGCCGGCAACCCCAGGTACACTGGACACCGGTTGTGTCCAATAAAGGACTGTGGACTAATACTCTCTTGACTGTGTGGTGTGTCCTGAGAGGGTACCCCTTTCCGTGAAGAAGGGGATTCAACTGAGGCTCGAGGATGAAATGGCGTAGCAGGGGGTGAGTTAATTCCCTGTGAGTGGCACCGCAGCGCCCCTGTGTGGCCCCGAGAAGCCCCCCTGCTACACCGACCTTTTGGGAGTGCTTGCGAGTGTCAGTCAGTATTTCGTCAGTTTCTGGTGATTCTGAACTTTCCCCATTTTTCCCCATCATTTTTATCACTTTGTGAGACTTTGCGTCATTTTCTGAGATTTTCTGTCACTTTCTGGGAATGACAGAAAATGACGGTAGTTTTACAGCACTTTTATGGTAATTTCCAGCACTTGGCCCAGGGCTTAGGCAGCAAGGTTTTGTCTCCACAGCCCCTAAGGTTGCACGCAGGGAACAAACAGAGCTTGGGATCGGCCTTTGGCAGCGCCATTCAACTTTGAAAAAAATAATAGAAAATGGCAAAAATAGCAGGAAAGTTGGTAAGCTTCGGCATCACACAAATTTCAGCAAATGCCCTGCTTTCAATGAAAGCAACACTCGTCGTGATTTTTTGTTTCAGGTCTACACGACCTCGATTGCCGACCCGGTCAAATCGCGGCCAGAAAAGAATGCGCGTCCCACTCCTGCACGGGTGATTCGTGGCAGCGTCTCGTGTAATCCTGCCTCGCAGGATTTTGGAAACCACGCGCGAGCGCACTGTGTACTCGTCTAAAAACGGCCCTAGTGCTGAACCTCTTGCAACCAGTCTCTGGCACAATCACAAAGCCGAAGGAAACATGTCAGTAATGTCAGAAGTGACACCTATCTTCAGACACAGTCACAAACATTACAATATGTCGCTCGCCACTATTGACAGGTCCAGTAAGATTAGAATTTGAAATAATGAAGACCAAAAATTGACTAGACCATTTTCTGGAAAATTAACTACCCTGGCTATTGCAATTACACACAAAAAAAGTCCTTTCACACAAGCAGATGATAGGATACTAATCAGAAGGAATATCCATGGTGCTGTAACTTTTCCATGAATCCGTTCAAACAAACACAGCTGCAGCCTATTCCCAGAATACCCACTCTTAAGACAGGTAATACTTATTTGTTCATGTGAGCTCCTCCTACTGCACCCTAAATTTATACAGCCCCTTCAAAAGCCATGTTGCCTAATGCAAAGGATTTTCAATTTAAGGAATGGGTCTTCTGGAGAGAAATTCTGCAGGAATTCAGACAACTTCACACCTGGCAACACAAGGACCCAGGGCAGGCAAGACACTAGATCATAACATATGTATAAAGTAGAGCACGAAGGTTCCTGATGGATAAAGGTGCTGCTGGACATGGCAGGTTTTAAAGAAGGGATGAGAAAGAGAAGAGGAGGTCAGCGGGCAAAAAAAGAAGGGAAAGCTGCTTGAGACTGAAGGGGGCAGCAAGCAGTGGCAGCTGATGAGGCTGGGGGCGGGGGGGAAGGCAGTGTGCCCATTCACTTGGGGACAGGGTCACTTAAAATTGGACACCTTACTATAGAACGTACAATTAATGAAAAACAAAAACACTGAATGCATTTCTGCCCCCTTTCCCAGCAGAGATTGTGCCTCTGGGGATAGGTTGCAAGTTCAACATCTGGGTTTGGTATGCATCGAATCCGGAGTCTCTCCTGAAATCTTATCTTAAAAAGAGTTTGCTTTTTGGGTCTGAAATCATCTGGCTGCAGGAGCAAGACACACAACTAAGCAGAAGAGAATTTGTTTTGTCTTTCCTTCCATCTGCTTGCCCACACAGAAAATATAATCTTTTTAGAACCTAGAGGGATGGAATACTGCAGCAGAGGAAGGCAAGACAAGTTGTCTTCTGCTAAGATGTGTATCTTGCTCTTGCAGCCGGACAATTTTGGTTCAAAAAGGCAAAGCTGTTCCTCAGATCCAGCTGCAGGAGAGTCCCTGATCAAACACAAACAAGACCCACAGGCTGAACTTACAAGTTATCCCTAAACCATCTCTCTGCTAACAAGAGGGGCAAAAATGCAGTGACAATAGCTCTGTGAAAATTTGATGACCGAGAACAACTCTCCTACTGTCCCCCCAGCCTTTCCCCTCCTCCCTCCACTTTCTAACTCCTCATGTTGGAAAGACAATTTTCCTCCCTGATCTGTCAAAGCAGCCCCTCTCCCACCTTGTTCAGTTGCGGGCTGCCAGAAGCCACCTGCCCAGCCACTGAACTTCCCTGAGATAGCAAGAAAAAGCCTAGGCCTGAAAGGACAAATCGTGGTGAATGCCGTTTCTCTCAGAAACAGGTTACTCGCCTTCATTTGTACAACACGGAAACGTCTAACTTTTTGCCGTTTTCGCCATATGTCGTTATTTTTTCCAAGTTGAACAGAGCTGCTACAGGGCTAATCCCAAGCCACATGTACACCCTGCATGCACCCCCAGGGGCTGTGGAGATGAAAGTGCCAGCTAAATGCCAGAGAAATGCTACAAATTGCTGCAAAAATGCTGTAAAACAGTTGTAAAAGTCCTGAAAAGTGATGGGAGAATGCCCCAAAGTGACAAAACTGACTGGAAATGACAATAAAATCACAGACATCGATACCAACCATGACGGAAGCATGGAATCACTGGAGACTGACGAATTACCGACAAACACTCGCAAGTGACCCCGAAAGGTCAGTATTTTCCTGTGAAATGGAAACACTTGCTTGTCTCAGCCCTAAAGAGTCCTTGTAGAACCACAGCCCTGGTCACAGAACTATCACCTGTAGGGCCACATATTATATTTTACCTGCTGTTTGGCTACAGCAAAGCCCAGAGTTCAGGCTCAGCCCTTTGCAGAAATGCAAACACATTAAAAGTGCAATCCTCTGGCAAGATAATGCACATTCATGCTAGCAGTTAGCACAAGCAGCCTGTCTCCACCAGGAAACAGGCACCAGCCTGCTTCCAGCCTGTCTCCACCAGAAATGGAGTCATCTAATGCCCGCTGTGACATTTTTATTAATTCACCACGACTTGGGTGCTGCCATTTGAACTGAAGAGTCAGCGTTTGGGGTTATGGAAGCTCAGTCATGTCCTGTTATTTGGATTGGTTTCAATTGGTATCACCCACCAATGTGAGGGAGGTGCTTGGGGTGATGAGGGCAACCAGTTGTGAATTAGATCCTTGCCCATCCTGGCTGTTGAAAGCCAGCTGGGAGATGTTGGGGCCGTTGTTGGCTGGGGTTGTCAGTCTCCATTGTTGGCTGGGGAGGGTATTGGACGCCCTTAAATCTGCGGTGGTTGGGCCCCTGCTTAAGAAACCATCTTTGAAAGCTGATTCCCCAGCCAGCTATCAGCCTGTGTCTAACCTTCCTTTTTTTAGGGATGTTTATTAAACAGGTGGTTGCCCGACAGCTCCAGGCTCATCTCAGTACAATCAGATCCCTGGACCCATTCCAGATTTTCCAGGTTTTTGTCCTGGGTATAGTACGGAGACTGCACTTGTGGCTTTGGTCAATGATCTGTGCCTTGAGATGGACAAGGGGAATTCTACCTTGTAGATCTAGTTAGATCTTTCAGCGGCCTTTGATACAGTTGTTCACGAGATGTTGTTGACGCAACTGTGGGACATGACGGGGGTACGTGTGACCCTTTGAGTGGTTATGCTCTTTCCTGTCAGGGAGGTCCCCTTGGGTGGTAATGGGCAATTGCTCGTTGTCCCCTTGGGGTCTCTCTTGTGGTGTCCCGCAGGGTTCTATTCTGTCTCCTCTCTTGTTCAATGTGTATCTGAGGCCACTGGACGAGGTCATTCGGAGGCTTGGGGTGAGGTGTCATCAATATGCTGGTGACACACAGCTCGCTCTCTCTCTTTTTCTTCTGACCCAGGTCCTGCAGTCTCGGTGCTTACCCAATGTGTAGCTGCTGTTGGGGACTGGATGAGGGTGAGCCAACTGAAGCGGAAGCCTAACAAGACTGAAGTGATGCTGTTTGGCCGGTCTTGCAACTTGGCTGGAATTGGGACATACTGATGAGGTTCAATCCCCTCTGGTTAATCAGATTGGCAGCCTTGGAGTACTTCTGGACCCCTTGCTGCACCTGGATTGCCAGGTTGCGGTCGTGGTCGGGAGCACTTTTCGTCAACTCCATCTGGTCAGGAGGCTGCGGCCATTTCTTTTTGACTTGGATATGGCCACCATCATCCATGCCTTCATCATCCCGAAGCTGGATTACTGCAATGCACTCTACATAGGGCTACCCTTGATGACTGTTCGGAAGCTGCAGCTGGTACAGAAAGCTGCATCTTGGCTCCTTTTGGCGACGATTCATCAGGAGCACAAAGTCTTCATTGGCTACCTATAGCTTTCCAGGTACAATTCAAGGTGCTGGTTTTGACTTTTAAAGTCCTAAACAAACTGGGTTCCATACATATACCAAAACAAACAAATTTCTCGGTTTTTTGCCTTGTCTTTTCCTTGGTTTTGGCTGCACCAAGCATTATCATGTTACGGTAGCACTCGGTGTCCATCTCATACTCCAAGCTTGTGAAGTCTGAGGGCTGAACTCGTCCAGGGGGAGGAGATACGGATGGCTCAAAATCCACCTCGCTGAGTGAATGAGCAAAGGAACATACGTTTCCATGACACGTGACTTTCAATATGCTCATTTATTCTAAAACAAATGGCAGCTCGACTGCGCGTGCACAGACCGGCAGAACTGATTTTTCAGTGTTAAATAACTTGGTTTTGGCTGCACAAAGCACTATCCTGTTTCAGTAGCACTCGGTGTCCATCTCATACTCCAAGCCTGTGAAGTCTGGGGGCTGAACTCGTTCAGGGGGAGGAGATATGGATGACTCAAAATCCTCAGCTCAGGGTGAATGAATCAGACTCATGTACATTTAGAATCATTTGACTTTCAACACACTTTTTTTTCTAAAACAAATGGCAGCCGGAGACAGCTCAATTTCACATGCGCCACCCAACAGAACTGATTTTAATGCTTAATAACTTAGTGCTTGTTTCAGGCAAAAATATCACACTACAGTAGCACTTGATCTCAGGCTCCAAGACTGTTGAGTCTGGGGGCTCAACCTGTTTGGGGGGGAAGAGGAGATATTGATGATTCAAATTTGTTGGGACGCAGTGCATTTTGACCACCCACAATTAACTTTTAAGCATTTCTAATATTTTCTGGCTGGATTTTCTTCAAATTTGAATGTAGGACGGTTCCCACAATTATAAGTCATGGATAAAGTTTCATAAACTGTAGCCCAAGCGGTTTCCTCAATATCAAGGCTTCAGCAGTCCCCTGTTTGTTTATAATGGAGAGCAGTTCAGCCTTTAACTTACTTGCTGCTGCTACAGCAAGTAAATCTGAAAGGCAGCCTATCCTACTATGTCCCATTGCAGCCCCTCTGCTCAGCCAGAAGCATCCTCTTGTCTTGCAGGTTCCATCTGTTACTCTTGTCCCTAGGACAGGGGTGTGCAGGAGGGTGTTCTCCATTGCTGCCCCCGTTTTGTGGAACTCCCTTCCCCAGGAGGTTCGCCTGAGCATCCTCCAGAGGTGGTGGGAAACATTTTTATTTTAGAAGGCATTATTGTTTACATTTTATTATTGCTATTTGATTGTGAGCCACCCTGAGCCTTTGTGGGAAGGGCAGTGGATAAATCTAAATAAATAAATAAATACAGCACAATTCACTGCTATGGGACTGGTTCACTAGCACATGAGCTCTCTCACCTGAGAATTACACTGAAAGTGAAATAAACAGATTTTTTTAAAGTGGCAAAACCCCCAGGAAATGTATTTTTGTCAGTAGGTATGACAAAGTTTCACATAAAATTAAAGGAGACAAAACTACCAAAAAATGTTTTAGACTAAGGTTTACTATAGAAGCTTCATCTGATGGGTACTCACAATGTGAAAAAACTCCCCCTCTCCCCTATAAAACATGTCCATAACATGAAACACTGCAGCAAAGCATAAAGGAATAAGTGGCAGCAAGATCCAATAAATCCATGTCCATACACAACTTACCAAACAGAAAGCTTTCACATATAGGCATACAAGTTTTGCACTTGAAAAGAGAATGAGCAAATCCTAGAGTCACAAAGCCTAGAGAAAAATCAAAGCAAACATTAACAGAATCTAAATTTCATTTACTTTTTTAAAAAATTATTTAAATCCACAAATGATTTATCTCATAGCAGCTACTAGACCTGACTCAACAAGCAGCAAGAAACAAATTTTTACAAAGCCACAAGGGTTTCTCTGTCTAGCATTAAAGATACAGGGAGGCAACTCAAACAAATGTTTGCCTTTCAAGAGGAACCATACACCTTAGTGGCAGGAAAGAGCCTATCAAGTCTCGGGAAATGGCCTTGCAGCCTCCTTAAAAATCTTTGATTAGACCTGGAATCTCCTGCAATCGAAATTCAAGAAATAAAACATTTCACTTTAAAAATACTAGCTATGTGGCTACAATTTGAACAACCTCCCTATGCCCATTAGCAAGTGTCAAAGCAGTGTGCACATCAACACTCCCACCCCCCCTCTCTGTTCCAAGCCGTAGTCCCCTCACAAACACCTACCCACAAACCCATTGACTCACCTCTGAAGCTGTGCTGCAGCAGCGTCCTGTGCCATATCTCCTCGTGGCAGCTTCCCCATTGGAAAGCAAGTAAGCAGCCAGCCAGATAGCAACATGGTGAACTCTGGGTTCCCCTCTGTTAATAGTTGCCTGAAGCAAGCTCAGTCAGGCACAAAGCAATTCCCACCCCTGGCAGCTCTATTCTCTGCTGTCATTAGCTAGCAGCAATATGAATTTCTCCCCAAGATTCCATTCATTGGCTGGATTCCTCCATAGGAACCCAGTATGAGAGACTCCAGCACCATCTATAGCCCCTCCCCTAAACAGAACAGAGCATGTGTCATGCGGGCAACCAGCTTTTCACCCCAGACACATGCTCAGTGCAGCTTACCTGCTCAGGGCTAAGGCAAGGCAGCTGCTGCCAGACTGCTCCCAGCACAACCCCTTCCTTACAGCTTCCTGCGATGTACTGAAGCAGACTGATGAATCGGCTTATGTGAATCTGTAGCCTAGTTCCTTAGGCAGTTGACTAATTTGATTCTGCTGTTGTATGTGGATTACTATGTTCATCCCGGAATGCTGATGTCATACAGATTGCACTTGTAATGGAGTCTCTTGTGTATGTCTCTAAGCTGGAGTCACCTGTAAGAAGCAATACATTACACCTCCACGCAGCAGCCACGGCTTTAGTGGGGCACAGCCCATTAGTCGATATGGAGACACCTCCCCACTCCGTCCAGCAATAAAACAGAGGTAAAGAAGGAGAATAATAATAATAATAATAATAATAGTTTATTGCGTGACAGTGAAGTCATTGCAAAGAAGAGCGCATGATAACAAATTTAAAATAGATAAAATCATACACAATACATAATACATAAATAATCCGTACAGAATAATAATAATTAACAGTTTAATAATTAGATAGTACATAGTCCTATATAGTAGTATAGAATATATATATATGACCGCCCTGACTAGGGAGGGGTTCCAAAAGTACAACATTGCCAGCTGCTCCTTCACCCTCTCCTTCAAATCCCTGTACAGGCCTGGCACCCCCGTATGGCTGAGGGTGGTGCAGCATGGCATCTTAAATTGGAGGGCCAGGAACCCCATCAGCCACTTAAACCCTGTGTCTCCGACAATAGAGAAGGGCTGGTCATCGACAGCGATCATCTCACCCAACAGGCGCGTGGCTTTCTCTTGAAATCCATGCTGCCCTCCAGCTGCTGATGGCCTTGCAAGCTGCCCCCTCCCCAGCTCCTCCATTGTGGGTTGGTGAAGCAGTGTGCTGCGGGGCGCTGGAGAGTGACCCCCCCGCCTTGTGTTGACCCAAGGCTCCTTACCTGATTCCTGACAGCTGTGAGGGATGATCCAGAGGTGAACCTGCAATTATANGGGGGGGGGGGGGGGGGGTTCCAAAAATACACCACCACACCTGCGCACCCATCCTGGCATATGATCCATCAGAAAGTTGGAAATAAGCAAAACTGGCCCATAGGGGGAAAAGATATGTCACAGCAATTGCATGTCCAACATATTTATACCAGTGGTACTAGTAATCTCAATTTAGGCGCCTCATGGCTAGTTCAGTCCACTTAATACGAGCACCTTGGCGGGATCAGGAGAGGGCCCTTGTCACTGCCTGCCCGTTCGTAGGGCTAACTGCAGGCTTCACGCTAAGCTTATACGCATAGATTTTCCAGAGAAATTTGGCAATATTACTAGACACCTCCAAAAACCAATCTTCCAATAGACATTTAACTTGGACTCTTGGCGCTCTCCCAGGGAAACTGGCAATCAAGGAGTGCACATATTTATCCCATAGGAAAGCATAGAGGGGGCAATCAAAAATAATATGCTCCAAAAGAAGGAGAATGTGGCAGAGAGGTATGAATAGAGACATATGCAGTGCTTAATTTATTAAAAAATGAATTGCCAGGGCCCAAACCTGCCTTACAAGCTACACCCCCTACCTCGTAAGTCATACCCCCTGCCCCATAACTTGACAGAACAGGGAAATGAACCCTAGTCTCCAGCTACCCATCTAATCACTAGTCTAACCTGCCTCTCTATAGCTGAATATAAAACAGGAGTTCTTGTGATTTGAATCTGGTGGCCAGCACAAAGTATGGAGCACAGAAGTAATTAATAAAAGCCAAATAAACCATGCAGGGTTAATCTGGTTTTTGTTTCTAACCCTGAAATGGCCAATATCAGTCTTTTCCTGGCCTTTCACATTTCTGGGAGTACACTCCTAGTGGGAATATTTCCTGGGGCTCAGTCCCCCCAAACATAATTCAGCCCCCCCCCCAAATTAAGCCCTGGACATATGGCTCCAGATATGTAGACCAGACTGTGAGAGAACATGAGCAAAGAGCAGTAGCATTTAACTTTAAAAAGGGAGACTATCACCGCTTTTAAACGAGGCGCTAAAAAGCGCCTCCTGAGCCATGCGTTGAGAGAAGCTGTGCCGCGCTGCCGGAAGTGATGTGCTCCCCATTGCCGGCAACAGCGGCTGGAGACGCAGCACTTTGCAGAGGCACGTTCTAGAGACCTGAAAACTGAGGTCTGAAAACAGACCAATAAGTTTGACATCTGTGTCAGGCAAAATGGTGGAAACCATCATTAAGGACAGAATTACAGGGCATGTTGACAAACATGGCTTAATGGGGAAGAGTCAACACTGATTTAGTAAAGGTAAGTCATGCCTCACTAACCTGTGAGAATTCTTTGAGGGTGTAAATAAGCATGTTGACAAGGGAGACCCAGTAGATATAGTGTACCTGGATTTCCAGAAAGCATTTTACAAGGTCCCTCATGAGACTCTTGAGAAAATTAAAAAGTCATGGGATAGGAGGTAGTGTCTTACTATGGATCAGAAACTGGTTAAAAGATAGAAAGCAAAGGGTAGGACTAAATTATTATTATTATTATTATTATTATTATTAT
>QEPC01009589.1:2466509-2520763 GCA_003113815.1 Sphenodon punctatus
CACCCCTAGGCTGTTTCCCCCCCACATTCCACCCCTAGGGTGTTCCCCCCCCCAGTCCGCACCCACCCCTACAAGCTTGATGTGCATGTAGACTGTGTTTTCTTCCATCCAATGTTAACCCTGGGAACGCCTTGCTGCTGTGTTGTGCCAGTGTTTTCTAGGTTTCCCTGTGTTCTGGGTTTATACACTATTTATTTTAAGCTTGATGTGCATGTAAACTGTGTTTTCTTCCATCTGATGTTAACCCTGGGAACTCCTTGCTGCTGTGTTGTGCCAGTGTTTTCTGTGTTTCCCTGTGTTTGGGGTTCATACATTATTTATTTTAAGCTTGATGTGCATGTAGACTGTGTTTTCTTCCATCCGATGTTAACCCTGGGAACTCCTTGCTGCTGGGTTATGCTATGCCACTGGCCTACCGTTGCCCTGGCTCCACCTACCATTGCCCTGGCTTTGCCGCCAGCAGGCCAGCCGGCCTTACTGTCCCTCCAAACTCAAAACCCACCAGCCACCCCTGATCATGAGTGGTGTGGAACTAACAAACAAGGAACAATTATTTACCCTCTCAGTTAGTACTAGAACTAGGGGACACTCCATGAAACTCATGGGTGGCAAGTTTAAAACAAATAAAATATTTTTTCACTCAGCATATAATTGGGTTGTGGAATCTACTGCCAGAGGCTGTGGTAAGGGCCAGTACTATAGCTGAGTTTAAAAGAGGTTTCGACAAGTTTCTGGAAGATAGGTCCATTAGCAGCTATTAGCCAGACAGGATCAGGGAACATGACGGGAGTTGGGGGAAAACAACAGGGAATGGATCCCCCACTGTGACCTGTTGGGTGCTTCTCCCAAGCCACCGTGATTGGCCACTGTCAGAGACAGGATGTTGGGCTAGATGGACCATTGGTCTGACCCAGTATGGCACTTCTTATGTTCTTACATACAGGGAGGTGAGATTTTGCATGAATAGACAACATAATCCTGGGTTGGTGCCATCGCCAGTCTCCTACAAACATCGCAGATACGGGACAATGATTATATCTTGGGATTAAGTAGCAGGGGCAGATTTGATTCAATAAGGAGCGACAGTCCTGCCTTCGTGTCAATATCCCTGCTAATAAAGAGCGAGGGGAGAGAAATTCCAAGTACATTGCCAAACTGGCAGAGTCACCCCTCTGCAGAATACTCTCAAAGCTGCCCATGAGCCACAAACTAGTCTTTAAATAGCTAACAAGAGGCAAGTTCAAAACCCAGAGCCGGCAGGAAGCAGACAGGACTCAGGTAAGGTGACTCAAAAGCTGAGGAACCCTCCTGAGTAAATGAAAGGGCCAGTAACAGGAGGAAGTGAAGAAGAGAGAGACAAAAGCCCAAGGCAGACATGGGACTCAGAGGTGAACAGACACTGAGAAAATGGAAACCTGCTGCTCTTCTTGTTGGAGGCATCGCTTGGCTCAGCGTGCATGCCCAGGTCTGAGACAAATTAGTTCAGCAGACATCAAGCAAAAGCAACTAGTCTAATGACTGGAGCAGAGGACCGATGGTCTAAACTATCTGGGCTCTATTTTTGGATGTGGTTGGTATGATGTCATCCTTTCTGCTCCTCCATTTCCCCTTCTATAAAAACGTGGCTAGCACTACCTATTGTGGGAAGGGGTATAGAGTTTTTCTAATATGAAAATAATATCAAACATACCTTGAGGACAGGCCACTATGCGCATGTCCCCTCAGCATGTCCCATTGGGCTCTGTTGTAGGGAATGCACAGTACACTGTGATTTAGCCATTTTATAATAAAATAAATAAATAAATAAATTTATATTTTAAAACTTAATCATTTCACATTGTGGAGACTTACAGCGTATTTCCCAGTGCAACAAAGGACATTTTCAAAAGCAGGTGGGTGCCACTATGTATGTATTTGTACGTGCCTAAATATCTGGTATACATAACAAAAAACAGGTACCTGTGTGTTCACGAGCTGTGATGAATGGGTCTATCTATGGCTTCCACTATCTGACTTATATGAACGAAGTGCATGAGGTATCAGACTTTCAGTTCTTCAAGAACAGCCGACCCTTTGGACGTCGGTCCTGTGTTCTAGTTAGTTATAATGCAAGACATTGTGCCCGAGGCTCCTCCCTAGGCAGTATTCAAGCACATGCGCCATTCAGCGTGCTAACGTTACACTGTGTTCCACAAGAGACAGATGCTCGTGGGCTCCATCCTCGCAAGACATGTGGGAACTGACACTTAAGAGAACTCTGTTCCATGCAGGGAGTCATTCCCCCATTAACTTCAATCCTGTGCTGGTCTCCTCACCACAAAAACACACACAAGACCCTAAACAGATCCAGACAGAGCCCAGTAGCCCTTAGTGCTGGCATGTTGCCCTGGCACGGAATTTCACTAATGCTGTCACCAAGCCCAGGGAACATAAAGTTTTTGAGACCAATGGGAATACAGTTTTTGACTTTACATGATTCCTGCCTTTTATTAAACCTGTCAAACACACACCTCTGATCTATGGGATCTTGCTCAAAACATTTCTGTCCTGAAAATTCCCAGTATATGTCTGTCTTTCCTAGCATTCCTGTTCTTCACTCCCTGCCATGGATTAGCAGGAAAATGTGGACTCACTAGTTAATTAGCAGCTTCTGCCCGAGTGTTAATTACAAACAAACACAGGAACTCTCCCCCCAAATCAGTCTTTTTTCTCACAATTTCTTTCCTTCGATACCTGTATCAGCAAAGAATTCCAGAGATGCGGGGAGGAAAGGGGGAGCCAATAGGTAGGTAGGAGCAAGTGAGACTGTGGGTACAGTCACACAAGATGTTACCTTGAGTTGGGCAGAGTTACCCCACATCAGGCAGCATTTACCATGCAGTGTGATGCAATGCATCACCTGGCAGCCATCAGATGTTCACCTTGCCCTGGGGCGGACTATTATGCCCTGCCTGCGTCCTTGGAAAAAAAACAAGGTCACAGGGCATAGCAGCCGTACCCAAAGTGAGGTATGGCTGCCAAACTCAAGTAGCATGTTGCTGCTCATATGCTCGGTTCCTGTCTGACCCACCCCATGGCGAGGTTTGCCACGGGGCTTTGAGCACTGTGGAGAAACCCTCCTGGCTAGATCGCCCCTTGGGTTCCTCCCTGACCCAAGGTAAGGGACTCTGCCAGACCATATAAGGAAAACCCAATATCCAGACCATATAAGTTTATGCACTCACCTTAGCCCATCTGACTGACCACACCTTACATACCTTACCAAAGAAGGAACCCTAGGTCAGATAACCTAACTGATTGGCCACCTTCAACAGGGTCACCTGTGGCTGTGTGAGCCAATAGCAGAGACGCTAGTGTTGTCCTTTAAGGAAGGCTAGTGAATTTCCAGAGACACACAGACTTCATGGCCAGCCAGTAGCTGTGCTGGACTAACCTGTAACACCCAGCTTTCTCCATCCAGCTGGGAAAGAACCGAACCCTGCAGAGCTAAGACATCCATGTTTACCATGCAGAGAAAGATACTGTGAGTAATTCCATCTATGCAGAGAAGCAGGTTTAGGGACCATTTAGGCTTAAACGTGCTCTAAACGGGTTACCATACCTGCTTGCATTTCACTGTATTTGCTCACGAGTTCAATGTCTTTTCCTACCTTTTTGTATTCTTGTAAATTAACTTTGGGTGAAAACAGACATGGTGCTAACCACCCTTTAACCACCCTTGGTGGTCATTTATGCATGTTTCAGGGCTGCATAGGGCACCAATACAGCCCTGCAACATGCATAAATAACCACCAAGGGTGGTTAGCGTCATGTCTGTTTTCACCCTTAGCTAGTAAAAACTATAAATCTTGATTTCTCTAATAAAGAGTGCCTGGTGTGTGCGCTCACTGTGCTGTGACCCAAAATGCTTCCCAAGTTCGGCTTACGCTGAGAAAGCAATCTCTAATAAGGAGCAGGGTTTGGGCTTTCGGAGCAGCCCTTGACCCTGGAAGCTCGTGGCTCTGGTGGTGGCAGCAAAACCGGAGTGTTATGGTGATGGGCACGCAGTGAGGGAGGGGGCTAGGACTAGAGCACCCCCACCCCCACTGGACCCATTACACCACAAGCACTAGTGCCATTCCTACATGGCAATGTCACAGCCAAGGAGGGATAGTGGGCAAGCTGGGGGAGTGTGGGTGTGGCCAGTGCCTCAGCCCACCCCGGGGCACGGCAGGATGGCCGACAGCAGAATGGCTGTCAGGTTCCCCTGGGGGGTGGGCGGGGGGGTGCCGGTCTTCCTCGCTCTCTGCACTGGCCCTGTAGTGTGATGTCTGAAGTTGCCCTCCCCAGGATGTGCAGGGATCGGTCCTGGCCAGACTCATCTGGCTACACCCTGTGTTCTAACTCACAGCCTTACCCAGCGACTCCCAACGGCAGGGTGTTCTACCCTATGCAACCTGTCTAGAACAGCGGTTGGCAAGAGATTTAAGCAACTGCTAGCAATAACCTTCCCTAGCTCCAATTTTTCACTTGTGGAAATCTCTTTAGAAAGTCCTTCTTTCCTTAACTGAGATATATTTATGTGAACTCTTAACATACACCCAGACAATCTTACAGAGAGAGATTTTCAGAAGCATTAAGCATTGTCCTACTGAGCAATTCCGAACAATCTCATCCACATAGGCAATACCCCGGAAAAGGCTGCAGGGGCCATGGGGCAGATTCTCATCTCACTTATACTGGTGGGGACAGGCCGGCTTAACAGACAGGCAGAGGTAGGCAGTAGCCTAAGGTGGTGAACGTAAGAAAGGCAGCAAAATGCCACCCCTGTTACATTTACTGCGCTAAGGGTCTAGAGTGCCCTCACACACGGACACCGGTGGCAGCAATTCTGTGCAGGCAGGTGGGAAACTGAAGAGAAGCCAAAGCAGTTCTACATTGCCACTTAATAAAACACTCTGTTTCTAGTCACTTTCAGAGCTACGGATGGAGGGAATGCTGGGTCTTCCTCCTCCCTGCCTGTTGAGCAGGGAATACACAGAGCTTCACCCACAGCTTGAAGTGGGGAGAGGGAGCACTTCCATCTCCCTTCCCCCATCAAGCACTGCAAGCAGAGAGCCCTCCTGGCATTTTGCAAAGGTGTCAAAATGGCTAGAGTCATCCCTGAAGTGAGGGTCCCAAGACTCTTCTAGAAAGATCAGCAGAGCTAGGGCCACACATTCTATTTCGCTTTATGGAGGCCAAAATTAGAGAGGGGTGGGGCTGTTTATAGAGACCCACCTCAGGGACAAGGTGGAGGGGCGGGCAAGAGAAATCCCTTCCATTTCCCTATGACAAGCTTTGGGGCTCTCTTTCCCTTTCACTTTGGACTCTTTTTGCCTCAGCACATGCCAATTTGGCCCATTTATTCAAACAATATTATTGTCCCATTAATTTTTAGGACTTGTTTGTGTTGGCAGTACTCCTGTTTTAATCTGTGGGAAAGCTGGATACAAAGTGGCTGCATCCATCTAAATATAATTAAATCCGCATGTCCTTGCAAGACAGCTAACGGGTAACAGCGCATTAGGGTCACCAAGATAGGGAGCAAAATAGTAGAGGTGACTCTCTCCAAACACAGTATCTCTAATTCTCCAGGTACACAGGGGCCTGTGTTCACTGCGTTTTCCCGATTGGCAGCAATGGGGAAAATGCAGTGAAGAACACAGGTCCCTGCACAGCCTGGCTCCAATTCTCAGGTATATCCAAATAATTCCATAGTTTGGGCTCCACAGTTTTGGGGGGTAGGCTGTGACTAGATTATTTATTTTTGCATTTATATGCTGCCCCTTCCTACACACACAGCTCGGGGCGGCTAGCAATATTTTAAAACATATGAAATTAACCCCACGTTAAAAATCACCCCACAATAAAAACCCCACCCTAACCCAACCCACCCATCCCATCTCCCTCGGAAAAGGCCTGACGGAACAGCCAGGTCTTACACGGTCTACGAAAGGGGGGGGGGAGGGTCTACGGGAGGGAGTTCCACAGCCAAGAATGCCCTCCTCATGGTCGGCACCTGGGAAACCCAGGAAACCTCAATGAGGACGCCCCTGGTCGACTCAGAAGCCAGAGGCTGAGGCGATCCTGCAGATAGGTGGGGCCCAGACCATTTATGGCTTTAAAAGGTCAAAGCCAACACCTTGAATTGGGCCCAGAAGTCTATCGTCAGGCAGTGCACAGAACGGAGCACTGGAATAATGTGCTCGCAATGACTCGTCTCCTTAAGGAGATGAGCCACTGCATTCTGCACCAGCTGCAGTCTCCAGACCATCACCAGGGGTAGCCCCACGTAGAGCGCGTTACAGTAGTCTAATCTTGAGGTAATAAAAGCATGGATGATTGTGGCAAGGTCTGAGTCCGAGTCATAAGGCCTAAGTCGTTGTACCAGATGTAACTGGCAAATGCGCCCTTCACCACAGCCACCACCTGGACATCCAGGCAGAGCTGCAGATCAAGGAGCACCCCCAGACTACAGACCTGAGATACCAGGGGAAGACAGACCCCATCAATGATGGGGGCGATCACTCCCCCAGCTTTCCCCACAACCATCACCTCCGTCTTGTCGGGATTCAACTTCAAGCGACTCACCCACATTCAGTCCCCCACAGCCAACTGAGTCTGATGAAAAAGAGAGATATAATTGGGTGTCATCAGCATATTGATGACAGCTTGCACCAAACTCTCTGATGACCTCCCCCAAGCACATTGAACAGTACACACTCTTAGGTCACACCGTGTACACACGTATTTGTGTGTAAGAGGGAGACGTCTTAGAGACAGGGCTTGCTCCAGATCAAGTTGTTTGTGGATTGTGCCCAGAGTGCATTATAGATATAACAGTAACCCCATGCAAACCCATCAGTATGCTGAAATTGATGGCATCATGTGGGGCACGTGGATGCATGAGCAGATGTTTATGCAGTTATGGGTTTGTGTAGTTACCCAATCAATAGTCCTCTCCTTTCAGCTGTTTGCCAGAAGCTATCCCTGCATTCAGTATTTTACCTCAGTGCCAACTCCTAGCCCTCTCAAAACTCAGAATATTATAGTGATTGAAAGCACCAATCGTTTATTTTTGTGCAATGTTTGATGATTGGTGTCAGTTGCGAGTGTTTATCTTCCACCAGTGGGGCTGCACACATCTCTACACACAACAGTGGCTACGTGCAAGCAGCCACCATGCAATGTGCACAGCTATGCATTCCTGGTGCACAAACCATGGTAAGCATGTAAACCAGCTGCGTAGCTGGCCATTTATAAACGTAATGGGAATTGGGTGTGTATGGCAGAAGTCATAAGCATTAGACCAGTAACACCTAATAGGTCTGGTCAACTCTGGCTGTCACATTCCTTAGGTTTACAGCCCCTTGGCTCTCGCGGAGCTGTGTAAGAGGATACAGTGGCACCTTGCTTTTATCTATGTCTGCTACAAAGCACAGCATGCTGTCAAGCACTTAAATAAAGAACAAGTGCAGGCAACACTTCTGGTTTGCACTTGCCCCGGAGTGACACACAATCTGGGGGGTTGGAGGGGGGGGGGGGGAGAGAGTGTGTGTTTTTAAAAAATATATTAATGATCTAGAAAACTGAGTAAAGAGTGCGGTGATCAAATTTGCAGATGCCACAAAGTTATTCAAGACCAGGGAGGATTGTGAGGAATTAGAGGAGTATCTCGCAAAACTGGGTAACTGGACAACTAAATGACAGATGAAATTTAAAATTGACAAGTGCAACTTGATGCAATGAGAGAAAAATAATGCTGCTATATGCAACCACACTATGAATATTGTGTGCAGTTCTGGTCACCGCTTCTGAAAAAAAGATACAGAGACGGGCAACAAAACCAAATCAAGGGCATGGAATGGCTTCTGTAGTACTCTGTATGAAGAGTGGCTCATTAGGTGAGGACTTGTCACCTTGCAGAAGAGATGACTGAGAGGGGACATGGTAGACATTTACAAAAAGTACGAGTGGCATGGAACAAGTAAACAGGGAGTTGTTACTTACCCTCTCTAATAGTACTAGAACTATGGGATTCTTCATGAAACTAACTGGAAGAAGATTGTAACAAAAGAAAATGTTTCACTTAACACATAACTAACTTGTGGAACTTGTTGCCAGAGGATGTGTACAAGGCCAGTAGCGTAGCTGGGTTGAAAAAAGGATTGAATAAGTTCTTGGAGGATAGGTCCATTAATAGGGACATAAGAGGACTATCAGGAGTTGGGAGTGAACAACAGGGATTGGATCATACCATTATGGCTTGTTGGTTACTTCTCTGAAATAAGCGAGAGTGGCCAGTTGGCCACTGTCAGAGACAAGATGCTGACCAATAGTCCATCCAGAACTATTGGTCTGACCCAGTATGGCACTACTTACTTATGTTTCTAGTCAATGTCAAAGCCAGGGGTAGAGATCATGGTTCCCAGTCTCTGGGCTCAAGCTACAGATTTTTCCACTGTTTATTTTACATGTTAAATATAAATAAATAAAATCGGCCTCTAACCGGTTTTCTTTTCTTTTCTTTTTTTAATTAAAAAAGTGTAATTGTGATGTAGAGATGTATGTAGATTTCAGTCTCACATCCAAACAAATGTCCTGTATTTGCCAAGGGTTTTGTTAACACGGCTAAACATGCTGAATTATGCACGTAGGCTGGCAGAACGCATGTTGAAATTATACAGATCACCTGCAGTAGTCAATTCATTTAAAAAAAACAAAAAACTAAAAAAACCCAGGCTCTGTGTGAGCTGCGCCCAGACAAACCCGATCAGCAGCAACTATTGTTGCAAGGGGCACCTCCAGCAACAGCAGAACAATAAAGCTTCCAATTGCTTGGTACAAAGCCTCAGCAAAGAGCTTTCACTTGCAAGACCGCAGAGTGCCTGGGACTCAGCAGCAGCCTCTTTGACACTGCGCTCTGCTGCTGGGGTTTCCATCCTCCGTGCCAGGAGGGGATTGCTAGTATCTCCCCTGTGGAGTCTCTTGAGGAAAAGGAGAGGAAGCAAGGGACACTCCTGCCCAGCTTGCAGACTTCAGTTTCATCCCCACCCCCCAACTTTGTTCAGATCTGTGTAGAATATTTTGGATAGAACTGCATGCCAAGCAGGAAATAGTGCACTTATTTCCTGCTACATTCCCACCCGGGATCAGTTTTTTCCCCTCCTCTGCCACCACCCTCATCTGTTCCCAAGTCTCCTACTCCCTGAACCATCTTTGCCCCTTCTCCCACGCTGTCCCTGGAACTCCCTCCTTGAACACATTAGTTCTGGTCCCTCCTTTCCAACCTTCAAATCCATCCCAAAGACCTACCTATTCCATCAAGCTTTCCCTGCTCCCTCAGCCCCACAAACGAATCACTGATACTTTCTCTACTCCCGTCAGCGTGCGCGCCTGCAACTTCTCAACTTCGTGAACATGTCCCTGTCACTCCCTTGTTCTTCAAGACTGTAAGTTACTCAGGGCAGAGGCCTGTCTCTAAGTAATGATTGTTCGGTACCAGGTAACATTGTTGGCACTGCTGTATAAATAAATAATAAATTGCTCTCTCTGATGTGAAAAGGAAAAAGACAACGTCATGGTTAAAATCACAGAGCATGGGGTCTGGTTCTGACCCACCTGCCATGTGACGTAGCACTTATCTGTGCCTCAGTTACCCTCCTGTAAAAGGGGGATTATGACCCTGGTCTGCCTTACAGTATAAGCCGGATATCATTAACCTCCCTCACTCCCAACACCCACCCTTCAAACTGCCCCTCATATTGCTTTGCCTTTGCTTGAACAGATTGTAAGCTAGATAACCTGGGTGTCTAGCTGCTCTACAAGGAGAATAAGAGAACCAGGTACATTAACAACACTACATCGCTTTAAACAAAATCTTACTAATTAAAAATGTTAGGAATCATCTGGAGAAAAACAGCAGATCATCCAGAGAGCGACGACCACTCCTACAGGTGCACGGTAATAAGGTTATCAAAACGAGAGCCCTGGAGAATCAACCAGCCTAGCGATGAATTACTAATTACTTTAAATAAGTTAATAAATTATGTTTTTATATGACTGTTTGCCTTCTAGCTATGTTTAAAAGACAGTCTCTAGATTCATTACCAAGAGAAAGCCAGAAGCAATGGGATCAGATGATGCATAGCCCTGGTGAGTAACTCGCACAGCAGACAGCCAAGCACCACATTTAGGGTCAGGAAGGAATCATTTTGCCCGGCTGCGTTGGCAGGGGATCTTTGAAGTTTTTCCATCTCCCTCTGAAGCACCAAGCAGGGTTCATACCACAGAGTGTGCCTCGAGGAGGGGACTGCCAAGCAGTAGATTCCTATTCCGTTTATAGACTCTGCCGCCAACTCACTCTGTAACCTCCAACAAACTATCAACTCCTTCAGTTTCCCCCCAAAACTAACCCACCTCCACCTTTGAGATCTACAAGGAAAATGCAAAATGTAAACATATCCTCTTCATTCTGCCACCCTTCCACACATTGCCCCAGACGCAGCAGGTTGTTCGGGGCCAAGCAAGACACTAATAAGAGCAGCTTTCTTCCTGCCCGGTGGATTGCCGCTCTGGCTGGGAGGTGGGGATGGCTCTGCACAAGCTGCTCTGCAAGCACTGGGGAGAGGCCAAGAATAAGATTTCTTGAGCAAGGTTTGATATGCTCACTCAACTACTATCCCTACCCCTGGGCTCTGTTCCTGCCTCTGCCACCCACCCAAGAGACTCTCCTGGGTCCCCGCTGGTTCAGAACCACAGATCTAGAGCAGTGGTTCTCAATCTTTTCATGGGCAAGACTCAAAACAGTTTTAAAAAATCCAGGACTCGCCTCTAAGACCAGGAGTGGTCAGGCGGCAGCTGTGAGGAAGGAGAGGGGGAGATCCCATCAGAGGCAGCAGTGGGCGGGCGCAATCCTGGAAGTGGCAGTGAGCAGCAGGTGGCAGGAAGAGAGGAATTATCCTGGCAGCAGTAGAGCGCCGGCAGGAGGGGCCTGAAGCAGCAGGAGGAAACCAGAGAAGAGAAGTCACCCTCCTCTCCCCATCCTGCCCTCGGTCCTCTGCAACAAAATCCAGACAGAACAAGTGGCAGGAGGGAGGGGATGCGACACAGCTGCAGCATCAGGGCTTGTGGGCCCCCTCCTGGGATCCACCAGCGGGTCCTGACACACTGGTTGAGAACCACTGACTTAAAGCATCTAGTTCATCAGTGAAAATGCTAATGGATACTTGAATAATCCATGCTCACCTCGGATACAGAAAACTGTCAAGGGAAGCAGATACAAATATTTCCAACAGGACTCACACACACCCAAAGAAAGAATTTCCCTTGCAAAGTCCATTGGGAAGCTTTCAGGCTCATAAGAAAGAAAGAATCAGGATCCAGTCCAGAACCCCCCCCACCCCCCAAAATCCCTCCATTCATTTTGATGGGATACCAAGTCCATCACCATAGCCCACAGGAAATGGGTCACATTGCATAGGATCGCCTATTCACCACGGCAGTTTTACTGAATTTTACCAGTGTTTTGCAGTTCTCTGTACTTGCAAGTGGGGTAACAGGAAGGCCTGAAACGAGCAATTGCAGCCAATGCTGTTTCCATCGGAAACTGGTCATTTGCCTTCAATCACACAACAAGGAAACTAGTTCCCATTCAGGAATCGCAATTGTTTGGTGCTTCACATCCCCCAGATCCACCATTCTCCGCCCCCCATTCCCCCACACCCTACTAAGACTGTCTGTCCGTCCTAATCTATCAGTGTGCTGCCCTAATGCAAAATGAACAGAACTGCTAACATTATGGTTTATATACTGGGGAAGTGATGTGAGACTGATTGAAAGTGATGGAGAGTGCCAGAACTGATGAGAAATGCTGTAAATCAGGAGTGCTGCGAACATCGATCGCGATTGACAGGTCAATTGCCCAACGTTTTAGAGTCAGTCCTGGGACAACTGTGTCCCAGGCTCAGGCAGCAGCAGCAGCAGCAGCAACCAGCTTCCCTGTGCACACCGGAAGCATGCACACGCTAGCCGCCACCATATTTGCTCTCTGCGCATGCCCCAGAGAGCAAATATGGTGGCGGCCAGTGTGGGCATGCCCCAGGCATGCACAGGGCCACTGCCAGCAGCCACATTGCTGGCCACCCAGGCCGCTCGCTCCCCACCCGCCCACTCCCTGCCCGGCGCACTGGCAGTCCCACCAGACAGGGAAGAGGAACTACTGCCGCCCCGTCTGCCCACTGCCCTGGCACACTGGCAGTCCCCACTGTATAGTGGGTGGGGGGAGAAGAACTGCCCCGCTCTCTCACTCGCTGCCCCAGTCCACTGGCTGCACCCACCGGACAGGGAGGAGGAACTACCGCCCTGCTCCCCACCCACTCACACACTGCCCTGGCCCACTGACGGCTCCCACCCCAGAGTGTGTGTGTGTGTGTGCGTGTGTGTGTGTGAGAGAGAGAGAGAGTGTGTGTGTGTGTGTGTGTGTGAGAGAGAGAGAGAGTCTCTCTCTCTCACACACACTCTCTCTCTCTCTCACACACAGAGAGTCTCCGCCTGCCTGTGAATGTGTGAGATGCGGTTGCTCCCTCTCCCTGCTGTGCCCTGATGCCCCCTCATTTGCATAGCCACCCCCTGGGTGTGACAATAGAAATGAGGAAGCATTGTGATGCAAATTAGGATCAGGCCACACACCCCTTGTCGCTAGTAGATTGCCAAAGGTCAACATCGCGCTTAGGTAGATCTCCAGTCAGACAAGTGTGGGAATCGCTGCTGTAAATTGACAGGAAATGATGAAAAATGACAGAAAATGACAAAAACTGACTAAAATACCAGAATACAATGAAAAATGACAAAAATACGAGAAATTTATGAAAAATTATCAAAATTTGTAGGCACCAATAGCAGGAGCACAGGATCAACGAATAGTGAGGAAATACCGAAAAACAGTCACAAGCACTCCTGAAAGGTAGGTATTTTGGGATGGTATGGGAACACTTGGTCTTGCTTCTGTACTGGTAATAGGATAGTTTTCTATGCTGAAATATGAGAACACAAAGCCTGTTCTTGCTGGTATAACGGTGTCTCTTTTAATGAGGTAAAATTGTCATTAAAAAATGGAAAACCTTGATTTTTGCATCATTTTGCACATGGCTAGGATTGTTTGGAAAGCGCTTCCCTCTCATCCTTCATGGCTGAAGCCTGCTCTGTGCACTAAAGGAAGATACAAAAACAAATCAAGCTCCAAGCTTGGCTAGTCCAGTTTCTTCCTCGGTCGCATCTCACAGGGATGTCTGCGTGTGATAAGGAGGTACCGGGCTACGTGTAGACTACAGGTCTAACAAATATGGAAAGGTAAAGGTTAAACATGTATGTAATGTGGAAGCTGAGAACTGGAAACTCACTTCATGAAATGAAAAAATGGTAAGTCATGACCTTGAGCGAGTGTGTAATCAGAAAAAGTCTAATACTTCCACAGACACTAGCAGTAGGCCATTGAGTTGAAAACTGATTTCTTCCTGCGGACATGACTGAAAGCACAGAGTCACCTGGCGGGAAAATCAAACAAAGGATCCTGGAAAAGTACTTAAGGGGGGAGACAAGACAAAGAAGGAGCTTCAGCTTCATCTGCATCAGAGCTTCATCTTCATCAACACATCAGCCAGAAAAGGGCTACACCAAAGGAACTACGAAGTAAGGACTCTTGAAAACTCTAAGACTGTACCCAGCCAAGCTTTCCACCACTGGCTGTGACATGAACTGAAATATCCTTGGACCTTGATTAGGGTAAGCCTAAATTAGGAGAATCCAAGTACAGATAGGAATGTGTTATTGGTTATGTTATTTTTATTTCTGCACTCTTGAGTATAATCTTGTACTGCATGCTTATTCATGATTTATTCATTAAACTTCTTTTAACTTAGTATGGTCCAGTGGAATTGTTAATCCTAATATTGGCGGAACACAGGGTGAAAACAGACATGACGCTAACCACCCTTTAACCAGCCTTGGTGGTTATTTATGCATGTTGCAGGGCTGTATTGGTGCCCTATGCAGCCCTGAAACATGCATAAATGACCACCAAGGGTGGTTAAAGGGTGGTTAGCATCATGTCTGTTTTCACCCTATGTTGCAGGACTGCATAGGGCACCAATACAGCCCTGCAACATGCATAAATAACCACCAAGGGTGATTAAAGAAAGCGTCATGTCTGTTTTCACCCACAGTTTGGGGTTAATTCTGTGTTTACAAGCGCAGGCAAACCTAGAGAGAAAGAGTCTGTGCTGGGAAATTCTATGGCTGAAAAGGTGACAAGAAGGTTCACCCGTTGCAGGCTGAATCAGTTCTAGAGGGAGAGCTGATCCAGTGAGAGCTGCAAGCCAGGGAAACTGAGTCATGACAGCCTCGAGTGGGGTAGTGAGACCCCAATCCCATGACACTGTAGTAGAGAGGCAGGTGTTTTCAAGGATGCACAGCGGTAAGGCAATTTCCATGGACTACCATCTAGCAATTCTTTCCCATTACTTTCAAGGAGAATTAACAGTGATCCCACCAGGCAGACACACACCACTATGGATACAGCAAATACTTAGAATAGGATCAGCCACCCAGTCTCAATAATTTTAAAGACACCCTCACAAGAAGCACCCTGTGAGTTAGGTCATCATTATTCCTGTTTTACAGATTGGAAATTCAGGCTGAGGGAGAGTGATTTGCCGAAAGCCATCTAGTAAGTTCATGGCTAAAACAGGATTTGAACCATGGTCCTTCTAGGGCCAATTCCAACACTTTATCCACTAGATTACAAAGCCTTTCTTCTTCTTCTGTAGGACCTGGAGCAGCAGCTTCATAAGGTTCCTAGATCATTTCTTAGCTGAGTTAACATTAGCATCCAAGTTTAAATTACAGCCACATCCACGTAGTGGACTTGCAGGGAAAGTCAGCACACTGGATGGTCAGGTCGGATGTGACAAGTACTGCCTTGAGAAGAGCAAGGTGTGTTACACTTGCAAACAGAATATTTCTGTTAAACAGAGTAACCAAGTTATTCTAGATTGGCGTAAGTATAACCAAAATCAATATCAGACCCATCAAGTGCAGCAATACTAGGCCAGTGCATGCCCATTTCGGTTCTGTTCAGAAGGACGAAGCTCTGTTGGACTTGCAATAAGGTCACATCAGGTTCAGATGCAGACTTATCAGACCAATCATAACAACAGCCATCCCAAGTTGTGTTTGAGAATTCCAAAAGGATGTCCCTACCCGCTTGTGCTCCTCAATACTCATGATGGGGTCAACATCCAGACACACAAAGAAAGACTAAACATTCCAGCCAGTGTTAAATTCCACTTAGCCAGAGTTTGGTGTTAGGGTGAATTCAGGTTGTGCTTTTCCGCCTTGCTCCCTGCCTTCACCTCCCATCTCCCCTTCCTCTTTCCCTCCCCACCACCATGTCAGGAAGCTGTGGGGGCTCTCTTTTCCTGACCAGATGTTTCAGCTGTTTTTCTGGCTATAAGATGCTCAGGCTGGAACCCCAGAGACTCGCAGAAAATCTTAAACCACAAAAATAATGACTAGCTCTGGCATCCAAGATTAATAATCAGAGGTCACACAGCAAGAAATAATTATTCCTATTTTTTGTTTTGCTTAACAGCAAATGTTTTCTTTCCAGATTTCCGAGAGGCAAAAAGGTGAGCAAGCGGATCACTGAGAACCTCCTGTTTATCACTGTGTTAGGAGGCATGAGGATGGGTAGTAAGTATTTTAAAAGCACTTCTTGGTCCAAGACAAAGAAAGTTATTCTATCCTGGATCTCATCCAGAACCATGGCTTTTGCTCAACAGAATAAAAGGGGCTGTTCCTCTTCTAGCAAACTGACTCGTTCTGTGGCACCACTTATACAAATAGCATCATGGGTTATTAAAATGAACTTGCCAGGGCACCCAAGCACCACACATCAGAGGCCATGCCCACTCACAGAGCCGTAACTAGCCTATGTCCAACCTGGAGGTGGCTACAGGTGCATTTACATGAGGGATGCCACCTCTCAAGTAAAAGTACCCGTGGCCACCACCACGTGAGACATAGGCTAGTTACAGCTCTGCCCACTCACTATACTCCATGCAATCGTCTCACACAAGCGGTCTCTCCACCCAGTCCCCCATGCACATTTCTCAATAGGCCTTCTCCTTTGCAGCTGCCATGCGTAACGGGTGTTGACTGCCTTTACTGGGTGCCTGGTTTGCTCTGCACTACCACTTCTCCATTAATGCTATGCACCTGCTGCAATACACCAGCCACAGCTAGCCTGGCCCAGGACCCCTGGCTCTTCTAAAGCCAACCAAAATATAGCCCCACGCCTTGCAGAATGTTATGATATTACAATGCTCCACAAGGGGATAGTTAGTGCCTTATGTTCTAGACAAAATAGTTCATATGGTAGCTTTTGCTGTAATGACTTCTGTTGGTGTCACTCCAGCTTCCCCTCTCCTTTCCAGTGTACCTTGACACCTATTTGTCAATTTGTTAAAGGCTTTGCCAAACAATAAATATATTTATTATTATTTCCAGTGTACCCTGCACCTTGCAGAGCACCATTATGTCAGAGTGGAGCAAAGCTACTGGCCCTATTGTCCTCAGGTCTGGTTGAAGGCCTCTGGGATGAAGGAGGCCATAGGGTGACCCGCTGTGGAGTTTCGTGTGGTCCATGAACTGATGATTGATTGATTGATTGACTGATTGATTGAGGAGGAGGATTGATGATGATGATTGATGATGGATGGAGTTTATAAAGAGATGATAGCCTTCAGGAGTCCCATGTTTGATCTGGGCAGCCTCTACTCAGGGGGTTTTGCATGGGAAACCCAATACACAGGTAGGTGCCATGCTCCACCCACCACCACCACTCCCTCATGACTCACAGCTGTGGGGAATTCTGGGTCCAGGAAGCTCCCCCACTGTTTGCTTCCTGGTTTTTGTTTTGCTTTGGTCATCATCATTGTGTTTCAAGGCCGCAAGTTCAAATCAACACAATACAACCTGTCCGAGACTGACCTTGACTCACTACCTTAAGCTGTGCCTTGTCATCATTACACTTTTAACTGGAGAGTGCTACCTCACAGTAAACACACACGCACCTTTTTTTCTCCAGGCAGATATGGCCATGGTCTTTGAAACTGTAACATGTAGGTGGGCCACCGGCATTTCTCTCTGCTCTTCCACCAAACAGCAGCAACTTAAGCACAATTCTAGTGCAATCAACACTGATTCAAGCAGGGGGCATCAAATATTGTTTGACTGCTTCCCTGGAAGCCCCTGCAAATGTGGAGGCAAGTAAGCAATTAACAAACCCGTCTATGATGTCTAAAGAAGAAACTCTACTCCATCCTATTTTACCTGGAAGACTAAATTATTAATACAATTATGACCTCCTATATTCCAAGGCAGTGAACCAAGGCAAGTTGGGTGGGGACTGAGCAATATTCAAGCACCCATCTAACTCTAATGCCCATCCATTATATTATAGACTGGAAGGGACCTTAAGGGCCATCTATTCCAATTCCTACGCTAAGACTGGATCCAACAAACCTAAACTACCCCCTAAAATTCACCAATTAGATCTGGCTTTAAATCTGCATTCCAGGTCACAGTTCTCTGTACAAGCTCCTGCAGGGGGGTTTGAAAGTTATAGGGAATTGCCCCACAATTTGATTTTTATTATATTGCCTCTACCAAGTGGGAATCTCCCGCATTGGAACACCCCATTGGACACTGCTGAACACCTCAGACTGCTTCTCGGAATCCCGGTGACCCGACATAATATCACCTCGGTGGATCATTTACCCAGCTCTAGGGATCGTTGGATGGTCAAGGTGTCCTTTAACGGGCCGTCTCTAATTCCCAGGATTTTTGCTAAAGAGCATATACTTAATAGCAGGGCTATATATATTTCTAAAGTTTTTCAATCAGATTCTAACAGGTTGGGCGTAGTAAATTTTGACAAGCTGGCACCAGGATCTAACTTACCTGCGGGGGGGGGGCGCCTAACCGACCCTTACTTTGCCATACAGCTGACAATCTGGCAAGTGAAGGAGTGGGGGTGTGGTGACTAACCAAGTGGCAAGTGCCTCTGTCCTTCCATTACCTTCTAGCTTGATTGATCTTTCGGGGGAGAAGGTTATGGAAGTAGACACACCCCCGGGCCCAGGTGATTTTGCCTAAGGTGCCCTCCTTGGCTATCGCTTATGGGGACTCATCGCTGACTTCTTTTCCACTAGGTCAGAAGGAGATATTAGATAGACTGGACAATCTTGTATACCAACTGGGTGACTTGAAGGCCAAAAATAGGCTATTTAAAGAATCAGCTGGGTCTAATAAGATCAAAAGAGGCTCCCTCTGTTTGGGACGACCTGGCGTGTCTTCTGCACTGCAACTTGCACCGTTCTCGCCAATATCAGGTTTTTCCCAAGGTGCAAGTCCTAGAGGAATCAACGCTTTATATGTGTCGACCCTGCTAGAGCATTCCACCCAGGGATCTGCAATGGCGGCCAAAATGTTATTAAGGGTTATAATTCCCCCTCTAAAACTAGGTCAGGTCCTGCCTCCCCGGCCTTGTTAGGCGAGGGTGGAGGCGGAGACAGCCCATTTGGCAGCCATTTAACGTCCTCCTTGCTAGCCCAACCTCAGATTCAGGACTCTTGTTGTCATCCCCCCTCTGGGTCTCTTACTGTTGTTGATGTCTCTGGCCCTAAGGCCTCTGTAGCCTTGCTAGATATTAACCCCTCTACAAATGACTCATGACGGACTGATAAATGTCCACAGGAGATTCGACTGGTTAGTTGGAATATTTCAGGATGACGATCTCGCCAGTCAGACGTGGACTTTTTGGATTTTAAAAACAATTTTGATATTGTTCTGTAACAAGAAACCTGGGCTCTGGAGGACCCTGTTGTTGCAGGGTTTCATGTATTTTGTTTAAAAGCCACTCCCTCCATAGGCCAAGCCAGGCCAAATGGTGGCCTTGCCTTTTTGGTTTCCTCTTCTCTCGACATAAAGGTGAAAGTGTTGGGTCTGACTGGGGCACACTGTGCCATTTATCATTGTATCTTTCTGTCCGGGCTGGGACTAATCATTGGCAACATTTATATTCCCCCCGCATCCTCAGTATACTATTCTCATGCCTTGTGGAGTGAAATTTCAGAGGCCTTAGAATCAGCAGCCTGGACTTATGCGAATGCCACAATCCTGGTTGGAGGTGACTTCAACACAAGGACGGGTAACCCTTCAGTTTCTCCAGTCTTTCCTGAATTAGATGATTCCGCTCCAACTTGGAGTAGTAACTATAGGACTTCAAAGGATAAGGTCCACAGTCATGGAGCGGGAAAGATGAAAAACTTAGCTGATAGATTAGATCGGACCAAAATAAATGGCTGCGTGAAGGGTGACATGGAGGGAAATTTTACCTTCCATTCAGTCCAGGGATCCAGTGTTATCGTTTATTTTTTAGTGGCTGTAAATTTCTTCCCTATGGTATGCTCCCTCTGTGTCACTCCAAAAATTGATACCAATCATTTGCTCCTGGCCTTGACGATCCGTGATCCAGCTGCTCAAGGTAGGGTTTTTTCTAACCAAACTAGTAACTCCTCAGTAGCTACTGTTGGACAGTATTTTATCCATGTTAAATGGACAGAGGAATTAAAGGTATCCTTCCTCCAACATGCGCTGAGTGATGAAGCATTAGAATCCTATGATAGGTTACAAACTCAGGACAGCGACTATTTGGTGTATTATAACAAGCTGATGGAATCCCTATTTCCCTTACTGGCAGTAAAAAGAACAGCTTATAATAGGTATAGACGGCTCTCCAGCTGGTTCGACGTGGAGTGCCGAAACATGAGAAATTCCCTCCGGCGTAATGTTAGACAGTTTAAGCAAGTACCGTCCTCTGAGTTAAGAATGTTACTCCAGACCACTAGGAAGTCCTATCGAGCTTTATTGTCAGTTAAAAAGCTCAATCAGCAAAGGAACTGCTGTTCCCAATTGCTGCTTGCTGCCATTCAAAAGAATACAAAATCCTTCTGGGATCTCATTCGTTTTTCTATTATGGGGCAAAACGAGAATAGATGCACTAGTTTGTCCCCAGAAGTTTGGGTTAAGTTTTACGAAAGTATTTTTTCGAAGGCCTCTCCATCAGGTGGTAGTTTAGATCTAGCCCCTCTGGAGAAGTTTCCGACATGGCAACCAGTGTCAGAGGATGAAGTACTGACCCTGATCTCTCAGCTTAAACTTGGGAAAGCCCCGGGAGAGGATTATATTACCACCGATCTGCTGAAATGTGCTCCTGAGTGGTGGGCTAAAACTTTGGCTCCACTCTTTATGCAGATAAACACTTCGGGGGAGCTTCCAAAGTCGTGGTTAAATAGTATAGTATTGACGTTTTATAAAAAGGGCGATCCTACGCTTCCAGAAAATTATCGACCCATTAGCTTACTAAGTGTAATAGGGAAGCTATATGCAAGATTCTTACTAGGGAAACTACAGTCTTGGCTTGAGGAAAACAATGTGATAGCCTTAGAGCAAGCTGGTTTCCAGAAGGGGAAATCCACTCTCAATCAGATATTTCTACTGTACCAGCTTATAAGTGGTTATGTTTCACACCAGGGGAAACTTTTTCTCTGTTTTATAGATCTTAGTATGGCGTTTGACTCAGTTGATAGGGCTAGATTATGGGCTAAATCAAGTTCTGCTTCAATTGACCCTAGGTTGTTGTACCTGTTGATAAAACTGCACGCTAGTAACACACTGCAAATCAGGTACTCTTCTTGTAAGCAGCCTACTAAGACCGTCCAAGTCTTCCGTGGGGTTAGACAGGGTTGTATTTTGGCTCCGGCCCTGTTTAACCTCTTTTTGAATGACGTAATACCCTTTCTGACAAAAGTTGATTTACATGTTCCAAAGATTGGTAAAAGGAGAATCCCAGCGCTGTTATATGCCGACGACATGGTTCTGATCTCCCAAACTCCAACTGGGTTGAAAAGAGCTATGCAAAGGACCCAGGAATATTGTCACTCTGAAAACCTTACTATTAACTACTCCAAAACGAAGGTTCTTGTGGTAGGGGCAGGACGCCCCCGTCGGACCCCTCACTGGTTTATAGGAGTGAATCAAATAAAGCAAGTGAACCTCTATAAATACATGGGGGTTATTATATCTTCCTCCTTAAGTTGGAAGCATCACTTTGAGACAGTCCTGACCATGACCAAGAGGACTACTGCTGCAATAACCAAATTCTACTTTAAAGGTGGGGGCATGTTAGTGCCACCAGCACTTAGACTTTTTAAGGCGAAAGTTCTCAGCCAATGTTTGTACATGTTCCCAGCATGGGGTATCGGTTTCCTTGATAAACTAGAAGTGGTACAAAATGGGGGTTTTCGAGCCATTTTAGGGGTTCCTAAGGGCACACCCCAAGTATTGTGAAGACACGAACTGGCTTGTCCACCAATAAAATCCAGCACCCTTTTGACTATCATGAGAGTTGTTCTATTTGGTGTTCAAGGAAAGTCTCTTGTTCTTGTGGCCCTCCAAAATGGGCTCTTTAGGCACTGGGACTCTTTGGTGGGTCTGGAAGTCTCAAAGCTAGGATTTTCCAGGGAGGTTTTGCGATACCTTGGACTTAAAGGTGCCCTGATAGTTATTAAAAGGAGAATTATGGACCAGGAGCTGTAATCGGAAAATTCTCTTTTGTCATTACAAAGGGTCGCACCTGCATATGTAAGGGTTAGTCCCCTTCAGTCTGGCCCTGGATATCTTCCTTCTTGGTCAAATTCGAACCGTAGATGTGTAATTACCAATGTTAGGTTCAATGTATTTGCGTCAGCCTTGCTCGAAGGTCGTTACTCTGGCATCCCAAGAGACGAGAGAATTTGTCCCCTGTGTGCTCTTTTAGAAACAGAGACGGTAGAACATGTATTTTTTACGTGCCCTGTATATGCTGTCCCTAGATGTAAATTTTTGAGTGCTCTTGTCCTAAACCCTTTTACCCCTTTTGATTTGTTATTGCAAAAAATTCTCAGCCCAGTTGACTCTAGGGTTACAAGGAAGGTTGCCGTTTTTTGCGAACTTGCCATACAGATCAGGCAGGATTGTATAAATTGTTAATGACAGGCTGTGTGATCATGGTTGGACAGCTGTGGGTTAAGAGAAGTCAATCTTATCTCAAGACAAGATATTCAGTTGTGGGTTAAGATAAGCCAATCAGATAAAGATAAAGTCATAGCACTTTATTCAATTCATATTTTAGATTACTTTTCGGTTGGTATCCTTGCATTGGTCAGTGACATCCTATTTAATTGACTTATTGTTATTGTATTTTGTATTTAATATTTTGTACTTTGTATTTGTATTTTGTAACAGCCAGAAGGCTACACAATAAAGTATTTACCTTACCTTAACTCTAATGCCCATCCATTATCTTATAGACTGGAAGGGACCTCAAGGGCCATCTATTCCAATTCCTACACTAAGACAGGATCCAAGAAACCTAAACTACCCCCCAAAATTCACCAATTAGATTAGATTTATAAAAAGGACCCTGATTAACAATCCAAAGGGCTGAGAAAGTTCCTAGTTCACATCTTTCAATCCTCCAAAGGAACCTCTGGGGGGGCCGGGAGGAAGAGACTAGATATTCCTTCCTGATATTTCAAAATAATTTAAATAAAAACTTTTTAAAAAGAAGAATAAATTTCAAGCCATGATCATGCGTCATAAATATACAAAACATGATACAAATGTTCCCTTCCTTGCCTGCAAGTCACCCTTAAACTAAACAAATTGTTTTCTATGACCACACTATCAGGTTCCTGCCTGGGGGCCAGAGGGTCCGGGACCACAGGGGGAGCACAGGAATAGTCACTCACTCAAGGGGGGCACCCCCCCCGTTGGAAAGGGCCCTCCTTGCTCCACGTTTCAAGGCAACCGCGCCGCGCTACACACCGCGACGCCCCCAGTGACTCCCGGAGACAGTATGACAGGCGCGCTGGACACGCCCCCATGCCTGCACTTTAGCCCAGGGGGCGGGGCTATAGATCCGCAGCTGCCCCCAGGTGACGACATGCCCTCCACTTCCGCTCCGCGGTGCTCAGAGCGCTTGCAGCAACACCTGACTACAGGAAATAAAAGCTCAGTTCCTCCCTAGCGCTGCTGGTGATCAGTGCTTCGTGCCTGGGAGACCGGCCCCTTGTGTGAACCTGCATGTACCTTGTTGGAAACCTTATTGCTTGCACGAGTGCCGTGTGAGCAACCGAGTGAGAGCTGTGAGAGTGTGGGGTGAGCGTGTTGTATAGCGTGAGTAAGGTAACCTCGTCCCTCGCCCCTTGGTGTATGCTCCTGGGACCCTCCTAGACTGTACGTCCTGTCCAATCCTCCCCCCTTCCCGGGGCTCGTCACCCCCTTCCCTGTACCCCCGCTCACTGCCTCCCTCTCCCTTGTTCTCCGGTGTGCCAGAGTAAAGAAGCGGCCTGGAGGTGTGCGCTTGACCCAGATACCCAGTGATGATTCAGGCTGTGGATTCTTAATCCTAGAAGCCATATACGATCCTGAGGGTTTGTTTTCCCCAGGCATACCTCCTTGGTGCACGGCTTCTGTGCGTCTGAGAACCCTTGCAGCTTCCCCGCTGCTCCCCCATCTGCCCACTCACCTCACACACACTTAAGCAGCTTTAGGGGGAAATTTTAAGAAGACTGAATATAGCTCAGCAATAATAAACTATTTATCAATGATCACTTAACCCAACTATTAGAGTTTGTTCACACAGTGAAGTTAATCCAGATTAACTCTCCTTTCTTAGTCCAATTTTTTATTATTAGTTTTTAAGTAGCATGCATGTTTGTTACTTAACTTGGATGGATTTCCTAGCTAATTGAGAGATGTGATAAGGGAACTCTCTCAGCCCTTTGGATCATTAATCAAGAGCCACTTCACCTACCTATTTAACTCTTTCCTGAGGAGGAAAGCCTTAGAACAGGGATCCCCAACCTGGTGCTCAGGAGCACCAGAGTGCTCAGGGCCACGAGTGGAAGTGCTCCCCAAGTCAGCTGTCAGTAATGCTTGGGAGCACTTTGAAACAGTCCCCCATTAAATTGAATTGCAGAGGGGAGACTAAACATATGCATATTTATGCAAATCATTTATACAAATTATGCAGTGGTCCCAAGTAGCCACTTACATCACTCCACTGCTCATGACTGGAGAAAGGTTGAGAAGCCCTGCCTTAGAATTTGGAGAGGACAGGGCATATCAAGTTAAGGGCTTCTGAAGGTGTGTATGTGTGAGAGAGAGATCCTTCTAGGGCCCTTTTCACACTAGATGCCCCCACCCCCATGTAGATCCACTGCATGGGCAGGGGCGTCCGTGTGACCGCCATGGGCAGCGGGTAGGAGTGCATGCGTGCTCCTCCCATCTCCCTCACACGGAGCCATCAGCCAAAACAGCGGCTCCGTGCATGGAGATGGGTGGAGATGGGTGTGAGTTAGGCCACTTTTAGACGATCGCGCTGTGCACTCGTGAGGAGTTTCAAAAAACCCCGCGAGGCGAGATTACACGTGACGCCGCTGGCAATCGTGCGCCCGATACGGCGAATGACCTACCTCGATCAGGCTCCCGGTCAGTTCATGGCTTGAAAAGAATGCGCGGCGCCGTATCAGGCGCACGATTGCCGGCGGCGTCACGTGTAATCTCTCCTTGCGGGGTTTTTGAAACCCCGCGCCAGCGCAGTGTGATCATCTAAAAGCGGCCTTAGTGTAATGGCTGCCCTGCCCCCACTGCACACGCACCATGGCATCCACCCATCCTCACCCACTCACGCTGTGGCCCGCTTGAAAAGGGCCTAGGGCAGGAACATTTTCTGTTTCTATGACTTCTATAGAGTGAAGGAAGTGGTCAAAGCCCAACGATCTGAATGGAAGGGAAGTCAGTCAGTGGTCATGATGCTTTCTGCTCTTGGTGGTGGCAGAAAGTACTGCCCAACATCCATTCTGGTCAAGGCCCACTGGAATGGAGAAAAAACAACCAAAGATTGCTAATTCAGAGCTGACAATTAAAACTACAAGCACCGTTTTCCAGGCCCCTCCATGATCTGTGTGTTGCTCTCCCTAGCTTTAATAAGAGGTTAATGATGTTTCCTAATGTTCCAGAGATACTTGTGAGGCTTCTTTCATTAACACCTGGAAAGGGCTGGAAAGACCATCACTGAGCTGAGATTCAAAGGCCTCCTGCTGAAAACTCCTTGCCACTAATTTCCAGAGACCTGCAGAAACATTTCCTTGCCGAAGGCTCCACTCCCATACAAACATGTACTCATTACTCCATGGCAGCCTTTTGCTTTGCATCTTGCAGTACCATATCCAACACGCACTCTTTAACAAAGCCTCCTCCAGGGCCCATCCATCCCTAGGGTGCTGCCACTTCTGATGGCTTTTAACAATGAACTTGGTTTCCTGATTCCCGATTTCCTAAATCACAGCTGCTAGAAAACTAACTTCTCTGTGGACCAGAGCCAAAAACATCAAACTACAGTTCTTTTACCCATCCCTATGCTCCCTCCACCCCCATCCCCATCATACAGGGAAAACATTAGAACTATCTAACCTTGGGTCATATGGACTCCATTAGTAAGGGTTAATAATGGAGTAAGTCTGGACTTTCCCATAGGAAACTCACTCTTTCCACCCACGGTCTCCAGTGGCCTTTTGACACTTTTCAAAAAACAGTAACATCCTCTCCACCCCTGCATGCCTAGAGCCTTTTCACACACTCCCAAAGCTCTCTGTACTCTTCAGGGTAAAGCTACAGCCAGAGTTAAAGATGCAAAATGTTGCTCCGTATGGTGCCTCCTGGTGATCCTGCTAACTGGGGGGAGAACCTCTTAGAGCTTCATGGTATAATCTAATCTACGGCTGCATAGCATTGAAGCAACTGACAGCATCCCTCCAAGTTCTAACATTCCCATGTTACAGGGGAGATGAAGCAGAGAGAGATTAACTTGTCCTAGGTCTGTGGGGAGGAAAGAAACACCCCAGCTTGTGGACAAGCTTCTCACTGTAAATGCGAGGGCCACTGTGCATTTCGAGAGTGGATTCAGCCAAGTATTTAGATGTAGCTTGGAGATTTCTAACAGTTGTATACCCGCCCCCGAGCAGACTATCCCTTCTCGAGATCCTCTGCTGGAAACAGACCCGGGAAAGGAGATGCGGGGCTTTTAAACACAAGGCGTGCTGTCAGAAGCGAAAATCAGCTAAAAGGTCTCTGTGTAACATCACATGAAGAATTACAAGCAAGGAAGCCAGGAGTGCAATGAATGACCATGTTAACCTGAGAGAGAGGGGACTCCTGGAAATCATGTGACCAGATTTAAGTGAAGAACAGCCCTTATTTATTTATTTATTTATTTAGCACATTTGTATCCCGTCCCTCCTGCCACAGGCAGCCCGGGGTGGCTAACAACAGCAATCAATATAAAATACAATAAAAATACAGTATAACAATTACAACATATCCCCCAATAAATAAACACTAATAAAAACATGGAACACTTATGAGGGAGATCCTACAAACTCTGGCTTAGACACATCTCTGCAGTTCCCATTTTCCCTTCCACCTTTTGACTGTCTTATCTAGTTACACTATAACCTCTACACAGCTGCGTCTCTGTGCCAGGTATGTGAAGTCACTATTAATCCAGTATTAATATCATCCCTAAAGCTTGCCTCTCGGCAAAGTTGCTTGGGGAAAATAATATCGCCATCATGGCCTCTGAAACGCTAAGATTATCATCCCAAACACTACACTACTGCTCGGTAGGATGTTGCTGTTTTCATAGAATCATAGAACTACTGCATAGAGTTGAAAGGAGCTCATGAGTCATCTATCCCAATTTCCTGTCTTGAGACAAGATAACCTATGCCTAAAGCCTCCCTGACAGATGTCTGTTCAGTCTTTTCTTGAAAACGGCCAGGAAAGGAGATCCCAAATCCCCTTAATATGGGGGACCTCAGAGTTACTGACTTAAGGACAACAGTATAATTAGACCAGCATTCAGTTGCTTGTGACTGGCCCCTCAGCATCTGAGGAGCAGGTCAAGGAGTTAGATCCTGCTAAGTTATGTTGCCATTGCCAATCAACACAACTCACAAGCACCAGAGATGCTAATTCAGTTCTTAATTTTTTTTACCATGACAATTATCAGTGAGACATCATTGCAGTTCTTTCTCCCTGCTTCTCCTGTTACCATATTGTCAGGTTGCTAGTTATAAGCAGGGGACAATGGGGAAAATGCAGTGAATGCGGGCTCTTGATTATAGAACTTGTTTCATGTCCCTACTAGCCTGAACTAACACTGTTGCCCTATCAAGGCCTAGCTGTATGGAGGTCTGTTGCAATCTCCCACACTACAGTAATAGCTAAATGTTCTGACAGCATGGTCTTTGCTTAGGAGAAACAGCTGTAATTTCAGCTCTTGGCAGGGGCAAATAAAAATTATGACAAAAGAAAATGAGAAAAAAGGGGGTGTGGGGGAGAGAAAGAAAATTGCTTTGTTTATCAGTGCTAAGTATAGGGAACATCTCCATGGTGGCACAGGGAGCCCCTGAATGTCAGAGAAGAGAGGAACAGGAAAGTACAAGTAGTTAAGCAACAAGAGGAGGGGGGGTGGTCTCAAAGATCATGCACAGGTATGAGGGATGTTAGAGTGACCCCTCCTTTGGGGAACGAACCGACTTGTGTAGGGACGCGCTGCGAGAGCCCTCTAGACAAGGGATACCTTTCTTGTATTAATTTTACTCTAAGCAAATGTGCTTAAAAAGAATAATGCCTTTGAACTGAGCTAAATCAGTTTCCTTCTCTGTAGGACATGGATTGCAGTAGTAGCTGGCTATTCAAATCCTAGCAACCTACTAGCACGCTGAATGCTGTCCAAAATTATCTCCCTTTGGATTAGCATACAGGTGTCAGGGAATAAGGCAGTGTGGGAAGGGTTTAATCTCTCTCAGTCTCACCCACATGCTTTCCACAATCGAGAGCCATTAGCCATTGTATAGTAGCTGCAAAGCCTGGGGCTAGAGTCAGGTTCTTTTAGTCAGTTCCATCATAGAGGAAGGCATTTTAAGGAGATGGGAAAGAGGGAGTTGAAAAGCAACATGTCTTCACAATGCAGCATCCAACAGAGTTAAGCAGCATGGGTCTAAGTCACGTGTCCTGGTCCACAGAAGCTTGTCCCTCTTCCTGCAAGATCAGTGTGTGGGAAGATTTGACAAGCCACATCAAGCAAAAACATGTGTGGAAGAAACTGTAAATATTCCAAGAGAGAAATCTGCATTGCAAACTAGGGAGGAGAAAGATGCTCTTAGCTTGGATACTTGACTGAGCAAGGGTGGGAGGATGATTGCTGCTTTGCTAAACCAACAGTTTCCAAATCTCAGAATTTTATTACAAGTCTTGTGATTTTCTTAAAACCCCAGCTGGTTAAATCATGGAATTCTTAGCTTTCTTTAGCTTTTGTTGTTCTTTCTAGCTGTTGGGATTGAAGACCAAAGTTTGAAAGCATGACTGCAATGTGGCCTTCAGTGTGCAAGGCTTGGAAACAAAGAGACAAAAAGAATCCAAATTTGATTTTAAGCTCATCTGATCATTTAGAGGCCCTAACTCATGATTTTGGAGCATTTGGTTCATGGTAGCCCTGCATCAAAAGGCTCTGACATCATGTAGCAAATTCACAACAGGGGTTTTGCATATACCAACCTGGCCAAATTCCAGGCTGTATCCCTGTCCCTATCAAATGCTGACTTCAAGAAACACCACTCCATCCAGCCATGTCCCCATGTACACATACTTCCCAATAGTCACTACACTTAGGAGGGACAGTCCCTCTATGAGTGATAAGAGTCCTCTCTCAGGGGATCAAAGTCCCTCTTTCAGGAAAAAGAGACAAAAGGACCAGAATTCAAGCCTTAGGCATCTCTTTTCTTGTTGCCTCCCAGGAAAAGTACTTGAGAGGACAATGAGGACATGATGGAATGACAAGATCTTAAGTGAAATGATAATCAGAAGAGCTTCTGTCCTGCTTTATGGACTTGGAATGTTGGGAGGTGCTTGTGCACACAAGTAGATATGTGAGGGGGCGGAGCTTATTGGCAAGGGCAGTGGGACTTGTCCATCTTTGGCCAATCTAGCTATTGGGAGGTATCTGTACACTTCCATTCAAAACCAGGAGGGTGTAGGACAGGGTCAGCTGTAGTCTCATGTACCAAGCAGAGAGATCGAACTCAGGAGAGGAGGTGCTCTGATACTGACTGATAAAACTGGCTCACCACTTGATTTTAAGTGAAACACTTGAGTTCCCTCTGCCTTACGTTGCCCCCACCCAACACATAAGAATAAGGAGAACACTCCCTGCTCGCTTATTGAACGGAAAATAGCATGACTGTTTCCATCTCATCCCGTTAGGGCTTTGAATGCTTATCTGTGGTTGCCACAGTTTCAGTACAAAAACATTGCCCATGCAGAGACTGAATTGCCCTCTGCTTAAAAGTGGCCAGGCACTGCATTCTAGGAAGTACAGGCTCTGTGGGTTGCCACTCCATGCTGAAGAAGAATGCAAACATCTGGTGGGCTGGACACAATTGGCCCATGCTTCATTACTCAACTTCCCACTTTGCTCTCTTCATATATCACAAGCTGCTTTGTAGGGCTTCCTGATGCCAAGTGCAAGTGCAAGGCACTGGGTTTGTACACAAAGCACTGGAAATTTGCCTACCCTGTTCCTCTTGCTCCCGATTCATGCAGGCTTCCTCATAAGCCTCACTCACTGTGACATTCATCAGAGAGAAAAATGAATAGAGTATTAATAGCTCAATAGCTGGAAACAGCACAAGACAGTGCAGCGGCCTTTCAGCTGAAAAGGAACACCAGCAGCTAGGGAGAAAGGTTTCCCAGCTGTCCTGTATGACTCAGGGTTTCTCCTTCCAGCTGCTAATACAGAGCTTCTGGATAGGAAGGATCACTGTGGTGAAGGCATGGAACCAGGAGTCTAGCTCTCAGATATGCAGTGATGAGCTCAGATTAGACAGACAGGAACTGACTTCCTCACCACATTTCTCTTGTCTATTTCAGTTTAGCATTCAGCACATGGAGCTGCATCATTCCCAGGCTTGGCACTTTAGATGGGCCACTTGTAGTAGGCTGCTATCTGCATTTACACAACAGTTTCACATTGTGGATGTGCCCCATGTTCCTGCCACTTTCATGAGAAACACAGTCCCTACCAGAACCTCTACAGCATGTGTCTTCCTAATTTGACATTTCCCTCTCATTAAAGTCTGCCATAGTCTTGTGTGTCAGACACACATGGACACCACAGCTGCCAGCCAAACCCATTCAGGCAGCACTAGGGATAGAAACTCACAATCTGGAGGTCTACGATTTGGAGTGCTGCCCGATGAGCTAACAGAGCAGCTCCACTTAGTCATCCTGGAGTGGAGAGAAAAAATGTGTCCAGATTTTCAAGTACTCAGCACTGGCAGACAGGATCACACTTATAAAATAAATAGCGCTCAGACCCTTGTTGCTCTGATTAGGGTGCTTCAACATTTAATATAGCCCCTGGTTTTACTGCTGAAAAATGCATACAATTGAAATAAATGCTCACAGAACAAATCCTACACCCACCCCCACCCACCCCAATCTTTCATTTGAATTTTGTCATTTGTTCTTCAACAACCCAGATAAAGCTCCATGTAGACTCCTATCCTCACACAAGGGGAAATTTCCAAAACCCACTAAAAGGCAAGATAGATATATTAAACAAGTAGTTTCACACAGCAAGCAGCCAAACTAATGAAACCTCATTTCCCTTTGGGATAGAATAATGAATGCAAGTCAATACAGTCAGCTACAAAGGACCATACCTATTTTCCAAATGTTGGGTTCCTACTTGGGTTTTCTGCCCCTTTGCCAAATTGTGTTGAAGTCAACCTATGGAGTCAAGACTTTGGGGATGTGCACGGGGTGACTGCAAAAGCCTTCCTTCCAGAAGAAACCTTGCAAACGAGTAAATTTCAAGTTTAGTGCAATTTGGCAAATAACAAATTTATTTTTTAAAAGCAACACGTTTTGCATTGCAATATTTTTGTAGGCCGGGCACGACTGGATTTTTCTCCCCAAAATACACAATCCCGCCTTATCTGTGATGGATGACAGCACACTCAGCAGCATCCAGCCAAAACTTTTAATCTCTATTTGGAAGCTGGATGGAGGAAAAATTCTGCTGGCTGCATCATTCCCTCAAGAACAACCAAGGATTCAACCCAGGCCCTCTTTTAGGTTTGTTTAAATTATGGAGAATGTAAGACAGATGATCTGATCCTATAAGAATCCATCCAGCATCACTTGCTGTAAATGTTTGTGAAATGGGAAGATGGCAGACAGAGCAGAACAGACTATCCAAGACTTCCCGTCACTTCAACAGGAAGTACAGAAGGTTGGTCCTGATTGGGAAGGGTTTTAAAAGCTCCCCGAGGACCTTCCTTGGTGGCCTACTGCTGTACAAAAGCTCTATGCCGTCATGCAGCTGACAGGGAGGAGGTTCCACCCAGCACAGATTCAATTGTCTCAGCTAGTGCTCTGTGCTTTCACCAGGCTGGCAACTGGACCATGGGTAAGGAAGCCTCAAACTCTGTCCTAATGGCTTGGGAACAAAGCCTTAATGCTGCACAGTAAACGGGAGCTCTGTAATTGCTGTAATCCAAATGAAAGACTAGACAGAGCAGTTGGCAAAACGATAGGCAGCCTTGGTGAACTGATGAGACGAGAGAGAAAGCCATGAACTAAAGGGACTGAGCATTGGCTTCCATATCCCCTGTTTCTATAGTCACCTGGTTAAAGCACTGGGTATTAGCTGTTCTAGCTACATGCAGCAGTAGCAGTTCCATCTACACCAGGATTGGGGAACCTCAGGCCCAGGGGATAAATGCAGCCCAGAGCTAGTTTATAGGTAGCCTTTGGGTTCAGCTCTTGCTCCCAAGCACTGTAAATCTGAGCTCAGGGTAAGCGAGCATCGATGAGGGTCTGCACACAAGGACAGGGGACAGATTCATGAACTGGACCCTCTTGTACCTGAGTACACACCCTTAAGCACCCCTGCCCCGAGCTTCTACGTAACCCTCAGCACTTGTACCAGTTTTCAAAGTGGCCCCCAAGAGGGAAAAGGTTCCTCGTCCACAAACTACACACACCTTGCCAATTTCAGTCATTTCGACTGCAATAGGCGTTAAAGAGCAAGATCTAAGCAATAATCAGCTATTCTTTGTGTTCTCTCATCCATAGTCAGATAAAACATTGATCACTGTGCCTCAAACTGTGTGTGCACAGGCGTGTGTTTGTGTAAAAGCACTCTTTGGCCTGTTCAGCCTGCTGCCCTTTGCAGCATAGGGAATCCTCTTTCCATGCTCCACTTTTCACATGTCTGCGTGTTGCACATGTTTAATTACTACAGTAATGAGATTTATCGTGTTAGAAAGACGATGGGGGGGAAGGCTAGAAAGATACCTCTCTAATGCACATAGCATGTTGTGGGAAAACTTGTTCAGTTTATTCTCCCAATTAACTATGATTGGTAGACCACTTGCTCTGTGTGTGTGTGTGTGTGTGTGTACACACACACACACACACACACACACACACACACACACACACACACAGCCCCTCCTGCTCCAAGCAGCCCGGGGCAATTTACAACTTTAAAACACATAAAATCAATAAAACAAAAAAAATACAATAAAATGAGAAGACACAAAACCAAAACCACCACCCCTTCCCATTCCACCCTACACCCCATCTCCCTCGCCAAAAACCAAGAGGAACAGTCAGGTCTTACACATACGACGGAAGGAGGGAAGATCGGGACCACCCAGGCCTCCACCGGTAGGGAGTTCCACAGCCTAGGTGCGGCCACCGAGAAAGTCCTCTCCATAGTAGCCCCCCCGGGCCACATGGGGGACGCCAAGAAGGGCGCCCCCAGCAGACCGCAGAGGCTGCTCCAGAGCTCGGAGAGCAAGACGGTCCCATAGGTAAGTCGGGCCAGGGCCGTATAGGGCTTTATAGGTCAAAACCAATACCTTGAATTGGGCCTGAAAGAGTATAGGCAGCCAGTGCAGAGCCCGGAGCATTGGTGTAATGTGCTCACGGTGACCCATTCCCGTAAGGAGGCGGGCCGCAGCAGTCTGCACTAGCTGCAGTCTCCGGACCATCACCATAGGTAGTCCCACATAGAGTGCGCTGCAATAATCCAATCACGAGGTAATAAAAGCATGGATGATGGTGGCTAGGTCACTATCTGAAACATACGGCCGAAGCCATCGTACCAGATGTAATTGACAAAATGCACTCCTCGCCACAGCCCTCACCTGGAGATCCAGGTGGAGCTGCGGGTCAAGGAGTACGCCCAGACTATGGATCTGGGATACCAGCGGAGGGCGGACCCTGATGGGAACCGCCACATCCACTGCCCTTCCCACCACTATCACCTCTGTCTTCTCAGGATTCAACTTCAGTCAGCTCGCCTTCATCCAATCCCCAACAGCCACCAGACATCGGGTAAGCACTGAGCCTGCCAGATCTGGGTCAGATGAAAACGAGAGGTAGAGTTGGGTGTCATCAGCATATTGATGACACCACACCTCATACCGTCTCATGACCTTGCCAAGTGGCTGCACATACATGTTGAACAACAGTGGGGACAGAATAGAACCTTGTGGTATACCACATGAGGTCTTGTGGAGATGAAGAACAATCCCCAAGCACCACACGCTGAGTTCTCCTGGCCAGGAAGGAGCAGAACCAGTTAAGGATGATCCCGCCCACTCCAGCTTGATCCCGCAAGCGAGTCACCAACATCTCACGGTCAACAGTATCAAAGGCAGCCAACAGATCTAACAAAATTAGCAGGGTCAAACGACCCTGATCTAATTCATGGTGAAGGTCGTTGACCAAGGCCACAAGTGCAGTCTCCGTGCCATAGCCTGGACAAAAACCGGACTGAAAGGGATCCAGATAGCCAGTGCGGTCTAGATGCCCCTGCAGCTACTGGGCCTAAAAAGGGAAGATTAGAGACCGGCCAATAGCTGGCAAGGGAATCAACATCAAGTGATGATTTTTTGAGCAGAGGCTGCACCACCGCCTCTTTGGGACAGCCCGGCACTCTGCCCTCTCAAAGGGAGACAATGATCACCCCCGCCAGCAACAGCTCCACCATTTCCCAGCTGGCCTTAACTAGCCAGGACAGGCATGGGTCAAATTTACAGAAGGTGGCCCTAACAGCCCTAAGAACATCCCCCGCCCTGGCGGACGACACCAACTGAAATCGATCCCACGAAACCGGACAAGGCGGGACTTCCACAACCTCTGGTTCACCCACTGCAATGAGTGCGGTGTCGAAGTTGTGGTGAATCCGAGTGATTTTCTCTGCAAAATAATCACCGAACATGTCCCAGCGGGCATTAGATACCTCCAATTCCAGGCAGAGGGGAGGGAGGACTGACCAACCCCCTCACCACCCGGAAAAGCTCCGCTGGATGAGATTTTGCAGAGGCTATATGAGCAGCAAAAAAACACCTTTTTGCTGCCCTTACAGCTACAACATAGGCACGTAAAGTAGCGCTATGTTGCAATCTGTCAGCTTCAGCACACGAACAGCACCACCGTCGCTCCAACTGCTGCCCTTCCTACTTCAGCAACCTCAGGCCCTGCGTAAACCACTGAGGCCTGAGGAGCCGACTCGCCGAGGGACCTGACGCCTCGGAGCCGTCCGGTCAATTGTCTCCAACAGCCAGGTATTCCATAAAGCCACAAGGTCATCAAGCAGGCGGTCATCAAGATCAGAGGGCAAATCCCCAAGAGCTTTCCGGAACTGCTCGGGTTCCATTAGTCTCCAGGGACGAACCATCCAAATCGGTTCTACCCCCCACCCCCAGGGGCAGACATGCACCAGGAGACATGCTCACAGGAGGCAATGCAGATATTAACATGATATAGGAGCAATCATCCAGTTCCAAGCATCCAACCCTAGAGCATAAGAGGGCCTCCAGGCTGCTAATACCATCTTGTCTGGATTATGATGTCTAGCATCAGGCCAAACAAACAGCACAAATTTATTGCTGCTGGGAGATGCTTTCAAACCGTATTTTTGCTGGCCTCGTGTTCATTTCAAGACATCAAGCAGAAAGGAACTTTGGACCATTTCCCCCACATGATGCTTGTCATGGGAAGAAAATTCGCAAGCTTGGACGGATGATTATCCTTTCACGCATGAGGCTGAGGACGGGGGTGGTATCCTCTAATGATATTAATTAAGTCCTTAGGAGACTAAGTGAAAGCAGGTAAGGCTTTAGCACGATGCAGAATGTTCTGTTAAGCCAGCTTCATCACAGACATAATGCTGCATAATGGAATCCTGTAATTATGCCTGCACTACTGCAGAGGCTTTTTAAAAAAAAAATTATTTTAAAAAAAACAAAAATAACCCCTCCTGTTTTACATTCCCTAATGCAAACAGCATGAAATGATGTTGCTTAGGAACCTTGACACTCCTACAGTTTGGCAAAAAAAAAAAAAAAAAAAAAGAAGAGAAGTTATTCCAGATATCTGTATTTAAAATAACATTAAAAATCAATCCTACCCCATGTGCTTTCATAGATCTTGGCTTCACATCAGGTGATGAAGCCTCTCAAGTGTAAAAGGAAATTCAAATATATATTCAAAACTTGGAAAAGTCATTTCAGGTCAGCTTTGGTACTCATTCCCCTCTCCTACTTACAAAAGCAATCTGGTTCCACAATACTTTTCATCCCCTTGGTTACCAGTTCCAAGTCAGCCTCAAAGTCCATGATCATCCGAGTGGGCTGACATCAGGACAACTGTAAAATAGGATTGTTTCATTGAGAATCCCAAGCCCACTGCATGCTGGGATGGGACTCGGGGAGTGAGCGAGCACGGTACAAATGCCCCCTGCAGTGCAAATGGGATCAGTAACGTTTGCTGTGGATGCAGCTCGCTGTTACTTGATTTAAGGAGGTCATCTAGAACATTACACTAGTTGCAGGCTAATAATTAGGCCAGGACCAGCCTATTTGGCAAATTCAAGGGAGATCTGATCAGGTGATCAAGACAAGCCCCTGATTTGCATGTAATGAAACAGCACCTGTCACTTTAATTATACTTTCCAACAGTCCCTCCACCTTAAGCAGGACTGCCCTGCTTTTTCAGGAGAATCCCACACAGCCACCTAAGCTAGGCAATACCCTTGTTTTTGAAGGCAGCTGCCATCAAAGAACCTGAACACCCTGGTGTAGGGGTGCCACCTTCGGTCCTTTTTTACCTAACACTTCAATTTTGGCCTAGGAGAGTGGCAGCTAAAAAAAACCCACCACAGGTGGCAACCCTACCCTGGTGCTCTAGCAGCAGCTGCCAGAACATAGGGTGTCTACACATTGCAGCTGCTGCACACATGAATGTGGGTGATGCAAGGACTCTCGGCAGACTGACAGGCCACTACCCCCACCTGCTGGAGCAGTGTCCCGCTGTAAGGTATGTGTGCATGAGTGAAAAGGAGCCTGAGGGAGAGAGTGTAAGAACATGGCATGTGTGTATGTGCACGCACAAGCACACATGAGACAGTGTGGCCTCTGTGTGTGCATTTGAGAGAGTTGTCTGTCTGACAGAGCAAGAATGAGCCTATGTGTGTGCGCAATTGTGGGAAAATCTGTACGCATGCTCCTGTGAGAGAGAGCAGAGCTTATTATCAAGGAGCAGAGCTTGTGTCCTTCTTTCACCACTGGAAATGTTGGGAGGTAGGATTTAATACAGAGGCTACAGGCTGTGGAAATGGGAGGTACCAGTATGCAATGCTTCCTTTTGATTTCAACGAGCTCAACGGCACTGCATGCAGGGGGATCTGTCATCGCCTGCGCAAATTACACCTATGAAACGCTACTACGGTGGTGAGGGAAGTGGCTAGAGCAAATCAGCTCCACTTCATAACTATATAGTTCCCTAGACTCAGACAGAATGTCTCAGAAATAGTGTCATCGCCTGGTGACCACAGCGAATGCTGCAGTGGGCATGTGCCTCAACTGGAGTGCTGCTGTCATGTTGTTTCTTGTGATCCAAGAGTTAGCAAAGCATGACTGGATATGAACGTGACAGATCTCCGATTCAGTTAATGTACTGCTGTCAGCTTTGCTGTCCCAGAGTTACCTCAGGATCACGGGGGCATATTTCCCTCTCACCCAGTTACACAGCCATCCTCTGAGATTTGCAGCTTTCATTGGCACCCCCCTCAGGAGAAGAGGATGGGGTGGGGCAAGAGAAGAAAAAGCTTATGTCATGAATGAAGTACAAAACTGGGTGGTTATCTTGAGGACTATCACGCCAGTGGCCTAAAGGCAGAAGGTTTCCAGAGACAGAGGGGGGTACAGGCTGTCTAGGCATCTGAGACCTAAGACCGCAGGTCTTCGACAGGATTTCTCCAGAGCAATGGTTTGTGGATTATGAATGCCAGAGCTGAACAAGCGACACCCACAAGCTTGGCTTGGTTGGTGTCCACTTCTTTTCTACCCCCACCCCCCTTCTGATGTACAGTAGCAGGTACCGGCCTCTCTCTAAGGTACCCTACAGTGCTTCCTCCATTTGATGCCCTGACATGCCACTTCAGACACCTTGCCCCACAAAATATATGAGAATCACCTCATGCAAGCAACCTCCAGGAGTGTCTTTAAACATAACGCTGTTCAGTGTCCTGTAACACAGTGTCCTACCGATAGAGTGTTTAGACAGACCGTCAACACAGTGTTCACCCCAAACACTGATTAAACTGTCAAGAGCTGGCAGTTGTTCACTTCCAGTGTTTGGGGTGAACACTGTGTTGACAGTCTGTCTAAACACTGTAATGGTAGGACACTGTGTTACAGAACACTGAACAGCGTTATGTCTAAAGACATTCCAGGAAATAAGGACATAAGTTCCATGCTGGGTCAGACCAATACTCCACCAAGCCAAGCATCCTGTCTCCGACAGTGGCCAATCTCCATTTCTTGGGAGAAGTACCCGACAGGTCACAATGGGCAATTCATTCCCTTGTTTCAGCCCCAAACAGAAGGAGGTTACATTCCCAGAAGCTACCTGGCTAATAGCCATTAATGGACTTATCCTCCAAGAACTTAACCAATCCCTTTTTAAAACCAGCTACACTACCGGCTGTGACCACTTCCTCTGGCAGTAAATTCCACAAATTAGTTGTGCACTGAGTGAAAAAATATTTTCTCTTGTTTTAATTCTGCTGCCAGGCAATTTCACGGAGTTTCCCCTTGTTCTAGTACTGTTAGAGAGGGTAAATACCCGCTCCCTATTTACGTGTTCCACACCACTCATGATTCTGAAGAGCTCCAACCTATCAAGCCTCTCTTCATGCAGAAGTCACTCCATACCCTTGATCATTTTTGTTGCCCTTCTCTGCACCTTTTCTAGTTCTACTATGTCTTTTTGGAGATGGGATGACCAGAACTGCACACAATATTCCAGGTGCAGTCATACCATAGATTTATACAGAGACATTATGATATTTTCAGTTTTATTCTCTATCCCTTTCCGAACGTTGTGTTTGCTTTTTTGAACACTGCCACACACTGAGCTGAGGATTTTCACTGTATTGTCCACAATAACTCCAAGATCCTTTTCCTGAGTGGTAACCCCTAATTTAGAACTATATAGAAATTTAGAAATATATAGCATTGTACACATAGTTTAGCTTATTTTCCCCTATGTGCATCACTTTGCACTTGTCCACATTAAATATCATCTGCCACTTAGATGCCCAGGCACCCAGTCTTGAAAGATCCTCCTGCAAATCTTCACAGTCTGCTTGGGTTTTAACTACCTTGAATAACTTTGTGTCATCTGCAAATCTAATCATCTCACCCTTTACTCCCATCTCCAAATCATTAATGAATATATTAATCAACACCAATCCCAGTACAGATGCCTGGGGCACTCCACTAGTTACCTCTTTCCACTGTGAAAACTGATCATTTAGTCCTACTCGCTGCTTCCTATTTTTTAACCAGTTGCCAATCCACAGTATGACACTGGCCACGATACACAATCCACTTACTCCAGAGTAGTCTCATTGAAGCCCACAGAGTTACTAGAGTTACTCTGGAGTGAGTGGCTCGTGGATGGCGGTCGCAGTCTCTTATCCCATGACTCTTTAATTTCCACAAGAGAATGCTTATCAAATGCTTTCTGAAAGTCCAGGTACACTAAATCGACCAGCTCACCCTTATCCACATGCTTATTTACACCCTCAAAAAATTCTAATAGATTAGTGAGGCATGACTTCACTTCCTAAATCCATGTTGACTCTTCCCCATTATGCCAAGTTTATAAATATGCTCAGCAATTCTGTTCTTAACAACCGTTTCCACCAATTTGCCTGGCACCGATATCAGGCTCACCCATCTGTAGTTTCCAAGATGACCTCTAGAGCCCTTTTTAAATACTGGCATTAAATTTGCTACCCTCCAATCTTCTGGTATAGGCCCTTTTCACACGGGTCGTGGGGAGGGGGAGAGAATGGATGGAGGCGGCAGCAGGTGTGCAGCACGTGGGCAGCCGTTGCCACGGGCGCGCACCCCTCTCCAACCACCTCCACCCACAGAGCAACCGCCATTCTGGCCAACTGCTCCATGGGTGCGTGGTGGGTTAAGGTGGGTGGAGTGCCACCTACCGCCTGTGGTGTTCCCACAGATGCCCCCACACCCACCCGCTGCGTATGGGTGCCCCCCCACTCGCACATGTGGAGGGGGGACGTCTGTGTGAAAAGGGCCACAGTGGCAGACTTTAGCGATAGGTTACAAATTACCAGTAGTAGGTCTGCAACTTCATATTTGAGTTCCTTCAGAACTCTGGGGTGAATACCATCTGGTCCTGGTGATTTGTTACTATTTAGTTTGTCAATTTTCTCTAGAACCTCCTCCCGAGTGTCACTTTTTGGTGACAGTTCTTCCGATTCTTCACCTACAAAGACTCCGTCTGGCGTGGGTATCTCCTCAACGTCCTCAGCAGTAAAGATCAAAGCAAAGAATTCATTCAGCTTCTCTGCAATGTCCCTGATGCAATTCTGACCCCAAGTCCCAGGTGACCCAGTTCGGGACTGGACAGGAGAGCACAGAGTTTGTCAACTCTGGGGTTTTTACCTGTCATATCTATTTATTTAGGCTATAAGCCTCTCTTAATTAATTATTGTACACCCTTCCTGCCCCCTCAATGGGCTTACAATTACTTACTCAACAAGCATGCATTTTAAACCCAATTACATCTCATAATTCTGATTCTTTCCAACTCGGATCACTGGCTTTCCTAAGTCTTGTTCACTCACAATGTCTCTGAGGCTCCTGCCTCCTTTGAGACCTTTGGGCTACCTGGCTCTCCTGAGCCTTGTTCACTCACAGTATCCCCATGGCTCCTGCCTTCTTCAAGCCCTCTGGGCTTCGGGCCTTCCAAAAGTCCCAGCCCTTCTCGGGGTCCAGATGCAGACACATCTGGTCCCTATAAATCCTGTAGTCAGGCTTTCTCTAGTTCCAGGCCTCTTGAGCCCTTTGTGGGCTTCAGTTAATGTCCCAATCAAGCAGCTATGCCGCTACTCACAGTCTTGCGGACTCCTCTGAGATGAGGGACGGCTCCAGATCACGCTACACCGGCTGCAGCTCACCAGGCACCTCTCTCTCACGCCACTCCACTTCCGGGTTTCTCAGGAACCTTCAGAACGGGAACAGAGCTGGGCAACAGCTCACTCTGTTCCAGTCTCCTCCACTCGGAGAATCCCTTTCATCCCATGTCATCTAATGGCCTAGACAACTCTCTAGCAGGCTTCTTGTTTCGGATGTACTTGAAAAAGTTTTATTATTATTATTTGTGTGCATCTTTTGCACAAAATGCCTGGTCAATTATCTGCAAGGCGCACACCCCCGCACACACACACACACACACACGTACCCCATGCAAGCTCCCTTAAGCCTCTTCCTGACTACAAGACTCCCAACCACCTATTAAACACACATGCCTTCTGCATGCTGCTTTGTCTCCAGGCTAGTATCAACCTCAGGTCATCTGGGTGGTTTTGGCAGACTATTACCTGTTTGGAGCTATGTCTTTCAGATGAAACGTACAGCTTGGGTTCTAACCATATGAGGCCCATTAAAGATCCACAGGCACTTTTTGCAAAATCTGGTTGCAATTCTACCTCCCTAAACTTCTCTTGTCATTCCGAGTGGTGGTTTATAATTATATGTCCTGTCCCAGTTCCATACCATTGCAGCACCCTATAAGACAGCTGGCATAACCCAGAGGCAAGTGCATTCCACTGGAAGACAAAGCCATCCCTCTGCAACTATCATTATTTCGGATGGTTCAGGATGAAGTTTGCTTACAGAAGTGTGAGAAATAAGACATTATCACCACTCCCCAGCTGCAGCTTCGTTTAGCCCACCCAACCCCTCACACAGTCCTACCCATACTTCTTTTTGCATGCACAGAATGAGTCACTGTTTGGGCTTTACTGAAACCCACTCGCTACCTATTGCTTAATATTCTCTATGCAGACCAGGTGGGGCCTAAGCTTCAGCTAACATCAGCCCTGGGTTACTGCTCAGAGTCCAAACCCTGGACTACAGATCACCTTCCGGCAGCTATGTAAGACTTTATTGTTCCACCAGGCATTTGAAAGGAGATATGGGGGGAGGCGGGGAGGTGTGAGGGGGCTGGGGGGGTAGCTTGGGTTATTTTATCTACTTTTATGCTAATTATTTTGAAGAAGGGCGTTAGTTTTTGTTGTGGCGGTTTTATGACATTTTAATATTGTTAGCTGCCCCAAGTGGCTTGAGGCAGGAGGGGCAGGATATCAAATGTTTTAAATAAATACATATCTTCAAGGGTTTCCGACCTCACTGCCAAGAGGACAGTTTATAACAAGAAAGGAGATGGCCCAGAATGAAGGGGACTGATGCAAAGCCTTGCAACAGCTGCATGTAGACGTGTGCATGCACACAACTGTTGTATTCCGCAAGTTTTGTTTTGGGGAGGGGAGAGTTCTCAGCCAGGGGTGGCGGTGGGCAAGGCATTACTGGGAGTTCACATGTCTCACTCTAGAAAGGCGTAATGTGGAATATCGCCATCTACAGAAGCACTAGGAGGATGAACTTTTCGTTGAGTAGGTAACTTCCCTTCTCCGTGCGTCCTGGAGATAATGACACTGATCTCCACGCGAGCGCAACAAGGCTTAAAAATGAATGGCTTGCAAAGCGAGAGCAAGAATTATTCCGTTAGGACAATTTTTGCAAGCACATTCCAAAGTCCCAGATGTTGTACAGCTGCTTGAAACAACAGGACTTGGCAAGTTCCCTGCCATGCCACACACCCTGCTGCACACTGTTCTGTTTGCTAATCTCCAGCTAAAGAACAGAAGAAAAAACAGCCCATCGCGTGCTCAACTGACCGTGAAAGAGCCACTTGCCACACTCCCCTCAGAGGAAGAGGAAAGGGCATGGGGTTTTAGCTGGCAGGGCGGCTGCAAGCTATTGCAGCTGGCTGCCATGGGCAGTGGTCGCTCTGGAGGGAATGGAGGAGCACCTGGTCTAGGTTGCTACGGCAACCAGGCAGAAGCGCCGGAACAAGGTCTCGCGAGGAGAGATTGACTGAGCTGGCTTTAAGATGCCAGCGTGAGCTCCCTGCCCCAGTCATGGAAGCAGCACGAGGGCTGTGACCCCGAGGCTGAAACTTTCTCAGCAGCTCTGCTTGCGGCCTCCCACTGCCCTGCGTGAGGGTCCCTGCGGGGCTGGGGGGGGGGCGAGGTGGACCCCCATCTGGGCTGACATCGAGGCAGGTGAGCAAAGCGGCACCTTTGTGCTCCAGGCACGTTGCTCAAACCGGCAAAGAGGGAGTCCAAGGGAGGCTTACCTTAATGATCCTGGCTTCTGGCATTTGGATCAGTGCATCCCCGCAGACAGCAGCGGGCCTTGGGTTGCATGGCCCTTTAAAGTTCCTGGGGCGAAGCCTCGGTTTGCACGGAGGGGAGCCTCTTTCTGGGGTTGCTCCTTCTCACTTGATACCGCCAGCTTTCTTTAGATGCCAGCGGGAGGGTAATACTGGTTTGGCACATGGCGGAAAAGCCCACCCTAGAGGCCATGTGTGGGGTGCGCGGCCTCCGCAGTGCAGGGAAGGCCTGTGGCAGGGTTGGTGTCCCCCTGGCGGGGCGCCATTCTCCACGGGCCAGGGAGTGGGCCTCTCAGTGGGGCCGCTAATTCGCTATGGGGAGGTACTGCCGTCTCCTCCTGGGGCGTTTCCACCCTCTTGAAAGACCTGCCCAGCCCCAACAGTGGAGGTTTGGCTGACAGCACTGAGGTGCTGGGGCGAGGAAGTATGGGCCCCACAGTCTGATCCAGCTGGGACAGCCGTAGGTCCTCATATTAGCATACATGCCTGGAGCATGTTCCAGGGATTGGACGGTACCCCTGAGGCCAGCTAGTCTGCCCTCTACTCAAGGCAGGAAATTTGCAGTTAGAGCAACGATGTCTGCCATAATTGCACAACCTCAAAAAAAAAAAAATCCCATTGTTGAACAGCTCTTAGCATGAGGATGTTTTCCTAGCTTTAACCGAGATCTACTTTCATTTAATCAGTACCATTATTTCTGGTCTGGCATTAACGATGGTCTTTTCCATGTTATCATTTTAAAAAAAGAGAAAAAATTCTGGTTCTTTGACACAAAGTAGGTCCGATTTGAACCAGTCCAGCCCATTGCCAGCACGTGGCGGCCTAGAGCAAGGTTTCACCCTTTTTTCCAGTCATGATCACTGGAGTAATGCAAGTGACTACTTGGGAGGACTGAATAATTTGCACAAATGATTTGCACACATATGCATAGATTAAGTCTTCCCTCTTCAATTCAATTTAATTCAGTTCAATGGAACTGAGATAATTAATCGATTGATCCCACCTCACATTGACTTTAATGGATAAAGGACTGTTTCAAGGGCTCCCAAGCCCTACTGACAGCTGGCTTGGGGAGCACTTTCACACATTGCCCAAGCACTCTGGTGCTCCTGAGCGCCAGGTTGAGAATCCCTGGCCTCGAGATTGCCTCTGGTTAGTTAATGACCCACCTGGTGGCACGGGTGACTGTGCTATGGTTTGGTTGTAGTAGCAGGGTACCTCTAGTCTCACAATAGCCCAGCCACGTGAGCGTCAAGACATCCACCCTCTCGCAACCCAAGCCGGGCTCTCCGAATTGGGCCTGCCGAGCTCATTTTGTCGAGGTCCTGTGACAGGCTGGGGGTACCGTGATCCCATCAAAGAGTGGGGTCGGAGAAGGAGCAGGGGGCTCTATTCTTCCTCTCATATAGGAACAGACCACCACAACCACCCCTCAGATACCCCTTCGGAGACCAGTAGATCCATAGGATTCCAGGGGCTGAGAAGATGCTTCAATACATGGAGCCTCCTCAGGAAGGAAATGGTATGGAATCATAGCCCACACAAGGCGGATCCTGTCCAGTTGGCCTGACTTCAGGACGCAGCTGATGAAATGCAGGTCACACACACGCACAAATCCCCTGGACAAACCATGGGACCCAAGCGAGTGCTAGGCAGGCGCTGGACTAGGCTGGAATAGCAGCTGGGCCGAGGGGTGCTAGTCTGGCTCCCTCTGTCCCCCCATTGCACTTGGGGGAGGGGAATGGCAGGGGCAGCCAGGCTGAGTGATCCCCACCACTGGGGAGAGGCTACTCGGTGCGTCAGGAAAAGAATCTGGTCTCCTCCATTTCTGCCCTGGAAAACCCAGTGGGAGGGAACCTCACAATTACACACTGCAGTGGACGGAGCAGTCATGCTGTACACCTGAACTGGGAGGCTGACTGGAGTCCCCCCTCCCAAGAGTTCGCAGCATGCTCCCCTCCCCGATTTGGTGCACCGGGAGGGGCCCATCAGAAGTGGCCACAGGTTTACCTTACTAGCAGGAAAAGAAAAGGGGGCCCCTTGATGCCCATCAGTCAAATGAGTAACTCAATAAGTCTCCTGACTACAGGGGTCATTTTTTCTGGGCAGTTCTTAGAGAGTTTCGCCTCCGAGGGTTACCTACCTTTGGTTGCCCCATTCAGTCTCCATACAGCTAAAGATCACCCCACAACAGGGGCCAATTTTCTGGCCAGGTTTATGGATTTAGTGCCTGGCCACCCACCAGAATGACCCAGCCCTTAACAGTAACGGTTCACCTGTGGTGTGGAGCTTTCCACTACCAAGTCCTATGCTTGGGTGGCAATTAGACAGCAGGTTGTGCCCCCAACCCCAAGGTAGCCAGGTTGGTACGGCATCTGTCCTGGACCATCTGAATAATACTCTATTGTTTCAGCTCCTGCTGGGTATTAACGAGGCCAGTGCCAAGCCTCTTCCGCCTCCAGGCAGAGAGTCCATTTTGTGGAATCTGGAGCCATGCCGCTCCTGGGGAGCTGTGCTATCCTTTGATGTTGAAGCATAGCCTCTCGACCTGGTTTGACCTTATAGAGATGCCCTGGGCTCTGTAGCAGGGTAGCTCGTACACAGGTCGCCCCCCACTCCTTAGCTCAGGGGGGCTACAGTTGCACTCGTCCTTTGGAGGGGGCCAGGTCAGTGACACTATCACGTACCATGTTTCTACACTGGTTCGAGGGCAGCCTAGCAGGCCATCCCCCTCCCCCCACTTCCATTTTTTGTGAAGCTTGATTTTAAAATCAGGTCGTGCAGCACTTAGTCCTCCGCCCAGGACATCTGAGTGAGTGCATGGTTTGGGATTAGCAGCAAAAACTCCCTGTTTGGGGAATTAAGCCCACCCCCCACCCCCTTCTTAGAGTATAGGCCGCCAGCGTGGCAGTGCTGTGTGGACCAATCCAGCATAACAGGAAGCTGGGTCAAAGAGGAGGATTCTAATACACCTTTCATACCAGCAGATTTTGCCCTGTAACCTCAATTGCTACCTTATCACTTATAGGTACCCAGGAGGCTCTCCTAGGAAGCAGGTCCTTTTTACTGGCAATAGTCTTGGGTAGGGACTGGCAAGACAGCGGTGAAGACCCAGAAGGGAACCCGGCCTTTCCTATGCGCAACAGTGGGAAGTGGGCAGTAGGGCACAGAGGGCGTACCGTGGCACATCACACACCTGCCCCTAGCAGTGAACCCGGGAGAGAATGATTCCACAAGACCAGACCTTTTGTTAATTGTGAGGGTTTAAACAGACATGATGTAGTATTGGAGGCTTTTCCTTCTAATGTCTTTAAAGATTAAAATTATACATATATACAAAGATATATTATGTTTTATATATATTTTTTAAATGGCCTTACTTGGTTGTGGGCGACTCAGGGACTAATTAGCTTAGGTGGGGGTTGGAGCCATCTGAGATATTGCTGGCGGCTCCTTAGTGACAGGGGTCCACTACTGATATATTATTCTTTGGTACGGAGTTACACAGTAAACCGGGAGTCATCTGCTTAAGAGATGGGGAAATAATACCTGTGCGCAGAAGCAAGGACGGCTCGCACTGGGGTCATGTCCCCGGGAGGGGTGAAGACTGAGGCAGCAAGAGGGCAAAGGGCCTTTCAGGCACCCGACTCCTTACTCCGGTCCTTAATGGACAACGTACGCCTCCTTTGCACATGTCGTGCGATATGGCTGGAAGGGGAGGCTCGGTTTGCTGAGAAATCGGGGGGCTGGGACTTGAGGGTACATCAAGACCAGTTCCCCTAACAGTTATGGTTAACTGTGGTTGTACCGGAAAATTGGGGGTCGGCGCTTGAGGGCACATCAACGTCAGTTCCCCTGACAGTTACGCTTAACTGTGTTAATGCTTGTTGTACTGGACCTAATTGCCGTTGACAATTACCCCCACCTAGGTCACCAAGTCAGAATCAAGACGGCCTTTAAAACCCCATATAACTGTTGTCCTTGTCTCATTCTGGGATGTGTTGACAAAGGAGTAATGGGGAAGGTTACAGTACATCCTCTCTGGAGCCCATGCACTGTGCAGTGAGCTGACTGGCCCTCTGCTGGCTGCTCTCCTTTTAATCTACTGAACAAGAGTGACCCAGATCACACAGTGTTTTGGAGAAACATTACGATGTTTAATTGTTTTTCAGTCAGTCAATAAAGCCTTTTTGTAGTTCTTACAATTGTTTATTCTAGGGAGAAATCCAGATTAGAACAAGTGGATTTTTACACAAAACTGCCAGGCCCAAGCGGTGCTTTCCCTGTGAGAACCGGAGTCTGGTATCTGTTCTGCCTATCTGAGGCAGATAAAACTAATGGCTGCAACTGTGGCGGAATCGGTGCATTACATCAATCGGGGGAGCCAGATCATCCTGCATAGAAATGGAAAATGGAGATAAGGGGCGCAATCTGTTAATGTACACAGATGCAAGCTCCTAGAATTCACCTGCCATTTAAACAATGAGTGTGTGAAGCACAGTGCTCAAGTCATCTCCTCTGTGGGGCCCCAAGTGCTTTCTGCAAATTCAGAGTGTCTCCCTCCTGGTATTTTACACCTACCGACAATCAAATGGAGACATGATGGCATCAGCAATGGCGGGTACCATTTTCTCCAACTCCCAAAAGGTCAGGGGTGTTTGCATATCAAACTCTAGGTTTGATCCCATTATCTCCGTACAAGAAGAAAGACACCCACGTTCAGAAACGATATAGAAAAGTGAAAAATGAAATAATACTTCTCAGAGAAAGGCAAAAAGAGCAGACACGTGCAAAGTGTGCACCTTGGCCTAAGGTTGCCCCTGTCTCTCAATCCCTGCCTAATGCATAAACAAGCAGAAGCATTATATTTAAAAGGTTCCAGGCATGGAACAATGACAAAAGCAAAACAAAATAAAGTCACATCAGAGGCCCATGTCTAATAGACTATGGGGGTGGGGGGAGGGTCTCCTATTGCCCCAATCTCATTCTAGTCCCTTGGAGAAGACCACAGTCTTCCAGAGTATTGTTCTGCAGTGACTTTCTGTGGACAATTAAGGAGCATTCTGGATGCAATTAGAGTGCCATCCAATGCTCATTGCCAAGACCAGAGGCTGTGATGCAGGAGCAAAGAGAGAAACAGGCATGACACCTCAGGTCTCCATGACACCCAGAGCCTTGCTTTCAGAGGTGCTGAACATCTGCGGGTTCCATCAACGTCTAGCAGAGTTGCACACGTGCAATGTTCCTGAAAAGTCAAGCCCTTCTCCAGGAAATAAACCAAAAGTTGTCTATTTCCCAAGGTGGTTTATGAAAGCCACCTGCAAGTGTCCACCAGAAGAAGAAAGTTCCTCAGACAGCCCCAGCAAAGAGTTAAATGCATCCAACCTGTTGATTAATTTGCAGGCAATAAGCTGCACTAATAACGCTCAAGGGACCTTAATCAAGCTGTTCAGTGGATGCCAGCAAAAAAGCAGGGAGATGGGTAAAGCTGTCAGGATGGATTAGCATTTGCCTGCTGGCAACATTTCTCCTTAATGAAAGGGGAGGAGGAAAACTACTGTACAAACACACAGCCACACAACACAAAAGGGAAATGATGAGTCTGGTGCTGACCAGGGGAAGGACACGAGGCCGGATGGCTGCAGGAGATTAAACAGCTTTGGCACGAACATTAATTGCAGGAGACAATTTCTCAGCGTGGATTTTAAATTCTCCTCCATTGTGTGAGATTTCTTCCGAGAAAGCTGGAAAAGAGCATTTTTCCTCCTGGGCTATCTCATCCTTCCCATTGAATAAACAACTCCCAAGCCCTGTGCCCTTTAAATTCCTTTTGGGGGCTGAATTAACTATCAGTGCTTTTTAAAAAAAAAATAAAAAAAAATTTTGGCCCCTAGTTAAAAGGTTTGATGAAAGCATGTGACGGTGGGGGTGGAAAGGGGAAATTTTGCAAAACCAAATAATGAAAGAAAACACTTCCACACTTTCATTTTTTAAATCCAAATAGAAACAGTTTTGTTTTGGGTTCTGTTGAAAACATTTCTCCAGCATCTAAATGCCTCCAAAGCCATCAGCAAGGTCAGCATTGCTGTCCTCATTTTATGGACCAGAGAATGAGGCACAAGAAAACTAAGCAGTTTGCTTAAAAAAGAAGTTAGTAACAGAACAATGAGTAAGACTTCCAAATCCTAGCTTCAAGCCTTCTGCTCCAGCCACAAGAGAAGCCTGCCCCGGAGAAGCTGGTCCAATAAAAGATATCACTCGGCCTACTTTGTCTCCATCTCTTATGTTTGGGACCAACATGACAACCCCACTCTTAGGCCGTTTTCAGACGAGCGCGCGGTGCGATCGTGCGTGGTTTCCAAACTCCCGCGAGACAGGATTAGATGAGACGCTGTCGCGAGTCATACGCACGGGATGGGGACGCGCATTCTTTTCCAGCCATGACTTGACCACCTCAATCGCCGACCTGGTCAAATCGCGGCCAGAAAAGAATGCACGTCCCCCTCCCGTGCGCGTCACTCGCGGCAGCGTCTTGCCTAATCCCGACTCACGGGAGTTTGGAACCAGCGCGCTCGTCTAAAAATGGCCGAGAAACCAGTCTGCGCAGTGGATGCTGAACTATGACTTCGCAAGTTGGCTCCGTGCTAGGTGGGATGCCTTCTCAGGACAGACATGATCAAGGACAGTTATGTACTTCATAATCAAGCTGTTAACTTAAGGATATTCTACCTGGGTGGTGCGGAACATACACAGCGATTAAGAGATACTAGTCTTCCTTCTAGGTCTGGATGAGGCCCATCTGCACCGATGCTGTCTGTTAACAGGGCTCAGTTCTCCCAAGGTAAGTCCCTGCAGGACCAACCCCACACAATCTCAAGCTCTTCACAAAAATTCAGCTCAGTCTCTTTAATTTAGTTTATTCTCTTTAATTCTTTAGCCAGGCAACACCCTCTGGCTAACACAGTTCAGTCCCGGTAGGTAGGTAGGTGTTTATTGTTTGACCATAGGTCGTAACAAATAATAAATACAAAATAAGAGCAAACAGAAAAAGCAATACATAACAGAATACAATATAACACTTACAGAAAGATAAAGTAATACATCTATGGACTGTGAGTATAAGCTGACACCTGCTATGACCGGATGGAAAAGATAGTTTACTTGAGGGTAACACATCCTTGGGTGGGAGAATCCAACCCATAATGAGAACCACTCGGCTGTAAGCTCATTCCTAAGCAGCCTTACCCTTCCCAGGGGTTACGCAGATCAGCACTTAACCCCTAGGGGTAATCTAATTTAAATAAAACATGCCTTACCCTTCTTGGGGCTTATGCTGGCAACACTTGACCCCTGTAGCTTAGTAAGGAAAAGGAACAAGCCTTGCCGTTCCCGGGGCTTGTGGTGGCAGCACTTGGCCCCTGATGGTGGACGGACGGGTATAAATGGAAATTAGCCGTGCCCTTCTCGGGGCTTGTGTCGGCAGCACTTTACCCCTGCAGGTAAATGGATATCAAAATTAAGGGCGGGAGTACCCAAGGGGCTGCCTTTTGAATATATGGGGACATTAAATATTGCATTAGTCAAGGGGTCAGAACAGGCATGGGAGTCCCAGTATATATCTCCTCCATATACAGTCTTTAGCCAGGTAACAAGTCTCTGGCTTCTGCTCACCCTATCTATTCACAGTCTCTTTAGGCCAGGCCCCATCTCAGCTGCCCTCGCAAGTCTGGCACTTGTCTGGGCTGCCGACTCATCCACCTACACCCCGCAGCTGCTGCAGTTTTTACCTTCAGTAAAGTCAGGCACCTTCCTTCTGGTTCCCTGAAGAACTCTCTGGCTCAGGCACCCCCCTCTGAGCCTTCCCAATTGGCTCAGGCAGAGTTCTCTTAGGAGATCCTTCTCTTGTGGCTTCCCCCAGACAGCTGACCGGTCTGGATTTTATAGGCCTGAGCATGCCCAGGGACCTAGTCCCTCACAACCCTTCTGTTCTTCAGGGAGCATGCCCAGGGACCAAGTCCCTCACAACCCTTCTGTTCTTCAGGGAGCATGGGGACCTAGTCCCTCACAACCCTTCTGTTCTACAGGGAGCATGCCCAGGGACTTAGTCCCTCACAACCCTTCTGTTCTTCAAGGAGCATGCTCGGGGACTTCGTTTCTGAAGGCAACCCTAGGGTTAGCTCAGTCATCCTTTCACTTAGGCACTGTCCTTTTGCTGGTGCAGTGCCTACAGTCCTGCTAGCCCAGTCCCCTGGCTGGCGCTAGGCTAGCATCCTCTTAAAAGGCCAGCATCTCTCTCAAGCTGCACACTGCCACTTGCAACGTAACCTCATTTTCCATCTTTTGATCAACTTTCCATGCATATCCTTCTCAGTTAAGGAGACTGTAGTTAAATACACAGAAGTGGCTGTGACAGGCTGTTGCACCCCTTTTTCCTTTCCCTCCCCCCACCCTTTTGCTTTGGTTTCTCTTTTCATCCCTCCCTGACCCCAACACATATATTCTGAGTGTTACGTGTAGAGCGAGTGTGTGAGTGAACGGGCTATCAAGGGAGAGCAGAAGGTGGTCCTATTTGTTTGTCTCTGTCTGTGTGCTGCAAAACCATGTTTGTCTAATGTGTTTTGTTTGTTACCTTTCCTTGTTCACTCCTCCTCTTTCCTTTCCCTACTTGGGCTGGAGACACTATCATTTGATAGCAATGTGACTGAGGATTAAACGCCTTTCCTATCAGGGGATGTACTAATGGGGACCAATGGAAGCAGAGCCTCTGGTATAAGAGAGCCTTCTCAGTGCACAAGGAAACTACAGGGCTGAGGCAAAGCAGGGCACCTGTGAAATGAAGTAGCCTGGCTATTCTGTTTGGAGGTTTTTTGGCTTTGTAACTTTTAGAACCATTGCATCTTCCTATACTGGAAGCAACTGCCCTACTTGGGGGAGGGGAGAAAACTAACCCTTTTTTGTTTACTTGAATGTCTGCTGTGCACCTGTATTGAAAAGTCTAAACTTATCACCACTCAGTTAGTGACACATTAAAAGTTCCACATGCAACTGTAAATCACGCCCTCTCCTCCCCTTCAGAAGTGCAGCGCTGAACATGGAGGCTGGCTCTGGGGAGGGGAGTGGGAAGGAGAGAGCAAAAATCCTATGTTTCTGGAACGCCCTTTTTTTGCTGGCAGCAGGAACCCGCTCCATTAAATACACAATAACCTCCATTATGCTCACAATGAAGACCTGCGTCTTACAAGGGTCATTTATCAGAATAAGACGGCAGCTGAAATGTTCCCAGCCAGCTACCTGCCAATCCTCTGAATAGCCAGCAGGTTTGTAAGCTAAGAACCAGTATTTATTTCCCCACGTGTGTAGCTGCTGGATCCATGTAGCACATAAATTCTTCCTCCATCACATGAAGGCAAATCACCAGCAGGGGAATAAACTGCATTCACCATATCTGGCTTATGCTCTGCCTGGCTGCAAGGTCAGCACACTGATCACTGGAGCCTGCCAGAACCTCTACTCCAAACCTCTTTGGAGGAGAAATTTGGTTTCTGTGGATCCATATCTGCCCTTGCAATTTTGGCTGGCTCCAAACCTAGGAGGGACCGATTTTCTCCTTTGAGAGAGATAGAAATTTCCCAGACACTCAGGGCTTCAATCTTGTAAAGCTCAAGGGAGGCTGCTTGAGAGATTTCAGAAACCAACTCCAATCCCAGCCTTAAAATTAGAACTTGACCTGGACTGCAAAGCCAACACAACCTCTTCAGTCAACGTGACCTGAGCCATCACACTGGAGACATCCGGGAATGACAATGGGGGACTCGGTCAGAAAGAACCTGATGCTGGATTGGAGCAGTATTCCTGGGGTAAACTTATTTATCATTCAGTCCACAGTACTAATAATTCAGTGCACGATCAAAAACGCAACATTTCCTGTAAAGACATGTACTGCCTGTTACGTTTGGGTATAGAGACACAGGCTGTATTGGAGTCTTGATGTAAGGTTTATTAATTGTCTTTCTACAGACACTGTTCAGAGCTATTGCTAGCAGGCCTCCATGCCAGACTCTGTCTAGCACCTAGCCTGGACAACATCCACTTCCTCCCCCTAGGAGAGGCCCCTGTCTTAAAGTCATAGTAGTACATATCCTTACAGTGCTGAGGGGGAGTTTTAGACCCTAGTGCCAGCAGCTGTACCTTGTCCAAGAACGGTTCCATCTATACTGCAAAAATAATTAAAATGACAACGCTTTAACTCCACAACCAGAAACATTCATTACAGGGTGCCCAGGTAGAGGCAAAGCCAGACTCACTCTGCCTAAGTCCCTGAAAAAGCCACAGTCCAGTGGAGCTGCAGAAATAGGAAGCTACAAATCTAATGGCAAGGATGATCAAATGTCCCACTGCTGAAAAGGTAAGAGTTCACCAAAAATAGAGGACATAAGCAAAAAGGATAGAATTGCACCAAAGGCTCACAAGTCTTTGTTCACCAGTCTCTGCAAAACAGTGGCGGCTGTAGCGTGGGGGCGCCTGGGGTAATACCCTGCCCCCGCTTTCCCCCATCCCCCTGGTGCCGCACTGACAGAGCGCTCACTGACTGAGCGCTCTGTCTCTGCTGCCGGCGGCACATCAGAGCGCCACGCTCCAATGTCAATTTCACTCAGGCGAGGCAGAGGCAGAGAGTGCTCAGTCAGTGAGCGCTCTAGCGCCTCTGCCTGGACTCCTTCTGGGACTCCAGAGTCTGGCGTCCCAGAAGGGACAAACAGGCTGAATGCGAGCCGGGCAGCTCAGCGTTCAGTCCAAGTGCGCCGCTAGGGAAATGAAATTTCCCTGGCGGCAGCTTTACATTGAGCCCTATGGGCTCAATGCAAAGTCTCACCTGGGCATTTGGTGGAGGCGCTCGGCGGCAAGATGGGCTGCAGCGCGCATGCTTGAACTGACTCAGCATGCGCACGTCAGCCCATCTTGCTGCCGAGCGCCTCCATTGAACTGCCTGCCTGCCTGCCTGGAGTGGTGCCCCGACCCGACGATGACAGTGAATAAACGCGCCGGGGTGTGTGTGTCGGGGAGCAGAGAGGCACTGCTCCCCGAGTCCCCCCTGCCGCTCACTCCCCCTCCCCAGTGACACTGGGGAAGGGGGCTGAGCGGCAGGGGGG
>QEPC01009589.1:2522509-2538060 GCA_003113815.1 Sphenodon punctatus
GGGGGGGGGGGGGGGGATCCATGTAAAAATGGCCCTAACTGCCCTTGCAATCCAGAGGTTAGGGAGTGAAGCAACAACCAAAAAAAAGGACAACCTATGGAAAATTCTACCAGGCTCAGCATAATGTCATCTCCAATGAAACGCCAATGGAATCCAGGGCCCAAACAAGACATCCCAAGCTGCCGCCTTGGTGAGCCTCGGTAGAAGCCAAATTCATTTGATTTATTCAGAGACAGAGAGGAGCTAATCAGGCAGCCCTGGAAACTGAAGGCCTCTGTTTAGCCATGGAACAAGTACAGGATGAGCACAGCAGGGCAAGCCTCCCTGATAAACTGCCCAGCCTTCAGCTTTGTGGCTCAGTAACATCTTTACTGAAATTCAAATTTAGGACTACACGTCCAAAGTTGGCAGCAGGGCTCTGACGGTTAGAGCCAGTTCCACCTCAGGCCCATCTCTACTATTTAAAATAGACACTCATTTCAATTTTGCTCTGGTGTAAAGTTACCCATCCGCTCCTCCTCATTCTTTTGAATATCAAGCTACTCTTGATTCCATCTACTTTCAAGCTGCACTTTCTGTATCTAGGAACAAACTTCTTGTTCTCCAATCCTCTATCAGCATAGTCATCTACCTTCGTTCCATTTTACCTCCTTTACAGACAATTGGATCACTGTGGCCATCAGTTTTTATCTCAGCACCCCACAAGGCTCACACATTTGTCTAAATAAGTCTATATACTTGTCATGTTATCAGTGCTGGTGACTTTGTGCATCCATTTATTTGACTCTTGGACCGCATTCTCACTGGGCAAAACACGCAGCATTTGCCTCTGGGAAAAACTCCAGGAGGCAAATGCTGCGCATGTTTAGTCAGGTGGGAAAGCAAACCAGCGTGGCTTTGCCTCCAATGATGCAGAGGTTACAAAGCACAATCTTCCAGCTCTGTAACCTCCACATGATCGGAGGCAAAGCCGCGCAGCTTTGCTTTCCCACTCGACTAAACATGCGCAGCATTTGCCTACCGAGTTTTTCCCGGAGGCAAATACTGCACGTTTTGTTCAGCGAGAATGCAGTCTTATGGTCTCCCACAGCCATATCCAGAACCTCCCTTTCCATTTATCTTTGCATGACTGGCATAATTAATCCATTTTCACAGAAAGAGTCCACAACTCTACTCTCCATAAGTAGAAACAAGCAAGATGCAGCGGTTGTGAATGTGGCTTTTCAAAAGCATGATTGGGTACCATATTTTTTTTTTTAATGTTTGATATTCCATGAAGTGCTCCAGTGCAGCCTAACCTTTGGGACTTCTTGGATAGGAGTGTTTCATACAGTAAGGAGCAGCCCAATGTATATTTTCATTGTTTCTCCAATAATGTTACTGTTAACACCACCCTTAACTATTTTTAAAAATCCTACTCGCTTTCCAACCTTAGAGTGGTTTTGGCTTATTTTTTTCCATTTTGTTGGTTTTGGACAGTTAAACTGAGCAGCCTCATCCTTCTCCCCTAGCCAACAGAAGTGGGGTGCATTCACATGAGTGTCTTCTCTCACTTTTAAGATTTCCCGAGATAGAGTGCGGTTGCTACATTGGTCCCAAACGACAGAGACACAAAGTGGTTTGAACCACTCTGTCTCTCTTTTAAGATACAATTGCACCTTATATTTTTTTGCATTCCCCCCGCCCCACCCCCAACCCTGCACTGTTAATGGAGCTTCCCTACTTTGAATTTTGGGTCAGGTGTGCCGCTGCTAACAATCCCACAGTGCTGAGTGTCTGGCTCACACCTTTCTAGGAGGCTGGCAGACTAAGGCCCTTTTCACACAGACACTCTACCACTGATAAAATGGGTGTTACATTTTATTATACACGTTGCAGGGCTGCAGGTGTGCTCTAGTGTGCCCTGCAACATGTATAATAAAATGTAACACCCATTTTATCAGTGTTTTAGAGTGTCTGTGTGAAAAGGGCCTAAAAGAAGGAAGAGTTCATTCCCACATTCCAAGCAATAAGCAGGCAGGTTTTAGAATTATTGTTAAAACTCATTTTGTCTTGACAACTGCAGGCTATTTACAAATCAATAGCGCAGGATCCTAAGAGCTAATCCAGTCACCGGGTTTTTCATCTCCTGTGAATGTGCCCTGAATCTAGTTCTCAAGAGTGTTATCCAGTGGTGTGTTGCAAATCTCGGTCTTTGATGGAAGCATTAGAAACACATAGGAGAGCCCTTTTAAAATGGAGAAAGTTTGTTTCCCAAAATTTTGCACCAGGTTAGGTTAAACCCTATTTATGGATTCATTTTTAAATCTAGATTTGAGCCACAAAGCTAGCCAACCATATCATTTTAACTCTCTTTACTGGCTGAAATCAAATTAACAAGAGCTCTAGGGGATTTCTGAACGGAAGGAGGAGAAGGTCACTCTAGGTTTCCCACTGGCACCAATTACAGCTCTGATGCTTTAATTGATTTTTTTCCACAATAAAGATTGTAAGTTGTTTTATTTATAAAAGTTAAAAGGGGCTGGCAATGAGAAGGGCAGTTATTGTGCCATGTCTGAAGCCTCCACCTTATCAAATCTGTCACAGGACACAGAACGTTTGTTCATTTTATCTAAAAAATGCCAGCAAAACTCATGGAACCAGTCTGTGAGGGGTAAATAGGTTTCCCTTATCTCAAGCGTATAAAGGATTTAGCTTGTAGACTCTGAATAAAGAGGGTAGGAAACCAGGAACAGGGTGGGAGACACATGGCAATTAGCAATTTCAATGTGTCTGCCACTGCTAAAAAAGCCCTCATGAGACCCAGGATGCTGGTTAGTAACAAAATTTGCAAAAGGGAGCCAAGTACTCCGTCTCAGAGCTGCCTATATTTAGGCTTGAGAATGTATTTTCCCCAAAGACTTGACCCAAAGGGTTTTTTCTCATGTCCCTAGCCAGCTCACTGCTCAGTCTGGGATTCTTCAGAGTTGATTTAATTTTCCCATGGATGGATTTGATGATCATAAAAGCCACAGGCATTTGGTGACAAGCTAGCTCAGGGCCCAAGAGCCCCTTCTCCAGCAGAGACAGCAGGTCCCTACAGGAATGCAGCAGTGTCATGCGGGTGTAGGGGCAGGGAGGCTTTATGGATTCTATATTTTATTTACACACACACACACACAAATCATTACAGGAGAGGGGAAGCCTCGAGTTGTTTGTAAACACTGCTAATCCATCTCGAACATGTCTATGCAGGGACCAAAGGTTTACACAGAACAGCCAAGTCTGGGCCCACTGCATTGACTTATTGTAATGAAGAGAGAAAGATTAGTACCATAAGTCTCAAGACAATGACACTCTTGCATAAAACCAGTGCTTTTTGTTCCCCCTATTATATCCTTGCTTTCCCTTTTGCTCCCTGCCTCCCCCACGCACACACCTTCAAATATCAGTTTCCTCATTCCTCCCAAATCCTTACTCCACTCTCCCCTCCCCTTCCAACAGGCTCTGCACATTTTTATTCTTGGGTGCTATTGTGCAATTTGCAACAAACATCCTTTTAACTAAGGGCTCATTCATGCAATACTTCCCCCTTGCAAACTCTCTATTAGAGCTGCAGCACAGTCATTTGCAACACGTGGGTAATACCTGCATTTTGGGGCACCCAAGAAAGCACCTCACGAGGTGCCTGGCCCCACATTGGGTGTCTGGCGGTGCCCCCAAATGCAGGTATATGGAACGAGAATGCTGTCCACTGCTTACTGCTCCCTGCTCCTCCATGGCCCGCGAGCTGAACTGGGGGGTGGGGAGGGTGACCGAGATGGTATCTTCCCACCTGTGTTCCTAGGGGACCCATATCAGGGGTGCACATAGGTCCTGCACGTACCCCTGGGAACATTAGGGGGATGCATGCAGGTGGGAAGAGGCCTCCTCACTCCCTCCCCCCTCAGAAAATGCTGAACAGGGAAGTCCCCAGCTCAGCTGAGCAGCGCGCGGGCCGGGGGAGAGCAGGAAGCAGAAAACAGCAACTGGACTAGAGGCACAGCAGCCCCGCAGTGAGGTGTCAGTCTGGGGAGTCGGGTAGCCCGTCGGGTCACCTTCAGGTACCAGTTGGTAACCACAGATACTGGGCACCCCAGATTTGATGGGTTGCAACCCGGACACACTGTTGCAGCAGCTCTCCTCGCCATGCATTCCTTAATCTGCGTTTGCCTTGTCCCAAAGCACTGAATTCACACAACTGCTTATTTCCCTGGCCCCTTGTGATATTCCTGTGATATTTCCCACAATGCAAAGACCACGGCGAAATGCCCTTGTGATATCTTTACATGCAACGTTCCAGAACATGCATCGAGTAGAGGGGGAAATCTGTGTGTCAGGACTCCCTGGCCACACACATCTATGGGCATGGTCAGGAAGTGGGTAAGTAGTAGGAATTGAAAAACTGGAAATTATGTATCCGGGAATAAGGTTTGCTCCAGATTAATCAAATTACACAGTACCATTGCTAATTAATGTAGTCAGATCCTTACAAGCTTTGGGTGGCAGAGAGCAAGTGATCACAGGAAGTGGTAAGGATTTCATGCAATAGTCAGAATGTGTTTTGTGACATTACCTACCACTCTAAAAGAGTATAAGGCTGCTTTTAAACGAGGGCGCGCTGAAGCGCCTCCCAAACGCCGCATTAAAGGAAAGCCGCCGGAAGTGACGTTCTCCCCGTTGCCGGCGGCGGCGGCGGCTGAAGACACGGGGCTTTGCAGCGGCGCGTTCTTAAGCCAGATAATTGAACTCTTAAGAACGCGCCGCTGCAAAGCCCCGTGTCTCCAGCTGCCGCCGGCAACGGGGAGAACGTCACTTCCGGCGGCTTTCCTTTAATGCGGCGTTTGGGAGGCGCTTCAGTGCGCCCTCGTTTAAAAGCAGCCGTAGGTGAATGAACTGTACACACACAGTACTTGCACTGGATTTGGGTTTTGCAGGCTTCCTTATATCCAAGTATCTACAGTTGTTAACATTCCCACACACATTTCTCCTGGATGTTTGCTGTTACATCCGGAACTTTCTGTGTGTCTAAATCACTCACCCAGATCTTAAACATCCGGCTCTTTGAACTTCTGCGTAGAACTTCTCCCAGAACTTTTGTGTGTAAAACGTTCTCCTGGTAAATTGCTTTGCTCCAGGCAGCTGTGGTCACTTGGTTTCCATGGCAGCCCGTCACATCTACAGCTGCAGCTACTTTAGGCTGCCTCAGGGCAGCGTGTGTGTGTGTGTGAAGAATGCATCCAGGAACTGCCTCAGGGCAATGTGTGTGTGTGAAGAATGCATCCGAAACTTACTTGTGGACTTGTAAATCCAGAAGATTGAAAAATCTGGAACTTTAACGTGTGTGTAAAAATGCCCACAAAGATGTCCAGATAACATGAACATTCCCCCCTCAAAAACAGGGTTGCCACTTCGTTCTCATGGTTTGACTCCAAGACTCCCATTTTGGCCTATGGGAGTCCGAGGGTCAAACCACAAGAGATGGCAAGGCAACCCTAATCAAAAATGAGCCTTTTAAAAATGGGTTAGTTTTATTTGCCTTCTGGTTTCCTTTAGATTACAGCGCAGCCACCCTGGCTGTTTTCAGACAGACAGCTGCTGCGAGGGGCCACCTGTAGGCCCTTTCCGGCTGTGGTGGGTTCAAACAGAAGTGCCTGCCACCATGGACTAATGTCGGCCCACGCAGCAACCCTCCCCCACACCATAGAGCTGCAGGCGGATTGCCAGCCGCTCTAGGCTGCCTCCCACAGCTGTATGGCTATTGCCAGGGCAACCCCTGGGCAGAAGCAGAGCTGCAGCTGCCTGTCTGCAAGACGGACTCCGGCCCCGGCCGGTGCTCTGAGTTCAAGTGGCCAGCTCCGCTTGCAGTGCTTTGGGATGTTCTGGAGCACCACGAGCAGAACTGGCCTGGATCAGATAGCACCCGCTCCGCCTCATCCCAGGGTGGCCTGCCTTTACACAGATGGGCCAGACGGGGGTGAGGCAGAGCAGGAGTCTGTCTGAAAACACCCATTGTCAGGTTTCTGCCTGCAATTATGAGAGCTAGAAACTTATTGATTTGAAATACGAAAACTGAAATAACTGCAAATCGTAGTTTCAAGCCCTTATAACCAGGGACTCGTGTTCATTGCATTTTCCACATTGGCAGCAATGGGATTGCTAGCAAAGCAGAGTTGCATCTGGATTTGAAGTGGGATGTATCTCTGCTCCACTTAAAAGGGATAAACTGCAGTAAGTGAATCCAGAGGATTCCCAGCACCAGCTGCCACAAACCCAAATCACTCCCATGAGTCTGATAACCCCAGGGCAGGAAACACTTTGCTTGTGTTGATTGTTTTGCATAATGCAGAGGTTTCTTCTTATTTCTGATTTTAATATTTCTAATGAGATTTAGACCAAAGTATAGCTACTGGACTCTAGCCAAACTGCTCAACTGGTTTACATTACATAATTTCTTATTCCTTAAAAGAGGCAGATTTAAAATGCATCTCCAACCCTGAGGAGAAGACTTTGTGAAATATTTTGGAAACTATAGCTTCCCTATGCATTTGTGGTTCCACCTTACGAGGATGAGAAAGAGGAAAGAAAGAGCAGAGTAAGCAGATTACTATCAGATATGTCCCCTGTCAGGGAGTCTATCCTGCCTTGACAAGGAACATAGGGTTTGTGTTCTCATGTAAAACAGGACTTACCTATCTCATGTTTTCAATATACCCTGTATAACTAGATAACTGGTGCCTTCCATGTGACATGCACATGGGGGAAGAAGAGAAACGCACACGGATTGCTTTGGAGTCACATTCACACACCCACAGGGTGCACAGAAAAACAAACAAGATTAAGTGAGAAGAACAAATAGATTTAGCAAGAGGCTGAGGTCTCAGACACACACAAACAAAGCCCTCCTAGATAATCCACTGACTAAAAGACCCTGCCACCTTCGTGGACCTCAAAGTCACCTTTTACTCTATTGATCGAGAGCGCCTTCGGTGAAAACTGTCAAATACCAACATAAACCGTAGGTTCTTGCATTTACTCGTTGCTACGCATAAGGGGACTTTTTTACATGTAAGGGTTGGGAGCCAGCAACAACTGTCACACCCAGTTCCTTTCCTACAGGGCATGAGACAAGGCTGCCTCTTAGCTCCACTGTTGTTTAGTATTTACATCAGTGCCGTTCTGCCCTGTCTTAAGGATTCATCATACCACCCAGTTACAATGGACCAGACCTCGATCTCCGCCCTCTTGTATGCGGAGGATACAATCCTGGTGTCTCAGACCCAGGTCGGCATGAGGTGCTTAAACTCCAGATTTTGTGACTACCGCAGAACTGAGAACCTGGAGATTAACTATTCCAAAACCAAGGTCATGGTTTTTGGGGAAAGGCCTGTCCAACACAGATGGCACATGAATACCCATCTTAACCAACAAGTTAGGGAGTTTAAATACTTGGGAGTCGTTTTCGCCCAGTCTAGCTCGTGGCTGGCTCACTAGGACGCCACCTCTAAAGCTGTTTATTTTACCATTAGGGGCATTCAAGGGGTAAAATTTGTACACTGGCAGTCAAAAATTTTGAAGCCAAGGCCATCCCACAGATGCTATATGGTGCCCAAGTCTGGGGTGTGGCGATGTCGGAAAACTTTGAGGCGATTCAGAATCATTTCCCAAGAACCATCTGGGTGTTCCCAGATATACTCCAGTGTCTCTTATGAGGGCCAAAGTAGGACTCCCCTCTATAGCCTTATTGATTAAAGTGGCTATACTTCAATATTGGCTCTATGCTAGTCATTCTGTGCATGACAGCTTCCATCTCAGGGCACTTAAAATGACTACTGGTGGTTCCTGGATGGCTGGTGTTACGGATTTATTATCTTCCCTGCGTTTCTCCAGAGAGTATTTGTCCACTTTTCACTATCATGCTGCTCTCAGCCAGATTAGACAACGTATTGCTGACTGCAGGAGAAGCAATCTCTAATTGCTGCAGTTAACACGCAGAAAATATTGCCAGCGTATAGATCTTTCAAGTTAGAGTCCACTGGTGCTCCCTATCTCGATTTCCTTACCATTTGGAAATATAGGAGAGCATTTACGCTAGCTAGATTTAGTTTACTACCATCTGCTGTCACTGAAGGGAAGCTGAAAAGGGTCCTGTATGAACCGCAAGTGTGCTGTTGTGGCCGGCGATCAATATAGAGACCCTTTCTCATATAATATTTGACTGGAGTCTTTATTTGGCCCCTCATGCTAAATTTCTGACCCCAATTATTTCTGCCATGCACCCCTGTGCACAATATGTTATCCCTGATATTGCTATTACAAGGGTGGGATTCCTTTACTACCATCCAGGAAGCTAGGTTTCTGGCTGCAGCTCTCAAGATTAGAACTCATTACCAGATGGAATGACAGTTATCCCTTCTTGGGATCAGAAGTGCTCCTTTGTTGTTGTTTTTTGTTGTTGATTTGATTGACAAAATACACATTTTAAATCTGCCTCTTTTAAGGAATAAGAAATGGTTGTATTTTCTTTTATGTGTATTGTGAAGGCCTGTGGCCAAGTCAACAAATTTGAATTTGACTAAAAGACCCTAAGTGGCATTACAAGTTTATTCATGGTTCCCATGTATTGGGGACCCCTGTGAGCTTCCCACCTCTCCCAACACAGAGACCTGTGCTGTCACAGAGTTTGCACTATTCTGGATCCGGCCCTGCAATAGGGGCATGAGTGTAAAGACTGATGCATTCTGCTCCCATCTTCAGGAGGAACTAGCGTTACCAGAGAAAGGAGATGAACGGCGGCTTTTACACAGAACAAATCATGGTGTTGGAATGTGTGTGTCATGGGTGTTAACACCCATCTCTGATCACTCTTCTGAACATGTGTTTGCGATGCTGCACTGTTTACACGTGTTTGCAATGAGTGTTTAATACGGCCCCCCACCCCCGATGGAAGGACGCATGCGCAGCTTCCAGTCAGTTTCCCATATGATATCCCAGCATGCACTTGTGACGTGCTAGTCAATATCATGTTTCACTAATGTCACCACAGAAAGTAGGTGTTAACGGGGGGAAAAATCCTGACTGGCAGCGCATTTCATCCAATCAAAGAGTCTCGCCTTTTTTTCCCTTTTCACTGGTGCAAAATTTTCAACTGTAACATTCCCCCCACCCCCATTTTGTCTGCATGCTTAACCGCGATGGGTGTGCACCCCCCCCATCATTTTCCTAGCCCCTGTCAATGTGCTCGGTGTCCTCTTCACATGGATCCAGGAAATCCCTTTGCTCACTTCTGTTCCACACCTCTTTGCATGCCAAGTCCCCGTGTGCACACACCCCATAATTTCACCCTAGCCCCTGTTAATGTGCTCTTTCTACACAGGCAGATTGTCCTGATTGGGGGAGAGCAGATTCAGCTGATGCAGGGGAGCCCACCCAATTTCCTGTTTACTAGGGATGGGAATTTCGGTTTCAGATAAAACCGCAAATACCCGAAAATGGCCATTTCGGATTAATCCAAAATTTCCGTTCTTTTTCGGTTTCAGTACTATCGGTTCTTTTGCATTGATTTTTGTACCGGATTTTTAACATTGCGGTTTGGCCCCCACTGAAAAAACGCAATGTTAAAAATCGGGTGCAAAAATCAATGCAAAAGACCCGATAGTACTGAAACTGAAAAAGAACCGAAATTCATGAGAACCAAAATTGACCGAAACTTTGCCCATCCCTACAGTTTACATTCTCCCTCCAAGACATTTCTGCCTCCATCTCCACTAAACCCCAGCCCTGCGGTCCTGGTAGAGCAAGTCCCGCTGAACTTTCTCTCAGCTGATTGTGCTTCCCTCTCACATCTCTACCTCCAAACCCTTTGCGCATGCAGCCCCCCAGGCGTGAAAGAAAGGGACTCCCCACTGAAATTGTGCTTCCCTGTCACATATCTGCAGCCCTGCTAGAGCAGAGCCCCGCTGATCTTTCTCCCAGCTGACTGCACTTTCCTATCACATCTCTCCCTCTAAACCCTTTGTGCCTGCAGCACCCCAGGAGTGACACAAAGGAACTCCCCGCTGAGAGGTGGGGGGTTAGTTTCAGCCAATGCAGGGGAGTCCCCCCGCCCTCCGCGATGTGCTCAGTCTGGGAGCACACCACAAAGAAAATGAATAAGCAGTTTGAGTTCAGATTTGAATTTGCCAGGGGTGGGGACTTAAAAACCACAAAGAATCACAGAAGAACCAATGGAGTTCAACTGGATAGAGTGTAAAATCATATCCTCCCACAAAAAAAGCTGTACTCTATGGCCGGAAACAGGAAGTACTGGCCGTGTTTAGAATAAACACACCCTGTGGGCGTCTTTGGACATAAAGATCGGGTGTTAAAATCCCTAAGCACATGTTTGGCCATTGTGTGTATTTATATTTATTTATTATAAATATTTATTAGCCGCCCCCTCATGCCAATGGCATCTCGGGGCAGCATACAACAAATAAAACAATAACATTTTAAAAATCATCAACAAATTTTAAAACATTTAAAACAGCCCCCAACCACCACTTTTTAACATACCTTAAAATCCCCAAAACATCCCACCCCCATCTACCCTACCGTCCCACCCTCCCCTCCAAAGGCCTGGGCAAACAGCCAGGTCTTGCAGACTCGACGGAACACCAGCAGACCCGGGGCCAGGCAGGCTTCCTCCGAGAGGGAACTCCAGAGCCGCGGCCCGGACACCAAGAACGCGGTAAGCACCATAACAATCCCAACACCAATTTGGTCACTCGTTGGACATGTAATACGAACATCATTGCATCGCAAGAACAATGCGTGTGTTCCGGATGAACACGTGGCCAACGTTATGTCTAAGGCTATCGCGTAACATGCGATCAGGTACAACACAGGAATGAGGCGACAGCGCTTGTGTGCTGAGATCGGGTGGTGAGCAAAACACCAATTTGCCCCAAGATGTGCTGTGTGACTAAGCAGCGCCACATGGTGAACACAGGGCCAAACCAGTGTTCATGTCAAGGTCAAAACACACATTCAGACACTCATTGACGTTATGTCTAAAGACACCCATAATCTGCTTAGATGCAACACGAGACACCCAAGTGCTAAAAACACTCATCTGCTGCCCAGAAGAAATCCAGGCAGCACAAGGGTGTTTAAGCAGGGGCTAAAGGAGGGCAATGAATTGAAGAAATGGTGTTTCAGTGTTTACACAGAACAGGTAAGCATGTGTTTACGTTTCCAAACACACATTCAATGTTCTATCTAAAGAGGCCTGAAGACTACTTTTCAGTGTCATAATTTTAAGTGGCCAGGCCTGCCAAAAAGCCACAGAAAGTCCTCGTGAGTTACCACACCGAGCTTGCTTGTGATGTGTGAACATTTCTACCATGTGTTAAATCAATGGTGATTCTTGGAAGAGGCTCCCTGGAATAACCTCATATCACTGTGTACAAACCACATGTCAGAAATGTTCACAAATAAGTCCATCTGGTAACTCTCCACCAATTTTCCATGGATCTCGTCCCACATTGTCAGTCTGGAGTCAAAGACTGTGGCTCATAGCCTCCACGGAACGGAGTACAGTTGATATCTATGATAAACTAGAGGACTTCTTTGCAATACTGAACCCCTGCTGGGAGATCATCCCTGAAGCTATAGACTTTAGCAGCCTAAAACTTCCCATCTGCCTACAAGAAATTTTAATCAAGAACTGAATTGGACTCTATCGCATCCACTCTACACCTTGCCTTGACCTTAAGCACTTTGACCTTTTCATTTTCAGATGTATTTATGGTTACTTTACATTGCTTGTTTATGTAAAAATAATTTTAACATGTTACTTATCGGTAATGTAAGGAGTGACAATAAAATAGTATTTTTTAAAGAAAAACAAAAACAAAGCATAGGCAAAAATAAAAATAAATAATAATAATATTTTTTATATAATGACCCCCCCGCCCCCCAATGGTACTTTGAGCGTTTCACATAAAACAATTTAACACAACTTTTAATCCTCACAACCCTATGAGGTAGGTTAGGCTGAGAGAATATTGTGACTGGCCCAAGGTCACCCAGTGAGTTTCTGGCTAAGGTGAGATGCCTCCCTCTACTGCCCAGCCCAGGTTGCACACTTGACACTATACTAATTTTACAGGTAGGGGAAGGGGAACTGAGACACAATGGCAGAGCCAACAGGCCTCCACATCTCCTAACTCCCAAGCTCACATTCTCTTCCCTAAAGCCAGCTGACCTGGACTTTTAAGCTCTATATCAGAATATGGGGAAACCTCCTGCCTGTGGGCCAAATCTGGGTTATGGTGGTTTTTATTTTTGGCCCCTTTCTAATTTCTGGATCTGGCCTATGGACCCAGTCCCTACCCTCAAGCACTGAAACAGTGAGCTCAGGGGAAGGCAGTAGAGACAACACAAGGGCGTGTGTTCAAGGACAGGGGTTGGATCCATGGCATAAGTCAGAGGCGGGCAAAATTCCCAATTCCAAGAGCCACAAACCAAAATCTTCATATGGCCAAGAGTCGCAAGACAAGTGTGCACCCCCCTTTGAAGCATCTCCCAAGTGGCGTCTCACGCCTCCCTGCCTCTCCTGCTTTGTGATTGGCTGGTGGAACTGATGCTCTCCAGAGCCAAAATCTGGAGTGGACCTTCCCCTTCCTTCCTCCTGAGCATACACCTTAAGTACCCTCACCCCCAATTCCTATTCTGCCTGCGTATTTCATGCCAGTAAACATGTTTGGCATAATTTGACATATCTTGCATTAATGGAAAAAATTACATTTTGCAGGCATGATTCTTTAGATAAGTTTGAGGCAATTTGGAAGGATTTTCTGGAATATTTTGGAAACTAATTCAAGAGTTTCCATTCCAACCAACTCCCTAACATTAATGGATTATTTGTTCAAATGATTGTGTGGTATTCACCCTTTTCTTTTTTTCTCTCTACTTATATGTAACAAATTATTATATGCAGTTACTGATGTATGTAACAATTATATTTGAATAAAAAAATTGATTAAAAAAACACTCCCCTATTATCTAATTATAGGAACCCTACCACCCTTACATAAATACAAGTTTAATTAACATTAAAAAACNGAATGGGTCTCAAATTTGTTCCCTACTAAGTGCACATTACCCTTCGTTAGCTCTTGCATGTGTTTTCTACAGACATGCTGATATAAAAACAGCAAAGCCTCTGAGCCAAGCCCTGGAAAGAGTGGTAGCTTTAAATAGCCTCTTTGTCTTGCTTTTCCTTGCTGAAATACTGTGCGTATTTAGCATCTAGCTATCAGAGACCCAGAATCAAACAGAGACAATAGGGCATTGGATGTTCAGCACCAGATGAACAGAAAGCAGCAGGAGGGGCACACTTAAAAATTAAAAACCCCATCGCTTGATAAGAAACAAATTGGGGTATAATCAGGATCCAGCTAGCTCAGAGGGTCAGTAATGGGATACAGAGGCTTTCCTATTAGAAATCACTGCTTCAGACATACACACATGTATGAAAATATCCTTTCAAGGCCAGGAGAAAACATCCAAATGAAAATCTTGTGCATTTCTATGTATGTGTAAATGCACTATTCCACAGAATTTCTGCTCTTATGCGGATCTACAAGACGAAATGACAATCCTGCTCTGTCAATCAGCCTTGTAAATCCGCATAAAAGCAGAAATTATGTGGAACGGTGCGTTCACACATACACAAAAATGCACGAGATTTGCCTTCGGGTGTTTTCTCCCAGCCTTGTAAGGACACTTGCATGCGTGAATGTGTTCAGTCCAGGTCAACAGGGACAGGAAATTGTTGCAACCTGGCGTATGGGAAATGAATGGATAGGCACCAGCTCTTTGTGGCTCAGATTACATACCACCGAAGCCATGACATTTAGACCACTGTGCTACTCTTTTGCCCATGGAAGTGGTCTCTCCCGACACCTTGGCAAGAAGGATTTATCCATGACTGGGATTCTTGCTATAGTAACTTCAGTGTTGTACCTATATTATGGACCAAGGACATGTAAAACCACTGCAGAAACACTGGGGGTTAGTAAAAGAACTGATTAGCTATAAAGTGCTCTATTTTAGAGGCAAGTCTGGGGCACTTACTGAGAATACTCCTGATATAAATGCCAAGCTCTCTCATTGGATGGGCTCACTACAGTTCATGTTACATCAGCATTACTTTATAGGTATACCTGGTACTTTATCCAAGAAGAGACAAGGCCCTTGCCCAATTTACACTCTAGTTCTCCAAAGACATGATATAATGAGTCAAGACATCAAGATACAGAGAGTGAAGACAAAATGGAGGAGAGGAGATGGTTCTCTTTGGCTCACCGGGCTGCAGAATGCCAAGCTGTCTGGTCTCATGCACTTCAAGGAATTAGATTTCACTTATATTTGTTTTATGATAAACAGCTATGGAAGTGAGAATGGAAACCTCTGGAGGTGGGAGGGCACTGGTGGATAAAAGGGGGGTACATGAATTTTAGGGAACGCTGGAAGGAGGCGAGAGTGGTTATTGGGTGGGCAATGAGGGCAGAGACTGTTACTGGTGCTCCATCATCCACAGTTGAAGAACAAAGGACCCACAAATCACTAGAGGGGCACCAACCAAGCTGAACATTTCACTGGACGTGGACAGTACAGAAACTTACAAATGCATCCTGCCCCACCACCCTGGTCAGGGAAATCCATTGCTTGTCTTCTTCCATTGGGATAGTGCATGAGAACAGGGGGGCACCTATTGATAGGCAATGTTATCACATTACAGACTTTGCCCCCTCCACAAGACAAACTCCCAGAGGCCCTTAGAGCCACAACATGTCAGCTTGGGGGTCCTGACCCAGTTTGGGAACCTTTGGCATACAAGGATTCATAAAATGCAGCGCATACACATTTAAAATAGATGGGTTACAGTGCTATGTATTTAAGGCAGGGGTAGCCAAGAGGTAGACTGAGAACTACTGGTAGATCAGAAGCCAATCTCCAGTAGATCACGGTGTGGGTGGAGAACCAGCCTATCAGAGATTGTCTCTGGGGTGGAGAGCAGGAAGGACTAGTGCCCCAAGGAGTGTCTCCAGGGAGGACATCAGCTAGGAGTGCTCCTCTCTCTAAAGGAGAGTGCTCCTCTGCTCCTGAGGCACCCAGCAGAGGGATCCCAGCCTAGAGCACTGAAGCCAGTGGTAGAGCACCCAAGGTTGACACTCAGAGATCAAGTGGATCCCATGTACCCTAACTCTGGCCACCCCTCATTTAAGAGCATGCCTAAAGGAGGGAGAAAGGTATATTTTTAAGCATGCAGTAGTCAACATGTTTCAAATCCTAGCGTAGGATTGGCTTGTTTTATTTATTTATTAATATTTAATACTCCGCCCCCGTCATGCCCCTGGCACCTCGGGGCAGCTCACAACAATATGTTTAAAATAACACTATAAGCAAATTTAAATACAAAAATAAAACAACAAATTTAAATATATCTGGGACTAAAATACCCGCCCACCCCACCAAACCCCCCA
>QEPC01009589.1:2549245-2563503 GCA_003113815.1 Sphenodon punctatus
CCGGCTCCTTTGTAGCAGCTGTCATTCCATCTCCCTCCCGCCCTGCCCGCACGGGTTCTGGTGGCTTGGGGGCAGGGCCGCGTTGCGTGGCTTCGTTTGCCCTGTCGGCCATATTGTGCCGTCGCTGTGCTGGGCGGGGCTTCCCCGCCGGTCCCAGCCGGCCGTGTACTTGCACGGGTGTTTGCCGGGATGGGTGTTTGGGCGCTGGGTGTTTGAGGGCCCCTCCCCTTTCCTTCCCACAACCCCACGCGGCGCTGTCTGTGTAAATGTCTCCCTGCTCGGCGCCGCAGCCAGGTGTTCGCTGGGTGTGCTCACCCACCCATCCACACCCAGGTTCACCTGTTGCAGCCTCAATCAGTTCTAGAGAGAGAGCGGATCCAGTGAGAGCGGCAAGCCAGGGAAACTGAGTCATGACAGCCTAGAGTGGAGTGATGAGACCACAGACCCATGACACATGTAATCTCGAGGTAACGTTGGCACGGATGATGGTGGCCAGGTCCGAGTCCTAGATATACATTCGAAGCCGCTGTATCAGATGTAATTGACAAAAGGCGCTCCTCGCCACGGCCGCCACCCGGGCATCCAGGCCGAGCTGTGAGTCGAGGACCACTCCCAGACTTCAGACCTGGGGACCAAGGAGGGGCAGACCCCATCAATGATGGGGGCCACCAGCTCCCTCGCCCCTTTACCTACCAACATCACCTCCGTCTTCTCAGGTTTCAGCTTCAGACGGCTCGCCCTCATCCAGTCCCCCACAGCTGCCAAGCACTGATAAACACTGAGACTGCTGGGTCTGGGTCGGATGAAAAAGAGAGGCTTATGTAGGAACATTTATTTACTTAATTACATTTATATCCCGTCCTTCACCTACGGCTCAGTGCGAGTTACAACCAATAAAAATATATAACATTAAAGATCCCCAGCCTCCCCATCTCATCCCTGCCCACCAAACACTCAGTTAAATAAGAAGATCTTACGTCACCTCTGAAAAATGCTGAGGCTCAAGCTTTGGTGAACCTCGAGGGGGGGGGGAGCAGTTCCACAACTGGGAAGAAGCCACCAAGAATGACTTACTGCACGCCCCTGATAGATGCTTAAACACGCATTAGTTAATCAAGGTAAGCCACGTACTTTGCACAGTCTGTTACTCAACATGCAATAATGCCCTAGAAGGTCATAAAAAGCAGACAGTTCACTTTTTAGGAACCAATTCTGTTCCCATCGAAGTCAATTTGCTAAGACTTCCATCAGTTTCAATGATGAAGAATCAAGCCCTTAAAATACATGCTGTAGGTTATCCCTTAGCCTTGTGTGCCTTCCAGCTTGTCTGGGGTTAACATTTAAAATATGGTGGTAGGATGAATTTGCAGACTTTGAGTTGTCATATTTCTAAGCATGAAGCATTCTGTGAAACGAATAAAATATATGCTGATAACGGGATTAAAGAGTTACTGGGTTAATCATGCTTTAACGTGAATAGAATTGATCTATTTTAAAATCGCAATTGACAGAGACCCCTAGAGCCTAATTGGCGAGGCAGGTCAAAGCAAAATTTAACTAGTGCTAATCCATGCGAGACCAGCAAGGCATGTTGTCATGATGGAATTAACTGTTCTACAGAATTGGCTGTGCTGGATTGTGGTTTGGATTAGGGTGCGTGGGAGTAAGAATACAAAATGGGTGAACATTTCTGCTCAAAATCCCTGCCTGTGTGTCTCCCCGCAGGTGCAGGGCACCATTGGAGATTATGTTTCCATTCCATGAAACACAGTGGGGCTACGCCTCAGTTTACCTTCTGGACAAACCTCCAAGATAAGGAAAGGACCAATAGCCCCCCTGCCTGAACACCTGAGACATGCCAAGCAGTAAATTAAGATGGGTCAGTGGACAAACTTCCATTTTACAGACTGCTTTTCTGATAACGTGGCCCCACCTAATCCTCAGACTCTCTCTCACTTCCTTTCAGTTAGGCCACGTATGTGAGACAGACAAAAGACAGGCCTTTCCACATCAGGACCATGAAGAGGAATTGCCAGTAGCTGCCATTGCATTCCTGGAGTTACTCTTTCATGAACTGGCTCTGAGGAGTAAAGGGAGAGGCAATTTTGCCTGAAGTAACAAAGCACTTGAGAGCAAGCTTACTTGTGACTCCAGAAAGATTAGAGGAGCTTCTCCTCAGCCTGGTCTGCTTGGATCCCAGACAGTCTCCTGACGCACGTCAGTGGCAGGAGAGTCATTTCATCCTCATGAACGCAGCTGCAGTTTCACAGCTGGGCAAGCTTTGAGCATCTGTCGCTCTCTATTTAGTCAGGACTGTCGGAGCCAGATAATGCATCTCACCCAAGAATAAAGCATAAGAAGCTGTCGCTCTTTCTGTCATTGTTCTTAAGTGAGACAACCGCAATCTTGGGAGGCAGGCTAAAGGGCTCTGTTATTTGTGGGGAGAGACGCACTGCTGGATAGAAGGTCATTTGATTCTGGCCACAATTTTGGAAGTACTTAGAAGCTCATTACCTCCTACTGCAGCCTATGTTGGTCGGAATGGAGTGTAGCTGACAAGGCTGTAGAGGCAGCAGGACAAAAGTTCCTGGAGGAGGAAGAGGGAGGTCCTGAGAGTAACTCAATGGTGACCCTCCAATCACCTCCAGTACCAGCAATTCTCATTAAATCCACAGCATTGCGGCACTTCCCCGTTGACTTTCCGCTGCACATCACAGTGACTGACAATGAAGACAGGGCTCGGATCCCCCAACTCCTGAAGCACAGACCCCCACAAACTGCTAAAGGAAATATTCAAGAGCCATCAACCCTGGGTGCAACAAGAACCAAACTCTATGCTGAAGTGTTCCCAGTGACCAACACACATCCTGATTTCTACTAGGACATCCAAAAAGGCCGTCGACAAGCCCACTGTCAAGAGGACATCAGACCTCAACTTCTCAGTCTTCATCCTGTCACCATCTCCCTACGTAGAGCTAGCAAGGCCCTGCTTGCCCTATTTGGAGACAGCAGCAGTTCACAAAACCCTGCAGTGACAGGGTTCCTACTCAGTCCATGCTCCACAAGCAGTTCTTTAGGGTCCCAAGCAATTTTTCAACCGCTTGGAAATCACAGCAAGCTGTTTCAATGGCCAGTGCAACTTTCTGGTTAAAGGGAAACTCCTTAAATGTGCTAATATGGGCAAACAGAGGGGTGAACAAGCAATTATTAAAAAGAGCAAAGTGGAGGGGCGAAGTCATGCTGTAGTACACATATCTGTCCCAACTCCCTGCTGCCCCAAGCAAACAGAGATGGGCCACGATATAGATCCCGCTGCTCCAGGGACAACGCACAAACACATCTTCTGCAAAGGAAGGTACTCCCACCAGGATGCTTCCCACGTTTTCTCTGCTGTCTGGATTGTTCAGACAAACAGAGCTCCATAGGGCTCAGTCTGAAGCAGCCCAAAGCCACAGGATTGTCACTGCACAAGCAGAAATCAAACAGACATGCACTTAGCAGGCTCCTCACGTTCCAGATGAGAGGACTGAGACCGAGTTGCAGGAAAACTGTGGCTTTAGGGGAGGCAAAGGCTGATTCAGACCCCTAAAAGCCTGCTCTCTTTCCCTGCAGTTGGTTTTTTGGGGGGGCTGCAGCTCATTTCTGCAACATTCATTGCTTCTTTGAATAGCATTTTAAAGTAAACCTACTGAGAAGCAGCACAATCTAGCTGAATGAGCATGGGACTGAGAGCCAGGCATTCTCAAGTCCTAATCGTGACTCGGCCTTGATTTGCCAATTCACAAATGAACAGTGATCCCCATCCAGAAGCTAGACAACCAAACCATTTTCAAAGCGAAGTGCTTGGTGGCTCCAAAGTTCAGCACTCTGTGGCTCAAGGGCATCTAGGAGAAAGGGGGAAAGTGTGGCCTGGAGGAGCAAAACCCAAGCAGCGATGTAAGTGATGCACATAAGAACTGCTGGAAGATAGCTATGCCAGAGGCACGACTAAGCCACAAGGCGAAGGTGAGAGGTGTTCAATTAGCAGCTACAAGCTCTGAAGACTGTGCACTCTGAAAGCAAACAGCAGACAGAGCAAGAACACCATGTGTGTACACCTTGGGGAGCGGCATGGGTGGAGTGTACAAACAAAAGGATTCCCAACTGGAATTGTCCTTCTTACTCATCAGGGATGATGCATGGTCAATCATCACCAAGGCAATATCAGCCTCTTCTCCTGGACCTGCGTGGTGAGGACCCATCATATATGGCCTACTCCACAGAGAAGATGGGACCCTTTCATACATCTTCCTGGAAATGTCCCAACGGTGACTGCCAACAGGGGATATTCCATCAAACATACCAATAGGGAGACACTGCAAGGAGGCCTGGAAGTAGCATTGCCAACCAAGGCTTTTGGTGGAACAGATCTTGCAACATCCAAATTTGGGGGGGGGGAGATACAGAACATCCGTCATTGCATCCTTCAGAGGCAAACCCATTTGCTCTGGAAGAAGAATTCAAGAGAGAAGAATTCAAGGGAGACAAGACCACAGAGTTTTCCTACTTGAAGGGCTCAGGGTTTTTGATAAGGGATTCTCCTAGAAATGAAGAACTGTTTAAAATTCCTATCAGCTACTCAGTGCTCATGGCTTTTCACAAGAAGATCCTCCCTCACAGTGGGTCCTAATCATATGCTGATGACACCCAACTCTATCTCTCCTTTTCATCGGACCCAGACCCTGCAGGCTCAGTGCTTACACGATGTCTGGCGGCTGTGGGGGACTGGATGAGGATGAGTCGACCGAGGCTGAATCCCGACAAGATGGAGGTGATGCTCATGGGGGAAGGCAACGGGTGCGGCATCCCCCATCACTGATGGGGTCTGCCGCCCGCTGGTACCTCAGGTCAAGAGTCTGGGAGTGCTCCCTGATTCGCAGCTCCGCTAGATGCCCAGGTTGGGGCTGCGGCGAGGAACGCCTTTCGCCGATTACATCTGGTGCGTCTGCTTCGGCCTTGTGTCTCGAACTCCGAGCTGGCTACTATCATTCATGCTTTTATTATCTCAAGACTGGACTACTGTAACACGCTCTACACGGGGCTGCCCATGGTGATGGTTCAGAGGCTGCAGCTGGTGCAGAATGCGGCGGCCCGTCTCCTTACGGGGACGGGTCAATGAGAGCACGTTACACCGGTGCTCCGTTCTCTGCACTGGCTGCCGTCTTCCGGGCCCGATTCAAGGTGCTGGTTCTTACCTACAAAGCCCTACACAGCTTTGTCCCTATTTAACCGTGGAACTGCCTCACACCCCGTGCCCTTGACAGGCCCCTGCAGTCATCTGGGGGCGCCTGTCTCCAGGTCCCCTATGTGGTCCGGGGGGCCACTATGGAGAGGGCATTCTCGGTAGTCGCGCCACGGCTGTGGAACTCCCTCCCGGTGGAGGCCCGGGTGGCCCTGGATCTTCCTTCTTTTCAGCATCAATGCAAGACTTGGCTGTTCCACGAGGCCTTTGGCGAGGGGGTGGGGGAAAGGGTGTGTGTGTGTTTTTTCTTCTTGTTTAGTATAGGGGGGTGGGGTGAGGGTTTGTGTTGCATATTTTACGGGGCAGGGGTTAACTATGGGGGAGGTTATGCTCCCTCTTAACCCTGTTTTGTTGTTCTTGCAGGGCCCCGCGTGAGTTTTAAAAATGTGGTTTTAGTTTTGTAAGCCATTCCAAGCTGCTTTTGGCGGGAAAAATAAGTGTTAAATAAATAAATAAATAAATAGCTGCTGATTATCGAGACAAATCAGCAGGGAACCAGGGAAGGGTACTGGATACTTTTTAACTCAAGCAGTTGTTCAGAAGCCTAAAACTGGACTGGCAATGGGGTGTTATGGCAGCCATACAGAATTCCTACTACGAGCCTGGCTCATTTTTAAAGCAAATAAATAAATAAATAAATAATCATAATATAATTAATATTAAAAGATGGGACAAGCTTCTTTTTGAAGCAAGCTGCAAAAGATTCTGTGGACTTCAGAAGCCAATTCATGAAAGTCCCTTTTCACTAACACTGAAAATAGGGTGTTACATTTTATTATACATGTTGCAGGGCTGCAGGTGTGCTCTATGGGTGTCCTGGAACATGTATAATAAAAATATAACACCCATTTTATCAGTGTTCGAGTGTCTCTGTGAAAATTCTGACCCCTCCAACATTGACAGTATAAAAATGCTAATTCCCCCCACCCCCTCAGTTTTCTTTAAACATGTGAATAGAATCAGAGCATCAATGCTTGTGAAGCTATGAAAGCATCAGCTGGAGGCAGATGTTTGATTAGACAGGCACTATGCAAGCTTTCCCAGCAGAGCTCTGTCAGAGATCCTGAACTCTGACCTCCCCTTCCTCTGGTCCAGTACTGGGCTCCCTGCAGAACTGTGGAGATGAATCTCAACCCAGGCCTGCAGCATCCTCTGGCTCTTCCAGGCCTGAGCCTCTCTTGGGAGATTATCAATCCAGCCCGACCGTGGGGTAATTCTTGGACAAGAACACAAGCTGAATTCTATTTGGCTTAATGCAAGACCTCCACTGATGTTTTGCCTGCATGAAGCGAGCAGAATTTGACCTAGAATATGAAGTAGCTCAGAGCTCCCTTTTGGTACAGAGCTGCTGACATTTGGCAGCTAGCATCTGCAGCTGCTCCCAGAGCAGGTGAGATGCTGGGTTAGTCTGGTTGCTATGAAGGAAGATTTAAACCTAAAAAGAAAAAAATCCCTGAGATTACATAGTGGGAGAGAAGAAAAAAGCTCCAATTCTGCCTGGGATCTCATGCCAAGGACAGCGAGCTTTTTACACTCTAAAGCAATGACTAGCCCTTAATAACGACTCCAATGTCTCCTGTACATTCCAGTGAAGAGGCCAAAATGAACTTTACAACTCCCGTCCACATAAGATGGCACCATAGACAGCAGACACCTGCACCCTGGTCTCTCCTTAAATGTTTGCTCGGTGTGCCAGGGTAGGGAATGTGTTCTGATAGTCAGCGTGCTAGCAGAAGAAATTCACTCCCATTCTACCACATGCCATAAATTAACAGCAGCCTGTATGTTTCTGGTCAGGTGCCAAGAGTAGGCATCAGCATTCCAGACACCGGGCCACAAAAGTATCAATTTTACCTGTCCAGGAACAGATACAAAATGGCTTGTTTGCATTAGCTGCACATCTAAATTGTCACAGGCTGCCAAGCACTGACACTTATCCCTGGATTCCCAGGAGATGTTATCTTCCTCCACATCCTCCGCTCGGAGCACACATGCAGGGGCATTAGGGGAGCAAAGGGACAGTTGGGCAGGCCTCTCGTATGCAAGGGAGGTGGGGGTGGGACAACATCATGGTATCTGAATCACTCCGATTGGAAGGAGGATGCCAAGTCCAGGCCCCGCCCACGTAGCCCACTGCTGCTGGCTTCGCTGGGTCCCAGCCATAGTGCGACTATGGGAGATGGATCCCTCCTCCCAACCAAGGGTGTTTTTAAATGAGCATGGCCATGAAGGGGGTGGGGTGGGTGGGCGTGGCTGCTGGGTGGCACTGCAGCAGAGCAGCCATTCACGTGGAGTGTGTCGGGACCAATTCCAAAAGGTGGCTCCCAGAATGGCCATCGCGACCATAGAGGCAGCCCCCAAACACTCCCCGCTGCCACGAATCATGGTGGGGAGGGGGAAACACACCATGCTGGCCTTTGCAAGCGACACGTCCTCGGCACAAGTGCTGGGGAATCCAGGCTCCCCAGCGTCCCCGGCCAGTTCTTGTGACTTGCAAAGGTTGCTTCTCCCGCCGACGGTGCCTCTGAACGACAGCCCTGTTTGCTGGCGTGGCTGGCTGCCACCATTCATATGGGCACGGGCTCCGTGGCCACCCGACGTTGCCACGGAGCTATTTGGCTTGCCCCACACAGAGTACTCCGGATTTCACAGCAGTGCTCCGTGCGTGGCCATGAGCGTCCAGCCGCTCCACCTTCAGATGGGCGGCAGTCTGCGTGGCTCCTGGGTGGACATGTGGGATGGGAACGTGTCTAGAAACAGTCCTTGAGGGAGACAATAGAGGAATCTGGTCACCATGATCTGTCCACTTCCCTCTTGGGGAAAAACCTGTTGGAACAGAGAGAAGCTGCATGCTGTCCAGTGAGCAGGAAAGGGCACGAGAGCAGCAGGGGGAGCGAGTGAGCTTTTCACCGGGGCTGGGATTGAGAAACCTTGGGGCAAAGACTCAAAAAATCTGTAAAACAGCCCTGCACACAATCAGAGCGAATGGATGAGAAGCCAGCTTTGCTGTTAGGCTGTGGCCCATTTTCAGCGGCTGCTATTTAATTTGTTCCACTCAAAAAGAGCACTCTTTCTTCACAGAATGTTTTCTCCTGGTTGGTTATTATTTGCCCTAATTCTCATTGCGTGAAGTGCCCTTTTCCTGCCTTTTCCACATTCTCTTCTGAATCTGTAGAAACTGCAGCAACGGAAGTGATGAATGCAGGCTGCCCTCTCGTGGTGAACGTGCATCCCTGCTGGCTGATGAGAGAATGATCACTTCATCTGCAGAGAAGGGCTGGACAGCGAACAGGGTGAACACCTTGTCTAGGGAAGCTGAGCTGCCTTTGGGTTTGGATGGATGACATAAGAGAGTCCCAGACCCTCTGAAAGCTAGACCAGGGTCCCGAGATTCGTGCAGGCAGAGGCGTAACAAGGCTCCGCTGTGCAAGGCCCAGGCTCCGAACCCAGTTATGGGCCCTTTTAACAGCAGGGGATGGGATTTCCAGGTTGGAGGACAAGGAGTGGGGTCTAGGGGGGTGAGGGGCAGGGCTTACCTTGGTGGGGCAAGAGCCCCCCCCCCCCTTTTCAGGCTGCTGCTGACGTACAAGAGCCCCGCTGCAAGTGTGAGATGGGAGCCCGCTGGGAGCTACCAGCACTGTTGCCACTTGGGGGGGGGGGGGGCAGTAGGGTTGAACCTACTCAGACTCCCAGTTTGACCCAGAGACTCCCAGTTTGGCCTATGGCAGTCTCAGGGTCAAACTGTTAGAGGTGGCAACCCTAGGGGTCGGCCAGGAGCCAGTGCATGCCGCTCCTGCTGCAGGGGATAAAGGGGTGGCCAGCAGGTCTCCTAGGGCAGCCCCCAGACCCTCCAAGTGGTAGCAGCCATCCCAAGGGAGCTTCCAGCCACCCTTAACCCCACTGCCACCACTTGCAAACACTCCAGCAGCAGCAGCCCCACCTGGGCTTTCCCACTCCCGCCCACTCGGAAAGCTTCCTTCACGACAGGGCCCTTTGTAAGCGGCCTGAGGACTGCTAGGAAGTTTTCAGAGGCGATGGCAGCGGAGTGCTGGCCCCACTTAGGGTGGCCATACCGCCCTTTTAAAAGAGGACGCTTATGAAAAATACATGGTGCAGGGCTGCATTGGTTCCAGTGCAGCCTTGCACCATGTATTTTTCATAAGCGTCCTCTTTTAAAGGGGAGGTATGGCCACCCTAGCCCCACTCCCCCAGTCATTCTGAACATTTCCTAGCGGCGCTTAAGCCACTTGCAAAAGGGCCCCCAGAGCGCAGGGCCCGGCTCAGACGAGCACCCCTCACTCCATGATAGCATCACCGCTGCCGGCAGGAGCACTCCTCCACCCAGCTCGCATGGAGAGTCCCAACCCAGACGGCGAGCAAGGCACAGCACACCGCTGCTCCCCACAGAACTTTGCGCAGTGCAGCAAAATGCCGAGGACCGGTTCTGCCACAGGGTTTTTATTCGTAGGGAACAAGAGAGATGCAGCAATGACCCCACACTCTGGGCAAGGAGACCCCACACCCTCGGAAACGGAGATAAAAGATGCAGAATTATCAAGGGAAAAAAGGGGAAGTGGAGAGGAGGAATCGCCAACAACAATTGGATGAAATAAAACTTCCAAGAAATTAGAAAACTTTCTACTTTCTCTTTCAAATTTTAGATGACACTTGTGAGAAATACAGGTTGCAGGGCTCCTGCACCCTGTATTTCTCATAAGTGTCCTCCAAAATTTGCATATCTGGCCATCCTATGAGAAACATGTCAGACATGACGTATTGATAACGGAGTGCAAAAACAAGAATAAATAGATAACAGTGAACGCAGAGAGGGAAGTCAAAGTAAGTATCTGAGTTGGTATGCATCCACACACACACACACACACTTTTCCCCCTCTCCCTCCTCTTGTCCTCGCTCTCCCCCTTGCTAGCCCTATGCCCACTCCTCTCTATACCCTTTGCGTCCTGTCCTTCACACCTTTGTTGACGCTACCCTAACCCCCTTAGCTCAAAGCTGCTGAGACGGAGAGATTTCCAAATGGAGGCCGATTCGCCCGCCTTGGTAACAAAAATGTCAATTGGTGGTTACAGCTCTAGTCAGAATTCAGAAGTGGCCCGGGCTGCTGCCATTTTGGAAGTACTCTATAGGTTAGTGTTACTCAATTACTTTTTGTAGTGGGCCACATTTTAAAAAGGGCTTTACTTCATGGTCCAAATTGTAGATTTGCTTAAATTTGCAGAAATAGCTAGGAGCTACCTAGTCGGTTTAAACAAAGTTAGGAGGCAGTCTGAGCTTTGGGCAACAGTACCTATCAGTTTTCATTTGATCCAAAACAGTTTGCTGAAGCTTATAAGTGGAAGTGAGAGAACAGTAGTGGGAACAGACTTCTTATTAAAGAGATTAAAATTCCCTCTCTCATCTTGAAAAGTGAGGGGATTACCATAGAGAGAAGAGCTTGGGTGAGCCTTCAGAACAATGACATTTTTATTTTCAGCTCAAAGAACTACTCTGCAGGCAATTTCACCAGGTAGGAGTCTGAACACGGAAGGAGATAAAAACAACACTTAATACTATCCTCTTGACAATTGGTTGGCCAGGCAGGTGCCATAGAATGAGTTGCTATGAACTGAAAGACTCCAGCTGATAAAAACCACCTGTTATTTCACAGGGAATAAAAGGCAAAGTTGTTCTATTTCAAAGAGTACAACTGTCTTCAGAGTCAGCCAAGTGTCAGGTTATAAGAAATGGATTTGTTTAGTTTACAAAGTTTATCTGGACTTTGCAGAAAATCAGACATCACATTACCCAATATAGTAAAGTTCAGCCAAAAATACCTAGTGCTTTATAAAAAGAGGGAGAGAGTGGGGGAGAAAGAGTGAGATCATAGCAATCAGAGCAGCGTCCCTGAACAAATACAGACACTAGTTTGAGGTCCAGCCATAGTATTTCCTACCACAAGTAGTCTCTTTAAGAACAATAAACCTATTCTCAAGAGTAAGATTTACACCCTGTTGTAAGTAGTAAGTACTCACAGGATCAAGTCCTCAAAGTGAGCTACACACAAACTCTGCATTTGTGTGAACTCTCTGTTCACACAAAACTTCCCACAGTACTCCCACATTGGTTTACCCAGACGTAAAGCCATTCTTTTTACCAAATACTAGTTGTTTCCAGCACCAATCTCACTGCAGTCACTTGGAGTTAATTTAACCCCAGATAGGAGCAGTCACATGAACAGATTCACCTCTCAGATAAACTAATCCCAGTAGACATCCCCAGTGGTAAAATTACCCCCACATAAGGAATGTTTCATGCAAACAGATCCTCAGACATTACAGATATTCAATACAAAAAAAGAACTCCAGCTAAGACAATCTATGGGTGAAAACAGACATGACGCTAACCACCCTTGGTGGTTATTTATACATGTTGCAGGGCTGTATTGGTGCCCTATGCAGCCCTGCAACATGCATAAATAACCACCAAAGGTGGTTAAAGGGTGATTAGCGTCATGTCTGTTTTCACCCATTGTTTACTGGTCACCTGGCTGGAAGTTAACAACCACTTCCATGCAGCAAGCACCCAAACACATGAAGTGTGACTTCCTGAGATAGGGATAGTGCTCAATGCAAGTCAGAGGGGTTTTTCAGCTGCAAAAGAGGCCCTATCTTCCCCCCCCCCAGGTGCACCTATTGTTATGAAATTTGGGCTCCCTGTTTACCTTTGATTCCTCTGCAAGATCAAAAGTTATTATACAGAGAGAGAGAGAGTGATGGAATAAGCCTTCTTTCCATAGGAAAACAGGCTAACAATATAGTCATACTTTCTGAGCTTCACTGGGCTCCCCTTTTGGCATCTTCATGATGCCCACTGGCTTTGCTAGACTAGGGTGGGTGTGGTGGCTTTAAGGCACTGGTCCTCTCCAAACCACTGTGAGGCAAAGGAGTGCTATTAGACTCATTTTACAGATGGCAAACAGACACAAAGAGATTATGAGTAGATTTTCAAAAACAAAAATTGTACTTAAGACACTTAAACTCCACTGAAAGTCACCAGGACTTAGGTGCATGTCATGTTGGTCTTTGAAGACCTGCCCAAAGATCACAAAGGAAGTCTGTGGCAGAGCCAGGAACTGAACCCAGGGGCGCTACGTGCTAGGCTACCTCCCTAAACACGGAACTATCCTTCCTCTCAGTCTGAAAAGCAGAATCCAAGGTTTCTGGTCTTCTATCCTCCTCTGTCCTCTGTGGCTATTTTCAGATGGGATGCGCCCACACATGCCCGCCCTGTGGACACGTGTGCAAATGCTTGTCTAAAAGTGGAAGTGGGTGGACGCGCACTCCCATGACCCTGCACCCATCCCAACCCATCTCCCCGCATGGAACAACTCAGGTTTTTCCCGACTGCTCCGTGCAGGGGCATGAATGGGGGGTGCATGGGTGCAGGTGCACACCCATCCCCTGCCATATGTATGCTCACCCACCCACCGGAAGTCCGTGTGTGCTCCACCAAGTGTACACAGATCCGCCTCCCAGCTGGGTCTGTTTAAAAACAGCCTGTATTCTGAATTGTTATTTTCTTTGAGCAACAGCAATTTATGGCATCCTGATGCTGATTAGAGTGACTCGTCAGCTGCACTGCCTGCCATGTCTCTTTAAGGCCAGGCTCCAACAAACAGTTAATTCGACATAATTGGACCTTACTTCTGTAGCATTCACACAAACAGAGCACTAAACCAAAGCTATTCAGGAGCATGAAGAGAATTATGTACTCCTGAAAAAACAGGAGTAACTACTCCCCTTCCGTTTGTATTTCAAAGTAACTGTTTGTGGGAATACTCATCAGTGTGGCAGTAGTGACCTCGGTTCAGTGATCATTATGTCTCAGCTGGAGGGGGTAAAGTGCCACAGAACAACTTTGGTTTGCACTGTTAGTCTGAATGTTACTAGTAGTAGTAGTCGTCGTCGTCATATTTATTAAGCAGGACCAAAGGTTATAGCTGACAAAAGTAATAACAGAAAAAATAAAAGTAAAATAAATTGTACAATCTATACAAATATACAAAACCTGGATGCTTTCAAAGGATGCTTGTTAGGAAGCATGGCAGGGCATGCAGCTGGCTGCTACGCAATGCATCCTTTTCCTGAGGATGCATCACGTAGCAGCCAGCTGCATGCCCTGCCATGCTTCCTAACAAGCATCCTTTGAAAGCATCCAGTCAGATTGCTCTTCTCTGTAATCTCTATCCCAGCATCTGTTCTCTTGAACAGATGTAAACCAAACTACTTTGTCCTAATTAAATCAGAGCAACTACTCCACTTCAGTAGTGTTCAGACAAACAGTGTAAACCAAAATACCTACTTTGATTTAATTAAATTTAATAATTAAACAAAAGTTTAATTGAATTAAATCTAAGTAACTACTCCCCTTTAGTAACATTCAGACAAAAAGGGCCTTTGCTCTGATCCATCTAACTATCGCCCGATTAGCCTTCTAAGCACAGTCAGCAAGGCTTATGTCAAATTTCTGCTTGGTAAATTAATTTCCTGGATTGAGGATTCCAGGTTTATTTATCCAGAACAGGTGGGTTTCCAGAGGGGAAGAGCGATTACAGAACACTGTCTGATTCTGACTCACTTGATTGAGAAATATAGGAATGCCAGTGGCCGCTTTTATGCAGCCTTCCTTGATCTTAGATCTGCATTGAGTCAGTCAATCGAGATTTATTATGGCACAAACTGGGCCAAACATCAATGGACAAATGACTACTCTTTCATATGCAGAGATTATACTTCAACTCTAAGTTAGTTGTGAAAGTTAGTTCTAGCGGTCACATAACTGAGGAAGTGGAGGTATCTAGGGGGGTAAGACAAGTTTGAGTTTTGACGCCTGTTCTTTTTAATTTGTTTATTAATGACGTTATCCCGTGTATGGCCCAACTGCATTTTTTTCCTCCTAGATTGGTGTCGCGACACATAG
>QEPC01009589.1:2566129-2577680 GCA_003113815.1 Sphenodon punctatus
AGGGCTTACAATCTGAGAGACAGGAGCTGGGGGAGAGACTTAGGAAGGGGAACAGAGGGAGAGACAAGGACTTGAACTAAATACCCCTGCTTTATGCAGATGATCTGCTTTATGCAGATGATCTGGTACTTCTGTCCCAGACTCGTGTTGGCCTCAAAAGGCAGAGCTTGAGGCCTTTTCCCAATACCGTACTACCAATAGGCTGGGAATTAACCATTCAAAATCAAAGGTTATGGTCTTTGCTAAAACCCAGAAGAATAAGGTCCATAAATGGTATATAGAGGGGACTCAAATAGAACAGGTGAAGGTATTTAAATACCTTGGTTTGCTTTTTCATTCTTCAGGTTTGTGGAACGAACATCTCAGTAGGGCTGAGTCTGTAGCAAAAAGATCTGCCTTTGCAGTAAGAAAACCTTTTGAAATTTCAGGTAGGTCTGCCTTTAAGATGGCTAGTGATGTTTTCAACTGCAAAACAAGAGCTCAGTTCCTTTTTGAAGCTGAATTGTGGGCCCCTCTTATCTCCTCTAATCTGGACTTGATTCTATCTAAATTCTACTGGGCCTTAATTAGGACACTCGGAGGCACCCTGGGGCTGCCATTAGACTTGAACTGGGCCAGCGTAGGTGGCTTTTTAGTGCTTGGGCTCTGGTCCACAAATTCTGGAACAAAAATGTTAGGCCAACAACACGTCACATAGCAGCCTTACTCCAAATGGGGGTAAGGCTTCCCAAGGCGTGGCAGCCCATGTGCTGGGGGGGGGGGCTTCTGCCCAGCTGCATGGCAAGCTCCACAGTGGGGCTCTGAGCAGCAGGCACTGTCGCCCATTGCACGCTGCCACGTCATAGACGGGGTCAGGATTTTGGTCAGGCCAGGTAAGGGAGGTGGGGCAGGACCGGTGACTCGGCCTACCCCAGCCGTGCCAGGAGATCGGAGAGCGGCCCACTGCCTGCCCAGCTTCCCGCAGTGTGACAGCTGCACTTGCCCGTCACAGAGCTGCCCAGGAATCGGGCTCTCCGAAGCTTGTGGGGCTGCACCCCGTGCCCCTCTCTCAGTCCATTTACCCAGTACGCATCACAGTACCAAGTACGCAGTGCCAAGTGCACTCTTGTTCCCTGTGTTCATGGCCGATCGGATCCCATGTTTTACAGCACAACATGCTGTAGGCATGTTACCCATACAGATGAGCATCTCTTGCATTTTAATGATGGCATGACAATGCCACATCCCTGGCAGCAAAAGAATGTCCTATTTTAACATTTTATCAGGGAGAGCTGCAAGAGGAACCAATATATTAACTCAGTTTAAGTCAGTAAACAACATCAAGCCAATAAATATTTAGCATTCATATTAAGCATCAGAAAGGGAGAGGAGCTAATACTAGAAATCAATTTAAAAGATATTGTACATCTAGCCTGGATTATTCCGGAAATAATGTACCAGGCCTGAGGCCTAGGAGAGGTTAATGAAATACAAGTTCTGCCTTGCTGAAACTTACCACATAACATTACTAATTAAGTGTTAGTTTACATGTTACCCAAGACTGTTGCTTGTTAGCACAGATAATTATTCAGGTTCTACCTCAGTATTTCATACTGGATGGCTGAGCTTTTTAACAAGCATCCTTTGAAAGTATCCAATCAGATTGCTCTTTGTTGGTATTATCATCCAAACAATAAAAATAGAAGGGATGGAAAACATAAAGACACCCAAAGACTGGCTGGCACCCAAGAACAAGGAAGGAGCAGACTGGTTTGTCCTCTTGGGACATGCTTTACCAATCGTAGTGAGCCTGTACTAGCAGAAAGATTTTTTTGTTTGAGCTGCTGCTGTTTCCTGGGCAATGACTGCAACAGAGTACAGAAACTTATCACAATCGCTGCTGCGAAAGAGAAGTCCGAAGGCCTGCCCAATTTTGATATTCTGTGCCAGACAGAGAGCAGGAGAAAGGACTGGTGGAGACTTTGATTTACTTGCTTCCACTGCCTACCTACCCATGGAACGTGCGCCAGTATAAAACTACTCTAGTCTAATAAGATCAAGGAATTACTAGGCTTGGTAAACACACACACACACACACGCTTTTAGATCATCTGCATGCTTACTTGTTCACTAGAAAATTCAAGCCATTTATCAAAATAATGCCATCCAAGAGGGATTATTCCTACTAGCCTCTGTATTTGCTAACAACTTTTTTTCTGGTCCTTACATCTAACAGGGAAGGGAGCTATTTTAGACAATGAGATAGGTATCATTTCCCCCAACTGTCCACAGAGTAGTAAGCTTCTGCATTGGAACCAAGGGGCACAACATAGGGTGTTTTTACATGACACCTCCATGCATGGACACTCACTGTCCACATGGGGGATGTTTCATTTGAATACGGGGGGGGGGGGGGTTGCAGGCTCCTGTAACCCACACACTGCCCACCCAGTCCACACATGGGGTACTCTGGGAAAGCAGGAGTGCCCCGTGTGTGGATTAGGTGGGTGGTGCATGGATGGGGCAGCCATGCGTGGGGCTGCTTGTGTGAAACACACACACACCCCATGCATAGTGCCCACCCACCCACCTGTCTCATGTACCCTTATAAAACACTGCAACATTTTAAGAAGACCCTATCAAACACCTACTTGGGTAAGTATTGTTCCCCCACGCTTAAATTATTTGGCTTATTATAGCTCTTCAGTTTCGGAGAACCTTACCAAGCAAATGCATTTGGACTGGAAACATGCTGTGCTGTAACAGCTAGAGAGTCTGAAAATGAAATACTTATATTGCAGTAATGCAAGGTGGTCGGCGGGAAGTCTGAACACCCCAAGCTACACAGGATGCTGGCAGCATATGCAGCCACAACTGCCTCAGACGCTATAGACAAGGCACACAGTCGATAGGATGCTCTTGACACATTATAAGGCATATGACACAGCACTCTAGCAATGCACAATAACATGGCACAACTCTGGGAGCGACATAATATAGCAACACCCCCCCCCCCAATCACAGCATCCCCCTTTTGGTTGCCTAGAGTTGATGTCTCAGCTCAAGAGAAGGGATGTGATGTGGGGGGGGGGAGGGGGCACTTGCAGGGAGTTCAAGGGAAACAGCAGGATAAAGTGCAGTAAAGCAGCTACTGCTGCACTCACCAAAGCTGCTGCCCAGGATGTGGCTGCTACTGATGCGGGTTGCAACCCCCAGAGGGACGGACTCGCTGTTCCCCATGATCAAGGGTGTGCGGATTCTTCTCTTGCTGGATCACCCCCGTGGGGCGCTGAAGACAAGCAGAGAAAGGCGAGAAGTGTCTGGGATGGGGGCGAGGCGCTAGGCGGTTATGGGGCTACAAGGACTTTGGCTTTTGGCAATTCAGGGATCTCCCGCCGGATCGTACGTTCAAACCCCGCGGCCAACCCCACACGTGGAAGCAGCCTCCCACCTGGCACCACCACAAACCAATGGGCAGCAGCGGGGTAGGCAGTGCACCTGCCAAGGGGGCGGGCTGCTGCAAGCAGAGCCCGGCCCCTGCATCTGTGTCGGCTGGGGGGTAGATCAGAGCGTGGCGTGGGGCAGACTTTGGGGGGTGCGAGTGGGTGTCGTTTGCAAGGGGAGCTTGGGAGAGTAATAACTGGTGGCGGCTCCCGCAGCCACAGTGGCGAAACAGTCCAGGCTCAAGAGCACGCAGGAGCGCTAAGCTCCAGCCGTTGTCCATGGTAAGGCTGCCACCTATGCAAATTTGTAAGGAACACTTATGAAAAAAACATGCTGCAGGGCCAGCATTGGTGCCTAGTTGCCTATGCAGGCCCTGCAACATGTATTTTTCATAAGTGTTCCTTAAAAATCTGCATAGGTGACAACCCTAGCGGGGAGGCGCGCGCACGCACGCACAGGCCAGCCTGGCGTGGAAGCAGTGCCAGTATCCTACACCCCGGGTCTCCCTCGCCCGCCCGCCCACACCACCACCACCACCACCAGCTGCTGCTTTCTAGAAAGGGCGATCCCTGCCTGGTTCTCCTCTCCCCCAAATCTACCTACTCCTACTCCGTGCGTTTCAGCTAACCCCAAAGGGTTGTTGCCTTTCAAAGGAATCCCCCGCAGGAGAGGCAGGGCTTCTTTGCCCTTTGTTTTCTTCTAATGGTTGAGGGTCGAAAGAAATAGGGAGGGAGGTTCGGCCTTGCGGGGGGGTGTTTCCCCCATGGTCCCCGTCCCCCCCGGTCATTTCAGATTTCATGAGGAGGGTTCAACTTTCAGCTTGAGCCGTTGCAAAGGCTTTACCCTTCCTTATAAAGTGCCGAAGATGCAGGAAGTCCTGGGGCAGGATTAGCACCTGGTACAACAGACCCGAGCGGAGCCCGAGTATCTAGATTGGAATGGGCCCCCGTGCAGAAGAGGGAGCAAGTCCCACACACACCATGCAGCTCCACCATGTGGCTGGCAGTGGAACCAGAAACAACGGAGGGGGGTCCGTCTACACCCTTCTCCCTCCCCACGCAGCACACAAGAACCACACCACACACACACACACCTGTGCTGCGGCCCATGTAAAAAGAACCATAAGAGTGTGGTTGCCATGTTGCTCCCAAAATGTAAGAGCTGGAGACAAAGTAGTCAGGATGACAGCTTTTATTTGACCAACTTCTGTGAGTGAGGATGTACGAGCTTTGGGGGGCCATAGAAAGCCCTTCCTGAGGCTGGTAACAAGTCAAAACTATGGCCCTTTTTACACGGGCCTCAGCGTGGGGGGGGGGGAGGGTCCCCATGTGTGCCACGGTCCATGTGCGCTATGTGGGGGGCGGGTATAGATGGGCACCCCCCACGCTTTCCCACTCATGGAGGCACCACCATTTTTTGCAATGCCTCCATACATGGGAATGCGTGTGCGCAGGAGCGCAACCCCCCACCCCCATGGGATTTACACAGACAGCGCCCACGCATGTTTCTGGGTGTTCATGCGTGGGTGCCGCCCATGTTAAAAAGGGCCTATGTTGTCGGCATTAAGAGATTGTTACTTTTGAAAATGGGAGATAGGCTCTTAGGAACTTGATCACATGAAATGTAAAGTCTGTGGCTATTACCATCAGGTAAGTTAACCCACCGGCACCCACCCCTCTTCATCCCGCTGCTGTATGAACATGTTAGCTGCCAGTGATGCAAACGTACATCACACTGGGTGGGAAGGGTTCAGTGCATCACACAATTAATTCCTCTTTCTGGATCTTCTATGGGTGCATGCAGGGCAAAACAGAAAACTATCCACCAAGAAGCAGGAGATAGCAGGGGAGGTAGAAACTTCTTACCACAAACCTAGCGTCCACATGAACACTAATTCCTTGGTAAACCTAGCCCCCACCTAAATTACCACACATGATTTTACCACAAACTGCTTATGTGAATGCTGGGCAAGTAACACCCCCCCCCCCAAAAAAAAGTGGAGAATATTTACCTGGGGGCTATCATTTCTTGTGAACAAGCCCTGAGTCACACAGAGTTTCAAATATTTCCCTCTGTTTACTGCTATTTAAAACCTATGAGAAATGGAAAGGTTCTTTGGGACAGTGGGAGAGGGTCCCCTGAAGGGACACCCCCTTCCCACTGCCGCTTATCAAACAAATGCTGTCATGAGTATAGAGCCCAAGTGAGGAAGGGCAGCATCCTGGGAAAGTGTGAGCAGCGGAGTGATGGGACATCTGGGAACTCTTTATCCGACGGCTAATGCACTCCTTATCTCCTGTGAGGTGAAAGAGATCCCCCAAGTCCTCATTACAGAAACATTAGCACTGTTTGATTGTACCAGCCCCAGATAGTACAGTTTATTAATCGTCCTACTAAAGGGAATGGGGACCTTAACTGCAGCTGGGGAAACTGAGTCACGTTAAGGTGGCCTAGCAAATTAGTGCTAAAGTCAGGATTTGAACTAAATCTCCTCAGCATTGCTTCTCTCTCTCTTTGGGAGCAGCCAAATAATCACAGGCTTCCTTAAGTTCCTTATGTTCAATTAAACATAATTTCCCATTCAGGGACTGCGGGGTCCTGCACTGAAAGTCCTGCAAGCCCCTATGCTACATGTATGTTATTTCGAGTTTATTTATGGGCCCCATGTTGGGGGGGTTGCTGAATCGCTGTGGGCCTCCCTCAGTCACCCCATGTTTGAGGTGCTGTGGGGGCCTGTATTTTATGCCAGTGGTTCTCACACTCACATTGTCATTTCAAGTTTATTCATGTATTGGGGGTCTCCAGGGTCCAGCCCTTCCTACAATCTCATGGCTGGTCTAGAGTGTTTGTAATTATTTAAACTTCTTATTATCAAAAACCCTGCTAGGGACAGGACCCCTGGAGCACAGCCAAGGAATTCCAATTTGATAAGGGCAGCTTCTCTCAGTCAAAATGTTCTTCCTCCTTCCAGGGACAGGATGGCAGCTGCTCAAGCATCTCCAAGAGAACAAGAGCCAGGCCAAGCAATGTCAATCTGGATGTTCAGCTGGCCGCTCACCAGCGCAAGGGGAGTAACACTGTCCATGCTTCGTTGAAAGGAGCCTGACAGGTTGTCTAAAGGGGATAGTGGTGGAAATAGAAATGGTGACAATGTGACACAGAAAGGGTGATGCAAACACTTGCCCCCCCCCCCCCCCCCCCCCCCCCCCCCCNGGTTATGCTCACTACTGGCTGGAATGCAATTTATGCTCTCAGGAGATAGGAGCATCAATTGGGGAAATTCAGAGGGGCCAGTGGAGCTGCCCTGCCAGGCCCCCGTGACCCCAGCAGCCATTAATCCAAACCATACTTTGCCAGTCCTTATTTAGGGCCAGATTAAGGCCACTTTTAAATGGACGTTGTGGGGTGGGTGGGTCTGTCTGTGCTCAATGGCGTGCATACGCACTTCCGGTGGGTGGGGGAGAGTGTCACGGGGTTGCGGTCCACTACCCCATTTTTCTGGCTTAGGTGACTCAGTTTCCCTCACTTGCAGCCCGTCTGAATCAGTTCTCTCTCTAGCTGATTCAGTGCTGCAAAGGGGCAACACTTTTGTCACCCAAGTTCCAGAGGCTTCCCGTTCTCAGACTCTTTCTTTCTGGGTTCGCAAGTGCTTGAGGGCACAAGATATTCAGACTGTGTTCCCCAATGTGAGACAACAGAAAGCACTTCTTAGTAAAGAAGACAGTTTCTTGATTACATAAACAAAGATAGTTTGAATGCAGAGTGGCATATAAAACAAATAACGCAATCTTAGTCTGTACTAAGTCCCTAGTTAAGACCTTACCCTACAGAAAGTCCATGAGCTTGAGTCCATTTCTCAGCCAGGTGTAGTGAGGCTGGGCTTTTAGTCCTTAAGCTGGTTAGAAAGCAAAGTCTCTTCTCTCAGTACATTGCTTCAACAGGCTAGCTGACAGGCTCCTGCCCTCCAGCTATATTCTGAGACTCAGCGAGTCAGAGGTTGAGTGAGATCCCAACAGTAACTGTCCTCTATGGGTTCGAATGTTCCTTATAATTCCTTGGGGAGAAAACCCTAGTTTCTTCTCGAGTCTTCCAGAAAGTTCTTTTGTTTTTTCCTTTCCTCTCCTGTGCCTCTGGGTTCACTCACGTATGCAGTTTCCTCTCATTTACATTCATAAAGCTGGTGCTACACACACTCACACCTTTTGAAAAGACCTCTGTTTACATATAAATGCCCCTTGAGGGGCTGTGTTGCTCCTATTTCGCAGTGTCTCAGATTGGTTTCTACAACTTAACAGTACATGTTACAAACTGGTTTCTATAAATCAACCGTGCATGTATGTTCCCTCTGGTCATGTGTGACCCTATGTTCCTTCGTGACAGAGAGTTTAGATGCTGATGGATGGGTGTGCGCCCCCATCCACCCGCTGGCCACCCATGCCCCCGCACAGAGCGGTTCAGCTTTTCCACCGGTGCTCTGTGTGGGGAGATGGGTGGAGTGCGTGGGTCGCAGGAGGGTGCACATCCACCACCATTTTTAAACAGATGGTACCACACATGTCAAAGACTGGGACTGAGGCATATATCTGTTTGCAATGCTGTAGGCAGTAAGTAGGGAATCTTTTCCCTCTCGGGAGCTGCTTTGAAAAGAAGTACAAATTCTGAGGCCTGCATAGAAGTTGGGGGTAGGAGTGTTTTAAAGGATGTGCACTCAGGAAGAGAAGGATCCAGATCATGGATATGGGCCATGCTTCCATCCCCTGTCCATGAGTGCATGCCCTCATCTCTGCTCCCTTCCCCTGAACTCACTCATTCACTGCTTGAGGACAGAAAATGGATCCAGGGGCCAGACCCAGGAACTGCACGGGGACCAAATAAAGCCTAGCCATGGGCTACATTTGGCCCTTGGGGCATGAAGTTCCCCACCCCTTCTGCAGGCAGAGGATATCTTGTGTTGGAGCAGAGGGCTGAACTGGATGACCCTTGTGTCGGGGGTGCATTTATTCCCCTATGTTTCCCTAGAAAAAGCTGACCGGGAACTAGTGTAACTTCCTCTGGGAAAAGTGAATAGGGAACTGATAGCTTGCTGAAGCAGCTGAGGAGTGGGAATATTTGGCACACATGCTTGTCTTTCAAGGCTGAGAACACTGAAGCACTTCTTATGGCTACAGATAAGAGATTAGAACCTGGCTCTAGTTAAAAAGACAACATGGGGGAAAGGAGCATTGTAAGTGAAAAGTTGTCAGCCAATGGGATATAATATTAATGGCCAGGTCACAGTTAGGTTACAGTGAATGGAATAAATACAACAGGGGGGATAATTGTAGTCGGTTCCTTGTTCTTGTCCAACTTTGTAGATCCCTTCTGCAGAAGGCTGATTTCTTTTCAAACATGGGTTCTGGGTAAGCTACTGTCTGTTCTCAGCCTGGCCAGTTGAGTACAGAACAACTCTTAAACCTTGCAAGTTCTTCAGTTCTTTCCTGTGTAACCATTATTTCTTTTTATTCATATTTTGTGGTGATTTCTACTTTATTTTGTTATATTCATTGACTCAACTGTAGTGATTCATTCAACCCTTTAGTAAGGGATGGGTGTTAGGGATTTGGATTAATCCATACATTCTTGTAATGGGCAGTTACAGATTAATCCATGTTCATCCATACCAAACCGCAATACACTTGTTACTGTTTGGTTTAAAATTCATAATTTTTGCTTTAAAAAATAACTGCCTGCGCAAATGGCTGCTGGACCATCCTGCACATGCACAGCCTTTTCCAAAATGGCAGTGTTACTACCATTTTGGAAAAGGGCAGCCAGTTGGAAAAGGACATGCACAGCTGCCATTTTGCACATGTGCAGACCAGGTGCCCTTGCCCCCATTTTGGAAAGGGCCGTGCATGAGCAGAACGGCCCAGTAGCCATTGTGCACATGCGCAATCGATTTTTTTTATTTTTAATTGATTTAAATATAGCTCCGTAATACGGATTCGTAATTAAATCTGGACTTAAAGATCCGGATCCATAATTCCCTCCTGACACCCACCCCTGCCCTCTAGTAAAGATTTTAAACTTGTATCTTGAGATTGTCTTGGTTATTCCTGGAGTGAGAGAAAAGACACCATACTTAGAATCTACCTTGACTGAACCATTTCTCAGGTCGACATTTGAGGTCCCTTCCAACCCTAAAATGCTATGGTTGTAAGTACATCCAGCTACGCGTGGGGTCTTGTAGAGACCTGGAACAGGCCCCAGAGTTGGGTGCTGGCATGAAAAGAGGTCCTGGGTCCAAGCACTAGTAGAAAGCCCTGGTGCAAGCAATCATACGATCCAGATTTGAGTCCCCACCCTGCTAATGACTCGACATTGTGGCATGAAACAATTCACTCCAACATCCTTGAGCCTCAGTTTAACCATCTGTAAAAAAGGAATGATAAGTGACTTGTGATGTTGAGAGTAATTGGTTTGTGTTTATAAAGCATTTTGAACATGCAGTGAGTTGTTCGTTTTCACTAATGTGTCTAATGTCACCAGCATTCATCTATCTTGCTTTGGTATAAATGGCATGCTCCTGAGAGGAACTGGATTAACAGCTGTCTAAAAGACAGTTACAACACGGGCAGCAACTGTGCAAGCTTCTTACATACTAACCTTTGCTAACATACATCAGTCCTCACCTGCCGAGACTCTCAATCAGTCTGTATTGGCCCTTCAGGCTTTGGGTTTTCTGCTGAGACTGACAACAGGAAGCCAACTATTCTTTATTATTTGATTTTTATTATTTATATAGCACCAGTGGTGTACCTAGTGCTATACAATTAATACTTTTATGGACATGTCTCTGCCCTATGGGAACTAGTGTTGGTTGCGGTAAGTTATTATTATTTTTATTATTATTATTAACAAGCATTTCTATAGCACAAGCAATGTACCTGGTGCTTTACAAAGTAATTGAATAGACACGGTCCCTGCTCTAGGACTTACAATCTGAGAAATGGGGAGCGGGGAGAGATGAAGGAAGGGGAACAGAGGGAGAGACAAGGAGTGTAACATTCACGAAGATGCAAGGTCCCAGATGCACGCACTTGGCTTAGTTACATCGAGAATGATGGCTGATTGGTCCATGTGGTGAGGATATGAGTACACAGACCTAACTAACAGATTTTACTTATTATCCCAGTAAGAAACTAAGCCAGAGAAAGACTATGCCAGTAAGGAATGCAGGTCAGATCACCTGACTCTCTGTATCTGTCTTCACCACAAAATTCTCTGCATCACATCACTCATATATTCCTGAAGTCCGCACCACTCCCAGCTGACATACAAGCTTTTTTTCCCCCCCCCCGGAAGGGCAATGCACTTAACAGAGCAATGGGATGAGAAGATAGGAGGCACAGTACCACTGTAATAAAACAGTAAGTACTGACCTATCTACCAATCAGGGTGTTGTGAGGATTAATGTTTGGGGGGGATACTTTGAAAATTAAAAGCACTATGGAAGTGCTAAACATCACCTTTTTTTTTTAAAGACAGCCTGCTTTTATTTGTTACACAACTGTCCATAGATTCCATTAATATCTGAGCCCTGTCAGGATTAGAGTTGTAGGGCTGAACCGAATAGTACTTCTGGGTATTTGGACCGATTTTCGATGTTCCGAATAGTCATTCTGAGTACTCCGAGGCAATTCGGTGTTCTTGCCAAAACTTTGGACTTCAGAGACGGAAGCACAGAACATCAGAAACCTTCAGAAATCTTCAGCGCCACCTTGGTGCCTCAGCAGGTGTTGCCATGTGCAGCAGCTGCAGCCGTTTAATTGCCTAGCCAATCAGGGTGTGCACAACAACACATCCACCCCCATCCTCCCTCCCCTTAATTGCCTAGCCAATTGGTGCACAACACTCTGCAGCCCTTCCTCCCTCCCCCTATACAGTATATAAGCAGCTGCAATGCAGCAGTCTCTTTGTGGTGTGGAGATAGGAAATAAAAAATATATATAGCACACACATTAGGGGAGGGAATACATAGGTTGGGAATTGGGAGGGAATAGGATATCATTATATATAGGTATAGTTTAGGAAGAGGATAATAATATTTATAGTTTAGGATCTAGGAGTAGGGTATCTATATTTTATT
>QEPC01009589.1:2578036-2592691 GCA_003113815.1 Sphenodon punctatus
GCCTTTTCCAAAATGGCAGTGTTACTACCATTTTGGAAAAGGGCAGCCAGTTGGAAAAGGACATGCACAGCTGCCATTTTGCACATGTGCAGACCAGGTGCCCTTGCCCCCATTTTGGAAAGGGCCGTGCATGAGCAGAACGGCCCAGTAGCCATTGTGCACATGCGCAATCGATTTTTAAAATTTTTAATTGATTTAAATATAGCTCCGTAATACGGATTCGTAATTAAATCTGGACTTAAAGATCCGGATCCATAATTCCCTCCTGACACCCACCCCTGCCCTCTAGTAAAGATTTTAAACTTGTATCTTGAGATTGTCTTGGTTATTCCTGGAGTGAGAGAAAAGACACCATACTTAGAATCTACCTTGACTGAACCATTTCTCAGGTCGACATTTGAGGTCCCTTCCAACCCTAAAATGCTATGGTTGTAAGTACATCCAGCTACGCGTGGGGTCTTGTAGAGACCTGGAACAGGCCCCAGAGTTGGGTGCTGGCATGAAAAGAGGTCCTGGGTCCAAGCACTAGTAGAAAGCCCTGGTGCAAGCAATCATACGATCCAGATTTGAGTCCCCACCCTGCTAATGACTCGTCGTTGTGGCATGAGACAATTCACTCCAACATCCTTGAGCCTCAGTTTCACCATCTGTAAAAAAGGAATGATAAGTGACTTGTGATGTTGAGAGTAATTGGTTTGTGTTTATAAAGCATTTTGAACATGCAGTGAGTTGTTCGTTTTCACTAATGTGTCTAATGTCACCAGCATTCATCTATCTTGCTTTGGTATAAATGGCATGCTCCTGAGAGGAACTGGATTAACAGCTGTCTACAAGACAGTTACAACACGGGCAGCAACTGTGCAAGCTTCTTACATACTAACCTTTGCTAACATACATCAGTCCTCACCTGCCGAGACTCTCAATCAGTCTGTATTGGCCTTTCAAGCTTTGGGTTTTCTGCTGATTATTTGATTTTTATTATTTATATAGCACCAGCGGTGTACCTAGTGCTATACAATTAATACTTTTATAGACATGTCTCTGCCCTATGGGAACTAGTGGTGGTTGCGGTAAGTTATTATTATTTTTATTATTATTATTAACAAGCATTTCTATAGCACAAGCAATGTACCTGGTGCTTTACAAAGTAATTGAATAGACACGGTCCCTGCTCTAGGACTTACAATCTGAGAAATGGGGAGCGGGGAGAGATGAAGGAAGGGGAACAGAGGAAGAGACAAGTAGTGTAACATTCACGAAGATGCGAGGTCCCAGATGCACGCACTTGGCTTAGTTACATCAAGAATGACGGCTGATTGGTCCATGTGGTGAGGATATGAGTACACAGACCTAGCTAACAGATTTTACTTATTATCCCAGTAAGAAACTAAGCCAGAGAAAGACTATGCCAGTAAGGAATGCAGATCAGATCACCTGACTCTCTGTATCTGTCTTCACCACAAAATTCTCTGCATCACATCACTCATATATTCCTGAAGTCCGCACCACTCCCAGCTGACATACAAGCTTTTTTTCCCCCCCCCCGGAAGGGCAATGCACTTAACAGAGCAATGGGATGAGAAGATAGGAGGCACAGTACCACTGTAATAAAACAGTAAGTACTGACCTATCTACCAATCAGGGTGTTGTGAGGATTAATGTTTGGGGGGGATACTTTGAAAATTAAAAGCACTATGGAAGTGCTAAACATCACCTTTTCTTTTAAAGACAGCCTGCTTTTATTTGTTACACAACTGTCCATAGATTCCATTAATATCTGAGCCCTGTCAGGATTAGAGTTGTAGGGCTGAACTGAATAGCACTTCTGGGTATTTGGACCGATTTTCGATGTTCCGAATAGTCATTCTGAGTACTCCGAGGCAATTCGGTGTTCTTGCCAAAGCTTTGGACTTCAGAGACGGAAGCACAGAACATCAGAAACCTTCAGAAAACTTCAGCGCCACCTTGGCGCCTCAGCAGGTGTTGCCATGTGCAGCAGCTGCAGCCGTTTAATTGCCTAGCCAATCAGGGTGTGCACAATGTGCACAACAACACATCCACCCCCATCCTCCCTCCCCTTAATTGCCTAGCCAATTGGTGCACAACACTCTGCAGCCCTTCCTCCCTCCCCCTATACAGTATATAAGCAGCTGCAATGCAGCAGTCTCTTTGTGGTGTGGAGATAGGAAATAAAAAATATATATAGCACACACATTAGGGGAGGGAATACATAGGTTGGGAATTGGGAGGGAATAGGATATCATTATATATAGGTATAGTTTAGGAAGAGGATAATAATATTTATAGTTTAGGATCTAGGAGTAGGGTATCTATATTTTATTTTATATATATATATATATATATATATATATATATATATATATATATATATATAGTCAGGGTTAGGTTAGACTAGGCAGCAACATGTCCGAGGAGGAGACCAGGGCAGTGAAGGAGTCTGAGGCAGAGGTCCAGGTGGTGGAGGAGGCGGAGGCAGGGCCTGCACCTGTCAGGCAACGGTGGCACCACAAGCAGGCACGGAGGTCTGCAGTGTGGAACTACTTCCCCCAGCCAAATGGCCCACACTTCAGCTTTGTGCTCCCACTGCAACGGGGAGGTGTGGCATGGGAGACAGAGAAGCAACTCTGCCCTCCGTGGTCACCTTTTGAGGTCCAATTTGATAGTGCTGGAAAGGGGAGAGAGTGAGCAGGTGGCAGGCAGCAGGGCCAAAGAGGGGGGCAAGCTGTGCCTGCCAGGTGAAGGAGGCCCTCGTCCTCCTCAGCAGCTGAGGTGGAGGAGGCAGGCCCTGCGCAGACTGAGGAGAAGTTGCCCCCAGAGCTGCATGGCTTGACTCATGCTATCTAGTCTGGGCATGCAGCTCTGGACCAACTGTCCCAGGCACGTGATTCCTTAGCAGAGCAGCATCATGACCTGGGATGTCGTCAGGCAGAGAACATGGCCTACCTACATGAGGCAGACACGGCAGGCCAATGTTGCATTCCGCCGGGCCCTGATAGAGCATGCCTGGTGGCTGGATGCCACTCGGGCTGCTGGCATGTAGGTGTCCCCACTGCCAGATTTCCTACCAGTACCAGCACTGCCACCCAGGATTCTCCTGTATCCCAGGGTTCCCCAAGGATACCTGCTCCTGCCAGGAACCCTGGTGAGGGGTCTTCTGCTGCTCCTGTGGTGGATGTCAGAGCCTCCTCCCCCTCTTCCTCTGAGCCTGCCAGACAAATTGACGAGGACTGAGGATTCCTCTCCAGTCTTTGCCCTCAGGTGCAGTCTCCTCTGGCTTTGGGTTAGGTTAGGTCATGTAGGTAGTTCTTAGTATTACTTTAAATCCAAACAGTAGTACTGTGTACCTACAGCATCCATGGCCCACTATCGGCAGTGAGGGCATCCACTTTTAAAATAAATCACCATTATATTGCCAACCAAGCAGCGCACAGTAAAGCAGACTAGCAAAAGTTGGGACATTTGCTCAAGAAGATAAAACATTCACAACCCGGGGGGGGGGGCAATGGTTGGCAACCTCTTGGTATACATTGGTGTGGCACTGGTATCTTTGGGAGACCAGGGATACAGGGTGTGGCAAAATGCCACAGGCACTGGCATGGACGCCTGCCTGATGTAATCTCTGCTAGGCCTCTAAAGGACCCACCCCCCACCTCAATTCCAGGAATTCCTTTGAGATCTTCTTCAGCCAGAAGAAAACAGGACTCTGATTGGCTTGGAATGGTAAGCTGGAACTTGCACCTAGTCCAGGTGGTTTTACCTGGACAAATCACAGGGAACAGGAGGGGAGCTTTAAAAACCTCAGACCCTCTCCATTTTCTCTCTCTCGGGACTCACTGACTGAGCTCTCTAGCAGAAGCTGCTAGGCTGGTGACCTCCCTGCCTGGAGGCACACATGGACTGCATGGCTTGGCAGTGACTTTGTAACTCTGGCCTTTGCCAGAAGAACTTGGACCCCATAGGAAAAACATCCCGTATGGAGACCTGATCAGAACCAGTGTGAGTACTTGCTTGCTACCTCAGCTACAGTTATAGGAAGACACTTTTCAAACGGACTACTATGTCAACAGGACTGACTCTAATTGCTTAAGGATTATCATCTCTGGTTCTCAGGGTAAACTTTGCTTTTATTCCTTTTTATATGTACTAGTAAAGTCTTCATTTTCTTTTTACGCTACTGNTATCCCTGCCTGCCAGGTCTTGAATCACTTATCTTGAAAGATAAAACAAGACATCTTGGTTTAAGAGAAGGTACGTTTCTTTTCCCTAACTGGCAACATGATGGCATTTATTAGTACAAAGCCCAGCAGTCTGAAGTCAGCAATGAGGTCAGGAACAGGCGAAGTGTCCAGTAGGGTCTGAGACATGACTCCCAGTGGGTTCCAGGCCACACACACACTCACCTGCAGTTGTTTGCACTTGGGTTCCTAGCTGGGGCCCCTCTACAGCAGCAGCAGCCTGAAGGAGGATCTCACTCCACCAGGGTAAACCCTGTACCTTAAAGACCCGGACCTCTTGCTCATTGGGACCAGATCCTGGGCCCTGCACAGACTTGTTACGCCCATGAGAGGATAGTTAGGTGAAACGATGAAATTGACCCCAGTCAGTATGAAATTGCTGAGAACTGATGATCAAAGTGACTCCAGTTGGCATTGTTTGCTAAAATATCCACAAATTAACTCCTAGGACACATTGCCCAGAATTTAAGGTAGCTCCAGATATTGAAAAAAAACCCAGACAACAGAGGGCTCAGTTCTGTGGGAAAACTCCACTGCCCAAGAAGGTCAGGTGAGGAGTTTTCTGATTGTGGCTAGCTGTGGTTTGGAAACACAACGGTAGGATTCACCATCTGGCTGCTGCCCAATCTGTACTAGCAGGTCAACTATAAGAAGGGAACAGGACATACCCCAGGATTAGGGTTGTTACCTAGGCACATTTTTAAGGAACATTTATGAAAAATACATGTTGCAGGCCCTGCCTTGGTGCCAATCCAGGCCATGTAACATGTATTTTTCATACGTGTTCCTTAAAAACATGCCTAGGTTGCACCCCTCCCCAGGACATACCTCCAGCACCATAGTGCCCTGAGTTCTAGGGGAGTGATGGGGAAGAGACTCAGGCATATGGTTCCCAAGAAATAGCTACTAAGGAGGTGGGGGATCAAGTGTGGACTGTGACTTTATCTGGAATCAGGGTTCCTCAGACCTCCCTTGGCATCTCTGCCAGAAAGCCCAAGTTCCTGATTAATTTTCCTTTGTGGGGATTTTTAGGCAAACTGCATCACCCATTCACCTAGGTTTAATGGAGTGTCAGAAAACGCTTACTTTTGCCATCAGTGTCAGGGATAAAAAGCAGGGGACTCCCTGTATCAGGGAATATACTTTGAATGTGTCTTTGTTTCCAGGGATTTGCAGAGGCTGAAATATTAAACCATATTCCCACAGATATATGGAGGCCCTTCAGTATAACACAAAGTATTTGCTTTCTTTGACAACAAGTGATCTCAAATACTCATTCCATGACGACAAGGTGGTTTCTTGTCTTGCATGGCCCCATGATGCCTTCCTACTAGCACAAAGCCCAGCACTGTGAAGTCAGCAGTGAGGTCACACAAGATTATGAATGGCAGTTGAACCTGCCAGAGTTTGAGTTATCTCCCTGGCATCCTTTAACAAAGGGGCTGTTGCAGTTTTATTTCCACAGACACAGAAGGAGAAAGGAAGAGAGAAGGGGAAAGGAAAACAAAAAGGAGACAGGATTTGAGATGAGGATGTGAGAGAAGAGCTGCGTTGAATCCCCAAAGAGATAAGTGCCCCAAACTCTGTTCAGTGGAAAGAAACACGTGTGTACGTGTGTGTGCGTTGCAAAGAGGGGAAGAGGCTCAAGGAAATCTCTAGGTCAGTGTGACTGAGACAAGGCAGTGTTTTCAGTGCTCTCCGAATGGAATTGGGGCAACAGTCTTGGACCCCATTAGACACGGAGCCCATTACACAACAAGACAACTCAGTCTTAGTGTCTTTGGCAGGACAGGAGTTTCCAAGGTGACCCTGACTTTCCTTCCAAAGCTGGTTGTCAGAGAAGAACCAAGACAACTCAGTCTTAGGCCGCTTTTAGACAAGCGGCGCNGCAGCACCTTCCCCATAAAAGTCCACTGGTCTCTGGGAGCCACACTGCCTTGCTTAGAAGCACCTGCATAGGCGGTCAGGCCAGGGTGGTGACACCTCTATTGCCCACTGGTCACACTGCTGCCCCAAGGAACTTGCCCTGGCTCTGCCCCCACCACACTAACAGCATGGCCACTGGCAGAGGCAAGGCCTGACTGGACGTGTGTGAGTCAGAGAGCTTCTGGCAGGAAGGAGACAACAGGCCTTCCCTGCTTCTGCCCCAGCCCTTCCTCCCAGGCTCTGCTTTGTGGTGGAGAAAGAGTTTCCCTGATGCAGGAAGCAGAGCAGCTTCATGATTCTTCTCACATGCACCTACTGGATTGGGCGCGAAGGGAAACCATGCCTCCACCACCCTGAGGCAGGGTCTGGAAGGAGAAATATGTGCTGAGACTAGGGCAGGAAAGGGAGAAGGGCCATCTTGCTTTCGCAGCCCTAGATTATTCTATGGGCACATCTTAGGAGCATCCTTTCATTGGCCAGGGTGCGTAGGGCCCTGCAGCCATGCTTGTGGGAGTTCAGGGGAGAGCTGCCCACCCCCCCTCCTACCCTCACCACTGGCCTGTGGGGCTATTAGTGGCGGGGTGAAGCCAGGGTGCCATCCTCAGGGCAGTGCCATAGCCAGATGAGGAGTGGGGGAGCTGTCACTGCCCAGACAACCCTTCTCTGTAGGCGCTTCTGAAGAAGGGTTGTGGTTTTCCCCTGGCTTCAGGAGTTCCATTGACTCCCATGTGGGAGCTTACAGATGCTGCTACTTGTGTGCACCTTTCTCTGGATCATGGCCCCAGTGTCTTTGGCAGGACAGAGAGAGGAGTTGCCAAAGTGACCCTGACTTTACTCCTAAGACTGGTTGGCTGACTGGTAAAGTCCCCTATTTTAGGGAAACTGCAAATTTTAGGAAATTAGAACTTATTTTCAATGTGTATGACCTCAGGAGAGCAGAGCAGAAAGGTGGTGTGTAGATAATACAAGAAAGAAAATACAAAGGTGTCCTTTATTCAGGTTTGAGTAAGGTCTGGGTGGCCTTTGTGGAGTGTGGATAGGAAGGAAAGTGCTGGGAAGATTTGGTACAAAGGGAACTCAAAGGTCTGTGTGTCCAAGAGAGCCTTGTTTATAGACACCACTGGGGAATGCTTAGGTGATCTGACACACAGTCTGCTGCTCTTCTCCTAACCCTCTGAACTCACATACAATAGGGGACAATTTTCTTCCACTGTAAAAGAATAAGACAGCTTCCAAGTGAAGAGAGAGACATTCTTTGTTTCTTGCCACCAAGTCTAGGGACACTGAGACCATGGAAGATCCTGTGAAGTTCTGGAGACACTGAGCAGAAATAAATATGATGGAAATTTCCCAAAGTTGCAGTAAAATTGCCGTTCGAGAGCCTGCCATAAAAATTATGAACTAGAACTTCCTTAAATTAACTCATGTACCATGTACCCCTTAGTCCAAAGGAAAGGAGAGGGGGAAATCAGAAGCGTGAAGCAGAGTTCAGCTCTATGGGTAACTCTGCTGTCCAAGGTAAGTAAATAAGGGACGTTTCTTATACGGACTATTGCAGTTTGGAAATGCAACAGTAGGATTCACCCTCTGGCTGCTGTTCAATCTGTACCAGCAAGTCGACAAGCAGTGGGGAAACAGGGCATACATACCCCCTTATGGAGGGTACAGACAGCAGTAGTAACTGTTAACTCAGAGCAGGGGTCGGGGAGTGGTTCTGCTGTGTGCTGCTATTGATAGGACCCTTTTGATAATCTGGACAGCACTGAAAGCGTGGGTGGGGAGGGGTCACCTGGTTCCTGCACTCAGTTCAGGAGGAGTGACAAGAGAAGAGACTCAAAATCCCTGGAATTTGCCTTTAAGAGGGATGGAATCCAAGAGAATGGTATCTGTGTTTTGGGGGGGCTCTTCAGGCCTCCCTCAGGGATTTTTGATGGACAGCTCTGTGAGGAAGGAACCTAGAACTCCCCGAGTTGCTTCAATGGCCACCCTGATTCAATCTTCTTTTTGGAAGCTCTTTTTGAACCGTGCAACTCAGGTGAAAAATGCTGTGGAATGATAGAGTGTCAGCAAACTCTTAGATTTCTGTTCACTCTCAGGGGATGGAGCAGGCGATTTTCCAAATTTGGTATTTATTTAGTATGGCCAAGTTTGATTTGGTTTCTGCCCCAGGGCCGCAGCAACTGGAATAGAAAACTAAGGGAGAAGCCAACACCTTCCCTGCGACTCACCTGTGCTGCCATCGCCGCCGACACTCCTGATGCTGCTGGTGTCGCTGCTGCCACTAGGCCCACTGCTGTCACCCTCCGGAGCCGTGCTGTCCAGCCCCCACAGGTACCAACTCCCCCCTCCCCCATTTGGAGGAGGAGGCAAGGTCAGGGCGCATGGCCAGGACTTCTGGGCCTGGCACGGCCAAAAGCGGCCTCCCACCCGGCCCAGGAGGCGCAAGCCACCACCTTCCCTGCAGCTCTCATTTCCTGCCACCACCGCCATTCCCAATGCCGCTGCTGCCGCTGCTAATGCCGGACCCGCTGCTGTCACCCTCTGGAGCCGTGCTACCTGGCCCCCACAGGTATCAACTCCTCCCTCCCCCATTTGGAGGAGAGGGGAAGACCAGGGCGCATGGTCAAGACTTCTGAACCCAACGCAGCCAAAAGCGGCCTGCCGCCTGGCCCAGGAGGGAGAAGCCACCACCTTCCCTGCGACTCACCTTTGCCAACTCCGCTGCTCCCAACGCTGCTACTGCCACTGAACCATGCTGCCCGGCCGCCACAGGTACCAACTCCCCCCTCCCCCATTTGGAGGAGGGGGGCGGGGCCAGGGTGCACGGTCAGGACTTCTGGGCCCGGCACGACCAAAAGCGGCTGCCACCTGACCCAGGAGGAAGAAACCACCACCTTCCCTGCGGCTCACCTTTGCTCCTGCTGACGCCGACGCTCCTGCTGCCGCTGTTGCTACTGCCGCTACTGCCCCCAGACCTAATGCTGTCACCCTCTGGAGCTGTGCTGCCCAGCCCCCACAGGTATCAACTCCCCCCTCCCCCATTTGGAGGAGGGGGTGGGGCCAGGGTGCATGGCAGGACTTTCGGGTCAGAAGCAGCCAAAAGCGGCCTGCCTTCGCAGCTGTCCATGTGAAAAGAATCTTGGGGTTGTAGCTGATCACAAGCTGAACATGAGTTAGTACTGTGATGCAGCTGTTAAAAAGGCTAATTCAATTTTAGGCTTCATTAACAGAAGCGTAGTGTCTAGGTCTGAACAAGTAATAGTTCCCCTCTATTCTGCACTGGTCAGACCTCATCTGGTGTACTGTGTCCGGTTCTGGGCACCGCATTTTAAGAAGGACATTGACAAATTAGAATGGGTTCATAGGAGAGCGACTAAGATGGTCAGGGGTCTGGAAACCAAGATGGTCAGGGGTCCTGTAGGGAAAGGCTGAAGGAGCTGGGTACATTTAGCCTTGAGATGAAAAAGAGTAAGGGGAGACATGATAGCCAACTTATACACACACACACCCTTTTTTTTGTATATATTTATCTGTTTTAAATTATGTAAACTGCCCCAAGCTGCTGAGAGGCTGGATGGGGTTGGGGTAGAAATTATTAAATAAATACATAAATATCTGAAGGGCTGTCACATAGAAGATGGAGCAGACTTGTTCTCTGTTGCTCCTGAGGGCAGGACTAGAACCAGTGGGCTCAAATGATGAGAAAGCAGATTTCGGCTAAACATTAGGAAGAACTTCCTAAAGGAAAGAGCTGTTCAGCAGTGGAACAGACTGCCTGGGGGCAGTGGTGGACTCTCCACAGAGGCTGGATGACCATCTCTCAAGGATGCTGTAGCTGTGGATTTCCTGCATTGAGCCGGGGGTTGGAGTAAATGACCTCCGAGATCCCTTCCAACTCTTAAGATTCTAAATAACTCAACACATTCACTCATGTGCTTCCTCCTTAGAGGCAAGACGTTCTTAACCCCTGTACAATTTAAAGAGAAAGAGAAAGGTAACCAGGGATTATGTTGGCGAGGGTGTGTGGAGGTGGGGGTCATATTTCCACTATTGGTGGACATGTGATAAGAGTCCAAAGGTTCTTCAGAACCATATAGGAATACATGGAAGTCTTGATGGGCTTCCCCATACCCTTCAAGCCAGAGCTAGCCCTCCTGGGATTATATCCAGAGTTGCCATTAATGAAGAGACATCAGGACACGTGTAAAACGCTGACTTTGGCTGCAATCGATGTCATCGCAAGGAGATGGAAAGCTCCGGAAGGACCATCTGAAAGCGAATGACTTAACAGGATGTGTTTTTTTACTCACCATGAACAAATGGCTTTCCAATCTAAAAGATAAGAAAGAAGATCTGGAGACACAATGGATATCATGTTTCAGTGTGATACAGGGGAAACCGTTGTCCCCAGATGAGAGGTCATATTTGTTTGACTTTTATATATGAAAGAAACGGATTCTATATGACTACAAGGAGAAAGTTATTGCCACCGTGTTTGTTGGGTTAGTCAGTTGTAAGGCTGAGATATGCACTTTGTAATAGGATGAGAAATGCGTACACCCGCTAATAAAATAAAATGTGTTTTTTTTAAAAAAACAACATGATTCTAAAACAACTGTCTATCTCCTCAGCTCTTTCCTATAAGGAAGCCTTCTGCCATTAGTTTGTAAGCTCTCGGACAGGGACCATGTCTATCTTATTCTTTGTCAAGGCCTGGGAATCCATTCCAGTTGTGCACTTCTCTGAAGGAACCAAAGTTGCCACTGTCAGACAGGATGCAGGGCTAGAGGAACCATTGGTTTGACCCAGCATGCCATTTCTTATATGCTTAAAACAATATCAAACAAATCTGCGTTATTAGTCTCTCTCTTTTATCTTAATAATAATCACCGTTAGCAATGTTGCACCCAGGGTATTCTGAGCCCGGTTTCAAAATTCAGTAACAGGGTCTACCTCCCCCTGAGCATGAGAATGGTGGCAGCAGGGCATGGATCAGGAGTCCAATGGGCAAAACAAGAGACAAAGTTAGAAATGAAATAAATTAAATGAAAAGAATAGCCAAATGAATAGTCACACCCAAAATGGATATTTCTATATGTGCTAATACGCCTGTTCTAGTTTATTCTGCCATTTCAGTTCAGACATTCAGTTGCTCAACTGAAAATCCAAAACAAAATGGTCAAAAGAGGGTATCTTACTAATGCTGCTGCTTGCTAAGCTTTTTAACGTGGGTAACCATGCCTGAATGCAGCCACAGATGTTCTCAACAGCTGGAAGAATTCTAGCCTCCTCCTAAGATCTGCCCCACAAAAGACTCCAGCTTTTACAGTCCTCTGCTTTGAGCAGGTTCAGGAATACTAGGGTGGGGTCTGTACACCCCATCACAGGTCCATCATCAGGATTGATGCCATAGATCTGGGACTTTTGGCACTGAAGCTTACGGATGGGATGGGTTTGTGATGCAGACAGAGCAGGCAAACATGATGTGTACTCAGCAGGGAGAATGTTGGGGAGTGGGTGAAAAAAATCATTAGGAACTGCCAAGATCTATTCTGTAGGTTTGGGAATTTTTAGACAACATGAGTCCGGGACATGACCGATACTAGACGTTTTGGTGCAATCACAGTAGACTGACATAATCTGTTTATATACTGCAGAATTCTGTGAACTGGATGTAAATTTAGCTCCAACTCTTGTTCTGGGATACATTGCTTGCACGTACCTGTTTTTAACAGCAATCTTGCAGTTTTCCATTACGTCCAGTAGGTGGCAGAAAGACATAGCTGTATTTTCAACCATGGAAGGCATTTTTAAAGTTATATAATGCTGATGTAGGGTTGCAACTTGCCACCTGTGGTGGTTTTTTACCCGACACTCTCACAGGCCAAAATGGAAGTGTCAGGTAAAAAACCACCACATGTGGCAACCCTAGCTAAGAGGCTTCGTTTAGGGGCCAGGGGCCCATTGTATTAGATACTCTATAACAGGAACTCAGTATAAGGTGAGGAACTTTTTCCCTTCTTTGTTTCGCTTTGAAAATTAGTACAAGCTGGGGAGAGCCACATAGGAGTCGGGGATGGGGAGCACTTAAGGCATGTGCTCAGAATGGGAAAGGAAACTGATCATGCATCTATGCCATGGATCCATTCTCTGTCCTTGTGTGCTGTGCATGGCTTTAATCTCTGCCTTAATCTCTGCAGATGCCAGTCCCCCTACATCACAGCAGTGCAGCCACCTCTGCAATGCGCAGCAATGGTGCACAGCAGTGGAGAACAGCTGTTAGCAAGCAAAGAAGATAGCCCTCAACTGAACCCACAAGAGGTTAGGTTTCTAACAGATCTTAACAGGACTGAAGACTTCATCCATTTTTAAGGGCTTTTTTCCAATGCAATGTTAGTAAAGTAGCAAGTGGTAAAGTATGTTCTGATCAGGCAGCAGTGCTCCCACCCATATGTCTTCCCCCACTAGAGCAAGTGGTTCCTCTTGTAGCTGTACCCACTAGCTAGTCATGTTGCATCCTGGGATGAATTGATATTCCAGGGCAGGGTATCTTGTTCCAAAGAGGAACACTGATCTAGCTGGGATCATTGACATTCCCTCTAGAGTCCTTTCTTCCCTGGCAGACTTGCTGGTCTTGCTCCTGCTTTGCAGGAGGGGCGGGGTATAAATTTAGTAAATAAATAAAAAAATAAATATAACTAGGTTAAATTGGGTCCTGGTGATGCTGAAGATGGAATTCCCACCACTCCACCCCACTGGCGGGGGTGTGGGGGGGAGGGGAGGACACAACTGCTCCCAAGAGTATGTGGGCCCCTCAGGCAGCTGCACCACCTGTGCATGCTAGATATAACCTCTTGGAACTCAAACAGGCGACAAGAAAGGACAGCTTGTTAAGTACCCCAGTGCTCCATTTTAAGAAGCAGCTGCTTAGTACATGGCAAGCAAAGATATGCCAACTGGCAGAAGCTATACACAAACATCAAAAATGGAGTGAGGGCTGCTTACTACTTAGCCACCATTTTATGGAGACAAGGTCCAAGACCCATTCTTGGTTGTTGCACAGCTCAAGGAACTAGGCTGCTAGTAGTGCTGTAGTGACTCTGTGCCTATGGCCTAAACTTGTACAATACTTTCTCATCCACTCGGTATCACAAGATTCCTCTCCAGAATGTAGGTTCTGCTAAACCTGTTAATTCCAAGGATCGTTTACCCTTCTAGGGAGCAGGGTACTAGACCATTTTCTCCTTTTAATAGCTATATGCTCAGGAATGTAAAACAAGGGGGCCAATGCGCATGCGCGAATAACAGGTCGCGCCGATCCTGAGCTCCTCCGGCATACCCGCTACTGCGCTAAAAACCAGAAGAAAAAAATGCAAATAAGCAAAAAAAATTAAAAGAGCCAGCAAGGGGAATGTTTGGGGCATGTGCCCAGCAAAAAAAAATAACGAAAAAGGGCCGCTCACCCGATACTGGCAGCAAAAACAAACGGCAGAGGCAGCACAAGAAGAAGTAGGGGTGAGTGAAAAGATGGCGGCCGCGCCCCTCCCTAAAGCCTCAGAAAGTATAGAGCCAGATGATCAAGCCACAATCAACTCTATATTAAAAGAAATAAAAGCAGCAAGGGCAGAAGCTCAAAAAGATAAACGCAGAAGTCCTGGACAAAATCAATAAAGTTAACACCACAGTAGAGGAAGGAAATAAAAAACTAGAAATCATGAACAAGAGAATAGACCAGGCAGAAGAAAGAATCTCCAACCTAGAAGACCAGGCACTGAACTCAGACAGTGACCTGACAAAAATAAAAGAATCCATGAACTTGCTCAAATACAAATGCGAGGACCTGGAAAACAGATCCAGACGAAATAACCTACGCATTATGGGCATTAAAGAAGGCAGCGAAGCGGGGGGAATGCATGAACTACTAATGCAAATATTCCAAGAAAACTTTCCAGAGCAACCCCAGCTGCGCAACATAGAAACAGAAAGGGCACACAGAACCCTAAGACCTACACCAAAAGACACTGAGCCTCCTAGAGCTATTATAGTGAAATTTTTAAAATATAAAGACAAAGAAGCCCTGTTTGCTGCATACAGAAAAAAACCCAACCATTAGAATTTCAAGGAAACAAAATCAGACTACAGGCAGACTACGCTCAAGACACGATGACAAGAAGAAGGGCTTGGTCAAAATACTACACTGAATTAAATGAAAGAGGACTAAAACCACAACTGTGGCACCCAGCTAAACTCACAATCCTGGTAAACAGCAGAAGAAATTTTTTTGAAGATACAGCAGATCTAGAAATCTTCCTACAAATGTACAAACCAAATCAAAGATCCCAGGATGAACTCAGATAAGATACTATCACAGAATACACCGAGTAAAGTATGTATTGTATAAAATGTTTAGACCAATGTATATAATACAAAATGCTTATATCAATGTACTTTATTAGCGCAAATAACAAAAAAA
>QEPC01009590.1:6595-38565 GCA_003113815.1 Sphenodon punctatus
TACCAAATTGAACCAGTCAAGATTGCCTAGACATAAAATTGACAGTATGAAACAAAAGATTAAGGAATGCATGGTAGCCCGTAAAGTTACAGTACGGGCCTTGCAATCATTAATAGGGAGCCTCAACTTTGCATGCCGTGTAGTGGCACCAGGTAGAGCCTTTTTGTCCAGGTTATACAGCAAACTAAGAGGTCACATACAGCCCCATTACAGAGTTAGGGTTACCAATGAGATGAAGCAGGACTTGGGAATATGGCTGGACTTCCTGGAAGGGTACAACGGTGTGAGCTTCTGGATGGACCGAATGTTACTTAAGACTGAACTTCAGGTCCATTCCAATGCGGCTGGTAGGGCGGGATTCGGAGTATATTTCCAGACATGCTGGTGTGCGGCGCCATGGCCCATAGAGTGGCACGAAATGGGGGTAGTCAGAGATTTAACATTTCTAGAGCTGTTCCCAATAGTGGTCACCGTTCTACTCTGGACATGACAATTTGCCAACAGCACCATTCTATTTTGGTGTGATAATATGACTGTTGTGCACGTGATTAACACCCTTTTGTCTCGCTCTCCAAGCGTTATGTCCCTGGTTCGGGCATTGGTCAGTGCATGTTTGAAAGATAACATTTTGTTTACTGCACGGCACGTACCAGGAGTTGACAATGGCATAGCCGACGCCCTTTCTCGGTTTCAGATCAAACGATTCTGGGAAATGGCACCGGATGCCAGAGAAGTACCAGACCCCCTACCACAGGGGGTGTGGAATCTTGGGAGTTAGAGATGCAGTCTATCATACAGGGATCACTGGTGCCCAGAACTCAAGTCGCGTACGGTAGGGCCTTCCATGAATTCCAGCTATTTAGGGTTTCCAGAGGATGGGGAACTGGCTTCCCCATAGGGGAGCCTGAAGTAATCCAGTTTGCAATGCACCTTTACAAGAAGGGGTTGACTGGGGACACTATAGCAGGAAAGGTTTCTGCAATCTCTTTTGTTAGTAGGCTGAAAGGTTTCCCACCCCTGACAAAGGCTTCTACTTGAAGCGTATGTATGAAAGTTGGGCTAGGGCTCAACCGGCCATGCCCAAACTCAGAACACCAATAACCACCCCTGTCCTGTTCCAAATATGTCAGACATGAACAACAGTATGCCACACCGCCTTTGAGACACAGTTGTTCATGTCAGCGTATGACATAACCTATTTTGGAGGGTTTAGGATTAGTGAGGTAGTCCCCCGATCCCATAAAGATAATACGGAGTGGGCCTTCCTACACCAAGACATGGAATTGACACAGGATGGATTGAGGTTTAGAATACATCGTTCCAAAACAGATCAGAGGAGTAGAGGACAAAACGTTGATCTATACCAATGTGGAAATAAGGCCATATGCCCGGTTGAACAGATGAGGCGGTACCTTGCTATCCGCCCCCAAGTCCCCAGATACTTATTCGACCATAGGTCAGGGACCCCACTTACAAATTATCAATTTACCACCATCCTAAAGGCTTCTCTTCACAGGGCAGTATTGCCCGTAGGGGAATTTGGGTCCCACTCATTTAGGATCGATGCTGCTACAACTGCTGCAGGTTTACCAGAGGAGCCAATCAAGGCTGTGGGAAGATGGCGGTCAGGGGCATATTAAAAGTATGTTCAACCTTACCCTGAGTAAACAACTGTGTTTTTGTTTCTGGTAGGACCTAGGTGCACCAGGACAGAAAGACGTGTGGTATGGATCGTGGGCCACAGTTTGGTGCGATGGGCAAACAGAGCTGCTAGGACAAACAACTGGGGTGTACACCTAGGACTGGGAAACAGGTTTACTATAAAGTGGATAGGCAAAGGGGGAATGAGATGAAGCCAACTGCTTCCGCTGTTGAGAACCTTGGGGCAGTCAACAACACGACACATACTTGTAATTCATCTAGGAGAAAACGACCTCCCAGATAGGAAGGGAGTTAATTTAATAATAAATATTTAACAGGATCTATTGATAGTTAAAAGTTTGTTCGTTGGTGTCTACATAGTATGGACTAATTTCATACCCCACATTAAGTGGGAAACAGCAACTAAACCCGGGAGAGTAGACAGGGCCCAAAGAAACATTAGCCAAGAAATAGCTAAATGGGTGTCTAGCCTAGGAGGAACTACTATTAAACATCCCGACATAGTTAGGGGAAGAATGGACCTGTTCCGTGATGACGGGGTACACCTTTCACCAGCAGGGAACAAATCATATTTGATGGCATTGGCTGAACATCTGAGAGGATTGTAAATTGTGGAGGCTGTGGGGGTTGGGGGAAAACAGTTGTCTTCCCCCCTTTGTGGCAGGGATCCAGTATGCTATAGTAGGATAAATAGGATAGGAATCGCATAGGAAGAGTCACCTCCTTAAGAGATGGGGGTGTGATAACTAGAGTGATGCAGGCACAGCACACGCTGGGGTCATGACCCCTGGGAGGCGTGGCGCAGTGACATCAGAAAGGAGATGTGCTGTTCATTGGCCTGCGAACACCAACCTCCTTACTCGTGCCCAAAGTTGGGCCTATCCCCTTTTTCGGCCAGAGCCAGGGTGCTGTCGAAAAGGGGAGCTTGATGGTTGAAGATGCCGACGCTAGAGGGCACATCCACATCGGTATCAAAGTTAATAAGTTCTTTAGCATAGCATACTGGATCCAAAATTGCATGTGCAATTACCCCACCGGCCTCGTTTGAACTTGAATCAATAAAGGAGTCCAGCCAGTTTTGAAACCAACAAAGGTCTCTGTGTCTTATTGGGGTGTGTCGACAAAAAGACATAGCTGAACTAGAAAAGGTACAGAGAAGGGCAACAAAAATGATCAAGGGCATGGAAGGATTCCTGTATGAGGAGAGGCTTGGTAGGTTGGGGCTCTTCAGTTTAGAGAAGAGATGGCTGAGAGGAGATATGATAGAGGTCTATAAAATCATGAGTGGTGTGGAACTAATAAACAAGAAGCAGTTATTTACCCTCTCAGCTAGTACTAGAACTAGGGGACACTTCGTGAAACTCATGGGTGGCAAGTTTAAAACAAATAAAAGAGAATATTTTGTCACTCATATAATTGGGTTGTGGAATCTACGGCCAGAGGCTGTGGTAGGGCCAGTACTATAGCTGAGTTTTTAAAAGAGGTTTGGACAAGTTTCTGGAAGATAGGTCCATTAGCAGCTATTAGCCAGACAGGATTGGGAACATGACGAGAGCTGGGGGAAAACAACAGGGAATGGATCCCCCATTGTGACCTGTTGGGTGCTTCTCCCAAGCTACTGTGATTGGCCACTGTTGGAGACAGGATGCTGGACTAGATGGACCATTGGTCTGACCCAGCATGGCACTACTTCTTATGTTCTTATGTTTCATTATAGGAAATTTTCCTCTCTCTCCTTTCAAGAACTGAAATATACATCTGACTAAAATGCAACCTAGTGATTGCTTCATGTTATTTGCAATAAGTAATAGAAGTTAAATAGGGTTCCAAAACAAAAGAGAGTTTTATAAATGGTAAACTCTTAGAAGAAGCAACCTGTGCTGTCATTCTGGATATTCTCATATCTATATCTATCAAATAATTCCTTCTTGTCTATAGATAATGGTACAACATCACTACAATCATAAATACATAATAATCCATGCCTGGACAAAATAGTCTATATAATATCTGTCAACCAAGTGAAATTTGACAGACCTTTGTGATTCCAAGAGAGACATTTTTGGTAACCTATTAAGGTGATAATTTTAATTTAAAAAATAATGTATAAGTTTTAATTGAGCTAATGTTGCTACATTTGGCACACCAGTTTCAGCCCTCATTAAACCACCAAGGGTAGATGAATGTAACACAAGTAATTTCCTTAAAAAGTGATTCAATACTTTTTCAATTAACTTATTTAAAGAGGGGTTTAGTCCCCACAACTCTGCTCCATACAATACTATAGATTCAGTCTTGGATCTAAAAGTTTTGACTTCAGCAGAAACTGCCCAATGTCAATATACCATCCACTGCCTATTAGCATTTGCTGTAATGTATTGTAAATGACTGCCTATTCCATTTTTTATTATTAACAGAAGTAAGACCTAAAGATCTAAATAATGGGACCACCTCAAGTTCATTTCTTCATAGCAACCTTTTACCATCCATCTTATTACTTCCAGAAAGTAACCATAACATTTGATTTAGCTACCTTTATCGCAATGGCTGTTTTTACACAGATGTTCTCCCCTCTCCCCCGCGCTCGGTGTTGGATGTGCGGGGGGGGAGGTCCATGGGTGATGGGTGGGGGTGAGTACATGCTCCCGCATAACACCCACCTCCACCCATCACACATCCACCTCCACCCATGGAGCCCTCCGGAAAACCGGAGGAGGCCCCGTGGGTGGGGGTGGGTCAGTGTCCCTGTAAAGTGACACCCACCTCCACTCACTGCGCCAAAACACCCATCTAGAGCAACTGCAGATTGCAACTAGCAGAGCAAGCCTCTAGGTGCTTAGCTGAGGCACCAGTCGTTCGTTAGTAGTAGGGTTACCATCTATGCAAATTTTAGAGGGAGCTTCTGAGAAATATAGGTTGTAGGGCTGCACTGGAGTCCTGTAACCTGTATTTCTCATGTGTCCTCTTAAAAATTTGTGTAGATGGCACCCCTAGTTAGGAGTCCCATTCGCTTCAATGGGACTGCTGAGTCCACACCCATAATATTATGTTTACCTCTGTGTACCTCAAAAAATGTTAGTCATGGAGAGGAAATTCAGTGAAGAGCAATAAATATGATTAAGGGATGGAGGAACTGACTTTATAGGAATGACTGATTGTTGGCACTAATGGTTGGTGCCACTGTTCAACAGCCATACCATAGCACCCCAAGTTATTGCAAAACCTATTTGAAGCACATCATAAATTGCTCTTGGAAAATACTGAAAATCTGCATCTCAAAAAAAATTCTCACCAAATGTTGAGAATTTCCCAGTTTTTTTGTACGCTAAGTTAATTTAGGATGAGAGAGACCAATAACCAGAAGTAGCCATTTAATTAGAGTGCTTTTGATCTAATGGTTATAAAAGTGCATTATATTGTTTTGTAAACGTACAGATATATGTATGCTAGTTTTATTAAATTGATTTGGTGTGTTTTAGATATTGCTTATGGTTGTTTTGTTTTGTAAACTGTTTTCTTTGTTTAGGCCATGGCGAAAGCCAGTGCCGTTAATTATAAATTACTTACTTACAGAAGTAACCATTTTTTTCTGTACAAAGTTATGGACTTTCAGGAATTAATTTATGGCACATGTTTGAGTCCACATACGCTCTGCATTTAAAGCGTGTTGCAAAATTCACTCCAAACCAAACACTGTTATTTTATTTGGGAGAAAATGTCTCGGTTAGCCGCCTGTAAGTACACTGCATTTTTAGAATAACAATGGAAAAGATGTGCAAAGGCCTACTTCTCTCAAGTCTAATTTGGAAAAAAAGTAATCAGTGACTATACAATAATTAGTATAAGCAAGGAGTTAAAGCCATAGGAAAGATCATAAGCTGATAAAGTTGTTTTATCCCAATGAAGGGAGAATATCAGAACAGGGCTGATGAACAAATTGGCTTTGCTCTTCCTTTCCTTCACCACAAAATTCAGGTTTGGTAGTAATTCCTAACAAGTGCATATCGAGAAACAGAGGGGACAGAGAGGTGTGAGAGAATCTCACTGCTATCCACAATCCATATACAAATGTATAGCGCCTTAATGTTTGAAGGTTTTCAAGACAATCATGTTGGAGATAAGCATGAAGGAAGAATTTAAAGCTTGTTTTGTGCATGTAGATATTATTTATATAGCACTTTTAGTCTTCAAAGTGGGGTACAATCCTTATCTAGTTCACCCTTACAAAGACCCTCTGAGATAGGTCATTATTCTTTCCAATTTACAGATGGGGACTTGCCAAAGGCCACCCAGTGAATTTATGGCTAGGCTGAGATTTGAGCCCTATTCCCTGAAAGGAGCCGGGGCTCTGCATTCTGTACCAGCTGCAGCCTCCAAACAGTCATCAGGGGCAGCCCTATGTGGAGCGCATTGCAGTAATCTAGCCCCGAGGTGATGACAGTGGCCAGATCTGAATTGGAAAGAAAAGGCCGCAGTCTCCTCACCAGATGGAGTTGGTGGAAGGTGCTTCTGGCCACTGCTGCCATCTGACAATCCAGGTGCAGTGAGGGATCCAAAAGCACCCCAAGACTGAGAACCTGAGTGACTAGAGGGGGCCAGACCCCATCAATGACAGGTGTCACAATCCCCTCCAAGTCACAGAACCAGCTAACCATCATCACGTTCGACTTGTTGTCAGCACCGGCGGTCAGGCCAGGGGAGGAAAGACTGAGGGTCCCATGGGCTCCCCCTCTGATGCCGCCCCGGATGCAGGCCCCGCGCCGAACGGTGACAGTGCACCGCACTCTCGTCCCGTTACCCAGGCAACTGGGCCAGACGCGGGCACGGCAGCGCAACCCCACAATGCTGCCGAGGATGGGACTAGGACCGATGCCACTGCGGCGTTCTGCACGGCTCTCGGTATGCCAGGGGGCATGCCTGACGCTTCATAAGCCGGCTCAGGAAGCATTCTGGCGCCGGTAATTGGACCTGAAACTGGCTGCTACAGAGCTAAGTGTTTTGATTCTTGTGTATTTGGAGTGTGGGAGGGTGCTTGTGGAGCCTTGGGTGGTGTGGTTTGGGTGGAAATGGCTCCAAACACGAAAGTGGGGGGAAAAACAGCACAACACTAGAGATCAAAACAAACAAAGATGCTGTGTGGAACGTGGATAAATATAGAAAATATTTATATAATAAACCAAGAAAAAACAAATGAATATTGTAAAAACAGCAATACAATAATAAAAACAATCTACAGCCCGACGCGTTTCGGGTACAAAAAACCCTTCTTCAGGGATGTAGAGATGAATTTTGCAGTCAAAAAATCAGGAAATAGCTCCTTTTAGCCAATGCAATCCCAATAGACACTTGACAATATAGAAAACCATCTATATAAATGGCTCGCAATGACTCCACAGCCTTGTGACTCCACAATGCTTAACAGCCCTGGGAACGGGCTAACAGGAGCTATTTCCTGATTTTTAACTGCAAAATTCATCTCTACACCCCTGAAGAAGGGTTTTTTTATACCCAAAACGCATTGGACTATAGATTGTTTTTATGATTGTATTGCTGTTTTTTTACAATATTCATTTGTTTTTTCTTGGTTTTTTATATAAATATTTTCTATATTTATCCAGGTTCCACACAGCATCTTTGTTTGTTTTGGAAATGGCTGTGCCCTAAAGATCTTCCTTTCTGGTGTGTGTTGTGAAAGGAGTGTGTGTGAGAGAGCAGTTGTGAGCGTGCAAGCCCTTCCTTACCCTTGTCTCTGGGATCCTGCCTCATTATTTTTATTTATTCAAAACTTATATCCTGATCCTTCTGCCCAAAGGCAGCTTGGGGTGGCGAACAACATGCACAAAAAAAACCAACCAAAAAACCCCCCAATAAAACATTTAAAAATAAATCTACAAACACACCCTCCCTCCCAAACCCTCCCTCCCTCATCCTACCCTGCCCCCTCGTCAAAAGCCTGGTGGAACAGCCAGGTCTTACACAAATGTCGAAATGACAGGAGGGTGGGGACCAACCGAGCCTCCTCCGGGAGTGAATTCCACAGCATAAGGGAAGCCACCAAAAAAGATCTCACATCAGTGGCCACCCGTCTCGCCCAGGGAACCTCCAAAAAGGCCCCCATGGATGATATCGGGGGTCACACGGGCACATGGGGAGTGAGGCGATCCCGCAGATAGGCAGGGCCCAGGCCGTGAAGGGCTTTAAAGGTCAAAACCAGCACCTTGAACCTAGCCCGGTGCTTTATAGGCAGCCAGTGCAGAGCCCGGAGCACTGGTGTCATGTGCTCCCTGCAACCCGCCCCCGTCAGGAGACGGGCCGCGGCATTCTGCACCAGCTGCAACCTCCGGACCAGCTTCTCGGGCAGCCCCACGTAGAGCGCGTTGCAGTAATCCAGCCTCGAGGTGATGAAGGCATGGATGACAGTGGCGAGGTCGGAGTCTGAGAGATACGGCCGAAGCCGCCGGACAAGATGTAACTGCCGAAACGCACTCCCCGCCACGGCCACAACCTGAGATTCCAAGCTGAGCCGCGAATCAAGGAGCACACCCAGACTCCGCACTTGAGACACCATGGGGGGGCGAACCCCCCCAACAAGAGGAGATTCAACCACCCCCAGGCTCCCCAAGCCCTCGCCCACCAACATCACCTCCGTCTTGTCAGGATTCAATTGCAGATGGCTCAACCTCATCCAAGCCCCCACAGCTGACAGGCACTGGGAAAATAAGGAGACTGCATGGCCTGGGTCGATGGAAAAGGAGAGGTAGAGCTGAGTGTCATCAGCATACTGATGACACTGCATGCCCTGAAACCCCCTCACGATCTCCCCTAACGGCTGCATATAGATGTTAAACAAGAGGGGGGACAGAATGGCACCCTGCGGGACTCCACACGTGAGGTCCCGGGGGGAAGACGTACACTCCCCCAAGACCACCCGGTGAGTTCTCCCGGCCAGGAATGAACGAAACCAGTCCAAGACCGTTCCGCCAATTCCAGCACGGTCCCGCAGGCGAGTCACCAACACCTCATGATCGACTGTGTCGAATGCAGCCGAAAGGTCTAGCAGGACCAGTAAGGTCTGATGACCCTGGTCCAACGCCAGACGGAGATCGTCAACCAAGGCCACCAATGCAGTCTCCGTACCATACCCAGGCTGAAACCCGGACTGAGAGGGGTTAAGGAACCTGGTGTGGTCCAGATATTCTTGGAGCTGTCGTGCCAGAGCCTGTTCAATAACCTTCCCTAAAAAGGGAAGGTTAGAGACCGTCCAATAACTGGCAGGAGCATCAGCGTCAAGAGATGGTTTCTTGAGCAGGGGCCTAACCACAGCCTCCTTCAGGCTGTCAGGCACCATGCCCTCCCGAAGGGAGGCACTAACCACCCCAGCCAGCAATGGCCGTAACGTCTCCTGGCTGGCTTTCACCAGCCAGGATGGGTAAGGATCTTGTTCACAAGTGGTGGCATGAACAGATCCCAACAAGGACTCTACATTGGGAGGCGACACCATCTGAAACCGAACCCACAAAACAGGACAGGATGGGGCATCCACTGTGGAACTGAATAACTGCGGAGACAAAATCGTGGCAGATGCGAGCGATCTTATCTACAAAGTACTTGATGAACCAGTCACAGCAGTCACTGGATTGCTCCAGGTCCAGGCGGAGACAGGCAGGACAGACCAAACCTTTCACCACCTGGAAAAGCTCCACTGGATGTGACTTTGCAGATGCAATAAGGACAGAAAAGAACTGCAAGAGCATATAGGGATGCCACCGGGCAATTGGGTGTATGGTACACCAGCAGCACCCCATATCTTTCCCCAGCCAAATTCAACACAAGATGGAGGCACTCAACACCTGGTGGAGCGTGTCCCCTTCTTCCCCTCTCCCTTTCTCTCCCTCACACCTCCCCACACCTGCATCCCTTCCCCCTGTCTTTCCCGAAGTGTGTGTGGAGTGTGAATCGATAGCAGGCTCTCCCTGCCCTGGTCTGGTCTTGTGCTCCACGCCCTATGATGATAGGTGCCCCGTCTCTTTAAGACACATAGAGCCACAATACTATCCTGACGGGCATTTTTCCCCTCCATGTTGGGGGTGCAGCATTATAGGAGACACGCGTGCGAGTGCAAGCTTGGATGTCTGGTTCCCCTTTCCCCCATGCCTCTGACAGAATTACCGGCACCTAACTCCCTATCCCCCTTCCCTGCTAAGACCCTTAGCTCCATGGATATCGCTGCCAAAATAGGAAGGAAACCTGGTGCGTGCCGTTCAATCCATTGCAATGGAGGTAAAAGACCTCCATGCTAAGCATGCAGAGTTGACTAGGGTAGTGGGACAACTCACGGGCGGGGCGGGGGCTGCAGCCGTAATTCCGGTCGGGGGAGCCTGGAGAAAACCCACCACATGGGGGACCACCTGGGCCCTGAAAACCAAAAGGGCCCAGAGTGGAAAAACATGGTTGGCCCAAGGAGATCGTTAGAGATCGAGGAACACAGTTTGTCTCCTGGTTCTGGAAGGCCTTATGTAAGGCTCTCCAAGTAACATTGAAGCCCTCCACAACATATCATCTGCAAGCTAATGGCCAGGTGGAGACCATAAATCAGAGCAATATCTACGTGTCTATACCAACTACTTGCAAGATAACTGGTATGCGTGACTCCCCCTGGCTGAGTTCACCTACAACAACGCTCCGAATGCCTCCCTTGGAATGTCCCCATTCTTCGTCACCTATGGGTTTCACTCACCCTTGAGTTAAGCATGGTGGACCTATCCACTACCTAGGTCCCCGCTGTCGGAGCCCTCACTCAGCGGATACATGAAGCCCAAGTCTTGGCAAAACGGTCCCTAATACAGGCCCGACAATGATATAAACAGTACGCAGATAAACGACGACAACCCACTCCCATATTCACTCTCGGGGATTATGTATGGCTGGACCGACAGCACTACCCCTCAAGCTGCCCTTCTCGAAAGCTTCAAAACCATTTTATAGGACCTTTTCCCATACATCGGAAGGTGAACGACATCACCTACACCGTGCAATTACCCCCTCGGATGAAAATCCATCCCACGTTTCATGTCTCACTACTCAAACCCTTCGACGGTGCCCCTCCCTCCAACCCCTCCACTGAGGACCTTGTTACCCCTGATACTGATGCTGCCTATGAAGTCCGTGCCATTCTTGACTCTAAGTATATTCGAGGTCACCTCCACTATCTTGTGGATTGGCTTCACTTTGGCCCTGAGGACCGTTCCTGGGAGCCGGTATCTTTTGTTACAGCCCCATGGCTAGTCCGTCTTTTCCATCTCCACCACCCTGTTAAACCTCGACCTTCATGGACCCTTGCTTGGGGGGGTTGGTGGGGGGGGAGGGAGGGGTACTGTCAGCACCAGCAGTTGGGCCATGGGAGCAAGGACTGCGGGTCCCACGGGCTCCCCCTCTGGCGCTGCCCCGGACACAGGCCCTGCGCCGAACGCTGATGGAACACCGTGCTCGCGTCCCGTTACCCAGGCAACCGGGCCGGACGTGGGTGTGGCAGTGCAACCCCACGTGATGCCACCGAGGGTGGGATCAGGACTGATGCTGCTGTGGTGCTCCACACGGCTCTCGGCACGCCAGGAGGTGTGCCTGATGCTTCATAAGCTGGCGCAGGAAGCATTCCTGCGCCGGTAATTGGACCTGAAACTGGCTGCTACAGAGCTAAGTGTTTTGATTCTTGTGTATTTGGAGTGTGGGAGGGTGCTTGTGGAGACTTGGGTGGTGTGGTTTGCGTGGAAATGGCTGTGCCCTAAAGATCTTCCTTCCTGGTGTGTGTTGTGAAAGGAGTGTGTGTGTGAGAGCAGTTGTGAGCGTGCAAGTCCTTCCCTACCCTTGTCTCTGGGATCCTGCCTCATTATCAGTGTGTGAGCGTGCCCCCTTCTTCCCTGCCTTGATCCCAGGCCCTCTTCCTTTCTCTCCCTCACACCTCCCCGCACCTGCATCCCTTCCCCCCGTCCTTCCTGAAGTGTGTGTGGAGCGTGAATCGATAGCAGGCTCTCCCTGCCCTGGTCTGATCTCGTACTCTGCGCCCTATGATGATAGGTGCCCCATCTCTTTGAGACACATAGGGACACAATACTATTCTGATGGGCATTTTCCCCCTCCACGTTGAGGGCTCAGCATTATAGGAGACATGTGTGCGAGTGCAAGCTTGGGTGTCTGGTCCCCCTTTCCCCCCATCCCTCTGACACTTGTCAGGATTCAGCTTCAATCAGCTCACCCTCATCCAGTCCCCGACAGCAGCCAGACGTCTGGTAAGCACTGAGACTGCGGGACTTGGGTCAGATGAAAAAGAAAGGTAGAGCAGAGTGTCATCGGCATATTGATGACTCCTCACCCCAAACCTCCAAATGACCTCACCCAGCGGGGACCTTCCTTGAGACCTTCCCTGTGGTGTCCCAGTAACTTCTGATACACATTGAACAAGAGGGGAGACAGAATAGTATGTATGTCAACAATGGCTTACTGTCACGTTTTTAATAAAATTTGAATTTGAATAGAACCCTGTGAGATACCACAGGGAAGGTCCCGAGGAGATGACATACAATCACCAATCACAACCCACTGGGACCTCCCTCACAGGAAATAGCAGAACCACTCAAGAGCAGTCCTGTACACCCCTGCCAACAACACCTCATGATTAACTGTATCAAAGGCCACAGAAAGATCTAACAAGATAGAATTTCCCTTGTCCATCTCCAGATGCAGGTCATTGACCAAAGTCAAAAGCACAGTCTCTGTGCCATACCCAGGTCGAAAACCTGACTGAAATGGGTCCAGGAATCAGACAGCATTGAGATGTGCCTGGAGCTGTCAGGCAACCACCCGTTCAATAACCTTCCCTAAAATGGAATGGTTAGAGACAGGCCGATAGCTGGCTGGGGCAACAGTATCCAAAGATGGTTTCTTAAGCAGGGGCTGGACCACTGCAGTTTTAAGGGTGTTCGACACCCTTCCCTCCCGTTACACTTTTACAGTATGTGGTACCCAGAATTAGAACCTTGAGAAGTATAGTGAGTGCTTTGTAAACCAGATGGTAATCCAAATTTCAGATACTTATTGAAAATGATCATCTGCAACAAATTGCCATGTTTTCTCTGATAGTCCTAACATTTTACAGACATTCATAATGGCAGTTTCTAAAGCATGCAAGAGTCAGTGGACTGAGACGAGGCAAATATGGTATGTCTCATGTGCAGTTAATTTTAATGTGTATTCCAGGTTTGAACATATTCCATATATGCCACTCAGGCTAAAACTAGTGTATTTATTCATAGCAGTCTTGTCATCTCCTCAAAAAAATGTACCATATTGTTTTACATACAGACGCAAAGTCTCTCTGTGTGTGTGGATAGATGTAGATTTAGATGATACAGCATGTCTAGTGCTGCTGCTTATTGAACAGTGAAGTAGTTATTCTGTTTTGCTGAGAAAGAAATATGTCGGGAATGTGACGTGAGAGTGTGGATTTGGGGCATAAAGGTGGGTTGTTGTTTTTTTTGTTTTTTAAAAAAAATATGTCTAAACATGTTTATGTGGGTTTTATAAGTGAGAATTGGGATTTGTCTGGGATGAAGGTGTAAGGGGAAAAGTTGGCGCAGATCTTAGGACCTTCTTGGTTTTCTCTCAAAGCCATAAGTCTGAAAAGGTTTTCTGAGAACGAGAAAAAGAGTGGGGAAGCTCTAGAGGTGTGTGTGTAATATATATATATACATATTACACTGGCCTCTCACTTTGGTGAAGGTCGATTTGGGGGTTTCACTGATACATTCACTCTCACACACGTGCTCAGAAAGAAAAGAGGTAATCGTTCTGAGCTGGGGAAGGTCCAGTCAGTCAGCATGCGTGCTCTCTCTCTCTCTCTCTCTCTCTCTCACACACACACACACACGTAGAATGACCTGAATTGGGGAAGGTCCAAGCAGCTCCTTACGCAACTCTCCATCTATGCACATTTACAACATACACTTAGGGTGAAAACAGACATGACGCTAACCACCCTTTAACCACCCTTTGTGGTCATTTATTCATGTTGCAGGGCTACATAGGGCACCAATATAGCCCTGCAACATGCATAAATAACCACCAAGGGTGGTTAAAGGGTGGTTAGCATCATGTCTGTTTTCACCCTTAATTAACCCTCATACTCATCCACACTCACAGACACTCATACGTACATACACCTACACGCCAACCTTTGATACTCACCTGAACTAGGGACAACTGGGGAGAATTTTTGTAATTATCCATTAACTTCCATGCATTGACTGTGCCAGCCAAGGGCTGGGAAAGCTATTTTATTTTTTATGTAGTTGCTGTATTGTTATGAATTTATTCATTTGACAATATAGTCTTGTGGTTCTCAGTCAAAATTTTGTGTTTCATTTTTTTGGGTGAGCCTTGTCAATATGGTGAGTAGAGACAAATCAGGGCTTCACCTCAAACCTAGATAGAGATTTGAGACCTCCCCTTGCTTCCCCCACCCTGCAACAAACTTGAGTTGTGCGTTAATTAGCATGCAATGGAATGCCCAATCTCTGAAAATCAGGACCCCTTAGGTGTGACAAGTAGGCCACCCAAAAACTGTAGCAACCAATTGCTGGTCACTTTTGAAGAAAGGCCAATTATTATTGGTCAATTAGGTCAATTGTTTTCCTTTCATCTACATCCTCTTCTCTCTCCCTTCCCCCCCCTTGTCTAGCATATTTATTTCTGTTGTATCTATCACATTGGTACTAAGCAATGATGCTATTTTAGACAGATTCTAATGGTGGAAAACCTAAAGTTGACAAGTTATGGATGTTACTCTTATGAACACCTGAAGCTGACAAACATACAGTGGCATAAATATCTGTTCATGCAACTGCGTACCCAGGATGATGTCCTTGAATTCAACAAGTGCCAGATTTGTATGTGTTTACTTTATTCCTAAGTCTGGTAGCACCCACTGTTGCATTACAGAATGACATTGGGGTGGAGAACCTCCGACCAGGGTGTCAAACATGACCCACGGCTAGTTTTATGTGGCCCCATTTCAGTTCTTGGATCTAGCCTCTGGATCCAGTTCCTTCCCCCAAGCACTGAAAAACTAAGCTTGGGATGAGGGAACAGAGATGAAGGCATACTGTCAGGTCTGGGGCTTGAACCCCTGCCCTTTGGGACGTGGGAGTGGCGCTTTAGGGACCTGCGCCACCTTGTGGAGCAGACAACACCCTTCATTCCCCATCCTTGTGTTTTCCCCTGTCTCCTCACCCCTTGTAAGTCCACACCCTTCCCCAGCTGTGGCTTGTTACCCCAGTCTGGCCTCCCAGCTTCCTGATTGTCCACAGATGGTATTTGAGCCCTGGTGTGGCCTCAGGAAGCTGGTGGAGCAACGTCTCTTACCTGCCTTGAGGCTCCCTGTGCGTACTGTAGCAGTCGTGTCTTGTTTACTGCTTCAGTAGTAACAAAGTGCCTCCCCTTAAGTCTGTGTTCTGTGTGTCTCAGCCCCATTCCCCACTTCCCGGTTCCCTCCTACATCCTATGTGTGCTGTACCCTTCTAGGGCACTGTATATCCCTTGCGTGTTGTACCCTTCTAGTGTGCTTTATATCCCTTGTGTGTTGTACCCTTCTAGTGTGCCTTATATCCCTTGTGTGCTGTGATCTGTGTTCTGTGTGTCTTGGTCCAGTTCCCCACCTCCCTGTTCCCTCCTACATCTCTTGTGCGCTGTACCCCTCTAGTAGGTCTTGTGATCTGGGTACTGTAGGTTCCCATCTGGGGTTCCACCCCACTTTGCCAAGGGTTTACTGGCCCTTGTCCCGTGTCTCTTTCTTACAATTCAGAACTCTTATCAACTAGGACCCTTAGGTCCTGGCGCTCTGGGGGTTCCTGGACTTATATCTCCCTGTTGTCCTCTCCTTAGTCTTGGGAATCCTTGTTCCCACTCACGTGGTAGTCCCTTCCCTTCTCGGTGTGTCTTGGTCTTAATTCTTCTCCCTGACCTCAATGATGAACTAGACCCTCTCTGAAGCTGGGTCTCATGGCCTCAAGATGAGAGTGGTCTCTTGGGACTCCAAGCTATACTGAGAGGTCCTTTCTTCCGTAAGCTTCCCCCCTGCCCCCCTTACCGGGTTCCTTCCTCTTCCCTTCCCTCAGGGGGTGAGGGCTCTCCCATCCTTGTCCCCCTGACCCCCCGTGACATACACACAAGGATAGGGAGACAGATCTGTGGCACAAATCTGTGATCTGCAAAATCCAGTTCTGTCAAGCAGCCTTGTAAATATGCATAACAGCAGCAATTATTCAGATTAGTGCCTTCACATGTGCGAGAAAATGCATGCATTTTGGAAGTGCATTTTCACTCATAGCCCTTGTAAAGTTCTATCCCCGCATGTGGAAAAGCACCCTCATTTTCAGTACCTCAGTAATTATACTTCAGGCTACTGATTGGTCAGCCCAAGCTGAAACTTCATTGGCTGCCTCTCGACTATATAAGGACAAACAGGAAGCTGTTTGAAAAATGAGGTGGTTCCCTAGCTTGTCTTCTGCTTGTCTGTGGACCCTAATGTGTGTTCTTTGTTCCAGGCTTGCCATTGCCGTATCCTGACTCCAAGCCTCTTTGCCTCCTGTCTCAGGGGTCTTTTAGACGAGCGGGTCACAGTTGTGTGACCGGTTCACACGATATTTCAAAATCCCGCAACATGGGATTACACAAGACGGTCGTCGGGGATCATGTGCATGAAAGACGGTCACGCATTATTTGCCGACTGCAAATTAAATACCTTGATTGTGAGGTATTTAATTCACGGTCGGCAAATAATGCGCGACCGCCTTTCATGCACGTGATCCCCGATGGCCATCTTGTGTAATCCCACATCACGGAATTTTGAAATATCGCGCAACGGCGATCTGCTCGTCTAAAACAGCCTCAGTTTCTGACTCTGCACAAACTCCAACTACAGACTTCAGTTTTGGCTCCTGATGCAAGTCTGACTTCCTGGTTCCTGAATCCAAATGATTTCTGACTACTAGCTCTGACTCTGGCTTCTACTCTAGCCACTTGGTTTTGCCCCAGACAACCAACTGGATCCTAACACGCTGGATGCTAGGTGGAGGAATGTTGGCTAGGATTGCCAGTCACAGATGCATTGCTGGCTTCAGTGTGATTGCAATGAGTCTCGTGGTCTAATAAAGCTGGATGTCTTTCTATTTTTGTAAGCAGAGTTTAGCCAAAGTGAGGTACAATAGTCACCAACTGAGTAGCAGTGAGTGATCTCCAACTATGTAATGTTTTTGTGTATGGGCTCCAATTTTTACTGGGAAACTTTAGGGTTAATTGAACTGTGGCAGATTTTGGTCAACATTTTCCAGCAAATGTGGACAAATTTTAATTTCATAGAATCTTTTTTTCTGTCTCAGTTAGGAATAGATTTTTTAAAAAAAAATTCCCATGGTATAAAAAATAATTTTCTGTCCAGGTCCCTAAGCACACAAAAAGGCTAAGCTCTTCAGTGAATAAATTATTTCAGTTTGTACTGTGCATAAGCAGTGGGAGAAAACTATTTCACACAAAGCTCTCCTTTACATGGCATATGACATCCTTTAGGTTATTCAGATCATTCAGTTCTGTGTGCCATGACATATCAAGGTGACCATATTAAAATGCAGACAATTGCGGTAGAAATTATGCTGCCACTGACAAAACAAATGAAATTAAACAGAAAACTCAAGGGAGATGACATGAGCCAGTCAAGCAAGGCCATTCTCTGGCAAGGTTTTCTCAGTGCTTTCTTCATTGTTGTGCTTCAGTATTGCATCATACCTATTCTGTCCTTATAATAACTAGGGATGTGCGAACGCGGTTCAGATGTTCGGAGTTCGGACCGAACTTGGTCTGTTCGGACGTCCGAACCAAACTTGAAAACGGCCGAACAGTTTGATCATGTTTGGATGAGTTCGGGGGTGGGAAAAACGTGACTTCGGGCAGGAAAAACATGCCTGGAAGGGGAAGGCAGCTGAGGAGCAGACTTCCTGGAACCAACGGTGGAGACCAGGGGTGGTTTCAGGGCCAAATGATACTGATACCGGAAAAAAATCTTCGAATTCGGTATCGATAGCGCTATTTTTGAATGTTCGGCCAAGTTTGGCTGAAGTGAACTCCGCCGAACCGAACAACCGAACCCGAACTCAGGTTTCGAACCGAACGACTGAACGTCCGAACATCTGAACCGCATTCTGTTCGCACATCCCGAATAATAACTAGTGATATTGTATAATAAAATATAACGCAACTGTCCAGGAAACTTTGCTTTTGGTGATGCAAAGCTGGTAATAGGTTTTGTGGGGTCCTGTGTGGAATGAGATGTGTAGGACTTCAGGCAGACTTTGTTAACTGGTAAAGCATTTTTGAGGGTAGTCACATTAAGTGAACAGTGGATATTTGGGGACATGTGCGAACACCCACCTCTTCCGTTAAGCTTTCCCTGGCTCCTTGTTTCCCTCGCTGACTTATCCTGAATAATCTTATCTTGTGTAACATTAAAGAGTAACTACACCTTTATAACTAAGCCAAGCACGTGCACCTGAGACCTCACAAGTTTCTGTATGCATCCTTGTCTCTTCTTCTGTTTCCCCCACCCTTTGTCTCCCACCACCCCTTGTCTCCTTTAGATTGTAAGCCCGCTGGGGCAGGGACCGTGTTTCTTTCTTACAATTGTGAAGTGCCAGGTACATTGCTTGCGCTATGTAAATGCTTAATAATAATATCAGGAGAGTAAGTGAAGAAAGCAGAAAAGAAGGTTCTAAAGGGAACCAGAATTGCCTTTGCCCCCATGTCTGCCACTCACGCAGAGCTTTGTCTCCAATAAAAGGAAGGAGGCACGCTGATAAAGTCTTTAAGTCACACTGCGGCATGGGATGGGGAGCTGGCTGTGCACTTCCAAAGGCATTGCCAGAGCAATGGAAACCAACGTGAAGCAAGTCTCATGATAAGAGACTTGTGGCACCATTTTGTGCAGTGCTAAGTTCCAGGAAGCAGTTTGTGTCATTGAGCAGGAAGCACCCACTCACCCGTACTGCTCTACACTGTGGGCATAGTTGATTGCCTGTTTTTTTACTACCAGGCACATTACCGGGCTCCTGGTATTTTTTCATCTTCCTTACTGTGACTTTTCAAGTGATTTTGACTAATTGGAAAGTTGTGGGCTTGGGTTGGGGCGGGTAGGGTGGTCACTGATGCATCCCCAGAATACAGGACATGGGGGGAGGAAGAGCGCAGCTGGCTCAGGGACCCTTCCCCCAGCAAGGTTAGTGCAGCCAGAGCTGGGTAAGGGGTGGGGAAGGGGATGCAATGGTACCAGCAAAATTCCAGCCATGGTTGCATATTTAAAAAATCCAACCAGATGGAATTGCACAGATCAAAAAAGTGGTCATACCCTGGAAAATTTGGACACTATAGTAACCCTACCCCCCACCCCGCATGCTGGGACTGTAGGCTCACTTCTGTTAGGGTGGCCAAATATGCACATTTTAGAGGACGCTTATGAGAGATACAGGTTGCAGGGGTGCATTGACTCCCTACTCCAAGTCCCAGTGGCGGCTGGTGGGTTTAGAGGTTGGTGGGGCAGTAAGGCCGGCTGGGCCGCCGGCGGCGAAGCCGCCGGCGGGCGGTCGCCCTTGTCCNTGGAAAACATAGGACCAAAACACGTAAATAAAGGACAATGGACAAACCATTAAAAAACCAGGAATGTCCTGTATAAAACAGGACCAATGGCCAGCCTAGTAGTGGGGGATTGTCACACTCTTGCAGGGGCTCGGCCAGTTGTTGTGAGTTAAGTTCATTAGTTAAACAAATAGTTGAAGACATCTCCTTAAGAGATGGGGCTGAATGGCTAAATCTAGAGGAAGAAGTGATGGATTTTGATCACATCCCAGGAGGGAGGGGGTGATATAACTGGGATTCAAGGACTGGACAGTCCCTGGTGGCCCCTCCTCCCCACTTCAGGTCATGAGAACATGACGAACAGGCCACGAGAGCATAGAATAGTTGAGGGTGGGGCTGAGAGTAGATCAGGCTGCCTTGTGTCTTTGATGGTTTGCTGGACCCGGGACGGGGAAGGTCCCCTCCCCAGAGCACATGATTGAATTGAATACCGAATTGGAATGAGTGCGGCAGCCTTTAAATTCCAAACATGTGTATACATCTTCCTTCCAGGGTGCGGCAACAAAGGTTTCATTAGCCCATAGAGAGAGAAGGTGCAGACACCAGGAGGAGTGCTGTGCTTCATGATTTCAGCTCAGACATCAGGGGCAGTTCTACCATTGACGGCTATGGGGTGCAACTCCTCTGAGTGCCTTGGACCCTACCACAGCTGATATTGCCACTGCTGCTGCTGGACTCTCCCAGTATGATTAGTGAATGCACAGCCTGCCCTGAGCTCCCCACCCTCCCCTGCTCACTTGGGCCCCTCTGCACCCCTACCTCCCTGGAGCCCCAACTTACCTGGTCTGTGATGGCAGGAGACAGCGCTAATCCTATCCTCCCCACTAGAGGATATGGCCAGATATGCACGTTTTAGATGACACTTATGAGAAATACAGGTTGCAGAGCTGCATTTATTTATTTTTATTTTACCAAATTTATAACCTGCTCTTCCCACCACAGGCAGTCCAGAGCAGCTAACAACAGTAAAAATATAAATATAATATAAAACAATTTAAAACATAATCATCCTAAAACAGGGACAAAACCTCATTCTACCCTCCCTATCCCCACCCATCCGTACCCCTCTCCCTCGCCAAATGCTTGACAGAACAGCCAGGTTTTACAGTTCCTACGGAAGGCCAGGAGGTCCGGGGCCAGGCGGACCCCCACCGGGAGGGAATTCCAAAGGCACGGCGTGGCCATCGAGGATGCCCTATTTTGCATGGGCCCCTGGGAAACCTGGGGGACCTCTAACACAGTGCCCCTGGACAACCACAGGGGCCAATCTAGAACCTGAGTAGTGAGGCGGTCTTGCAAATAAGCAGGACCCAGGCCCTGTAAGACTTTATAGGTTAAAACCAACACTTTGAATCAGGCCTGGAAGAATATTGGCAGCCAGTGCAGAGATCGAAGCACTGGTGTGATGTGCTCCCAGCAGCCCAACCCCACCAAGAGCTGGGCCTCCACATTCTGCACCAGCTGCAGATTCCAAGCCGTCACCATAGGTAGCCCCACGTAGAGCGCGTTGCAGTAGTCTAACCGAGAGGTAATAAAAGCATGGATGATTGTGGCCAGGTCAAGAACCAAAACCAGCAGCTGAAGCCACTGCACCAAATGCAACTGGCAGAAGGCACTCCTCGCCATAGCTTCCACCTGGGAATCCAGGTGCAGTTGCGCATCGAGGAACACCCTCAGGTTCCATACCTGGGAAGTCAGCGGAGGGCAGACTCCATCAATCGACGGGGCTGCCTACTCCACCGACTTACCCACTAGCATCACCTCCATCTTGTCAGGATTCAGTTGCTGTTGGTTAGCCCTCATCCAGTCCCCCACAGCTGCCAAACACCGGGTAAGCACTGAGACAGCCTGGCCTGAATCGGTCGAAAATGAGAGATATAGTTGGGTATCATCCGCATTTTGATGGCACCTCACCCCGAACTCTCTGATCATCTTGCTGAGCAGCTTCATATACATGTTGAACAGGAGAGGGGACAAAACTGAACCCTGTGGGACCCCACACGGAAGGTCTCGGTAAGATGAAAATCAATCACCAAGTACCACCTGCTGAGCTCTTCCGGTCAGGAATGAACGGAACCATTCAAGAATGATCCCGCCCACCCCTGCACTGTCCTGAAGGTGTGTCATCAATATCTTGTGGTCAACGGTATCAAATGCTGCCGGTAGATCTAATAGGACCAATAGGGTTGATTGACCACGATCCTCTTCATGGCGGAGATCATCCACCAAGGCGACAAGCGCTGTCTCAGTGCCATGACCCGGATGGAAGCCAGACTGTGAAGGATCAAGATAACTGACACAGTCAAGATGCCTCTGGAGCTGATGAGCCACTACCCATTCAATAACTTTCCCTAAAAATTGAAGGTTAGAGACAGGCCGATAGCTGCCAGGGGAGTCAGTGACAAGCGATGGCTCCTTGAGCAGAGGCCGCACCACCGCCTCCTTGAGACAGCCCGGTACTCTGCCCTCTCGCAGGGAGGCATTGACCGCTCCGGCCAGCAATGGCCCTATTGTCTCCCAGCAGCTCTTAACCAGCTAGGATGGGCATGGATCTAATTTACAAGAGGTGGCTCGAACAGTCCCCAGCACCCCCACCATGTCAGCAGGTGTCAATGACTGAAAGTGATCCCACAAAATTGGACAAGCCGGAGCTTCTACAACCCCTACCTCCTCCACTGCATTAAGTGCGGCATCAAGGTCTTGGTGAATATAAGCAATTTTCTCTACAAAATAATCTGCAAAAAGGTCACAGCGGGCGGAAGATGACTCAACCGGGTTGAGGGATGCTGGACTGACCAGCCCCCGTTCAACCTGGAACAGCTCCGCTGGATGGGATTTCGCAGACGCTATGAGGGCAGCAAAGAACTCCCTCTTTGCTGTCCACGTAGCCATGACACAGGCTCATAAACTAGCTCTATGTTGCAATCTGTCAGCTTTAGCTTGAGATTGACGCCACCGTCACTCCAACCGTCGTCCTTCTTGCTTCAGGACCCGCAGTTCCTTGGGGAACCAAGGGGGCCTGTGGGGCTACCTCCTGGGCAATGGATGCCTGAGAGCTATTTGATCAATGGCCTCCGTTAGCAAGCTATTCCATAGCTTGATGAGGTCATCGATGAGACGGTCGTTGAGGTCAGAGGGTAACTCCCCCAGAGCACCTAGAAACCGCACTGGGTCCATCAGTCTCTGGGGGTGGACCATCCTCATAGGTTCTTCACCCTACCAGGGGCAGACATGTACTAGAAGGGGAGTCACCACAAGATGGAGACCTTCAATGCTTACCATGGTCCGCACTGGATACCTCCTCACAGGCCACCACTCTTTAAAAATCATAGCTACACCGCCTCCCCATCCCTCCAATCGTGGCTGGTGCTGCACGGAATACCTGGCTGGAACAAGATCAGCCAGGATAGGCCCTGATTCATTGTCCAGCCAGGTTTCCATGATACATGAGAGATCGGCAGCACAGTCCAGGGTCACCTCCTGGACTCTTGTTGCCTTATTCGCCACAGACCTCGCATTTAACAGCACCAAAACTGGGTTGGGGGCTCACTGACCAGGATCCACTTGCTTATCTACTGGGGGAAGGATAAGCAGGACGTACACTAGACAACTGTCCCGCCTCACCATTCCCACTCTCCTCCCTCTGAGACCATATCTCCCCTGGCCCATCACGACCCCAATAGCTGCACCTACCCCCACCGGCTGCCCCCCCAGCCCCCCCTCCCTAGCTGTCCCACCTAGACTGTGAGAGAGATCCCCCCCATTCCCCTAACTCCCCCCTGGGACTCCCTCTCTCACAGGGAGGCCCCCCACCCTATCCCTCAGGTAATGCCTCCTGTCTCACTGGGCGGCAGAGCCTGCTCCCCCCTTCCCCCCACCTCGCCACCCCCTTGCCCTCCCCTGACACCGTAGGGCCAAATACCTCCTCCCTTGGACTAACCCCCTCCCTCACACTGAGGGGGGGTGTCGCCCTACCCCCTCTATCCCAATCCTACTCCCCCCACATCCCCAACCCCTCTCTGCCACCGAAGGGTATCCCAACCCCCAACCCCTGTACCCTCCCCAATCATAACAGTTCCGCCACCCCCTCCCCACTCCCCCTCCTTCCCTGTCTACAAAACACATTCCCATCCCCCATATCTTCATTATACACCCCCACCAGCATTACCCGCCCCACCGCCCCTGACCCCACCAAGGGCCACGCCTAAGGGCCCTTGGGTGGAGCTCTTAAGTGCGCTGCCTGTGGCTCAGCTGGGCCGCCAGCCATCCACTCCCGAGCACCGTCCCCACCCCCTCCTCCAACCAGGGGAGGGGGTGCCGGAAACAGGGGCCAGCTACTCACGGCCACACTGGCCCAGTCCAGTGGGGGGGGGACTCGGGGCTCGGCCCTGCCACTCTCTCACCGGTGCAGCTGCTGCTGCCGCTGTCAGGTCTGTGGGTGGGTGGGGCTGCCGGTGGAATGCAAATTTCTTTTACTCTCACACAGTTCTGATGGGGCCCGGCCTGGCCCTGCCGCTCTTGCCGCTGCCGCCATCAGGTTCTCCTTGCTGTGCAGTCCCGCTGTTTGTAGCTTCAGGTTGTGGCATCCGCGGACACCTCAGTGCCCACAACAGATCTTTCGAGCACTCCCCAGCTCCAACATCAACTTTCCTCCCAGCTGAAGGGGCTGCCAAACCAACAGAAGGCAACAAGAGTGGCTATGTCCGCCACGCCAACGGCCCCAGCAACGGCTGACACCCTTTGATGTCACCCTTTGGCTGGTGCCCAAGGGCTCAAGCTCTGATATATATACCTGAGGGGGAGAAGGGCTGCATTGGAGCGATTGCAGCCCTGCAACTTGTATTTCTCATAAGTGTCCTCTAAAATTTGCATAACTGGCCATCCTTCCTCCCCATCCTCAGCCCAGCATGCGCAGAGTTCCTGAGCAGGCCAAGCTGGGGAAGACAAGTGCCGGCCCAGCTGACAACACAGCAGGTAAGCCTCTAATTGGCTTGCATGTGTTGATGTCACCGATCAATCGCCTCATGCGAATTTTAGATTGTATATTGTGTGGTGTTTTGTTATTGTTGTTGATTGTATGTTTTGTGAGATGCCCTGAGCTGCTCTGTGAGCAGGAGGGTGCGGGGTAAAAAAGTTGTGAAATAAATAAATGCAAGCCAATCGGAGGCTTGCATGCAATGACTAATGGGTGACACCAAGCTAGTCCGAGCTTACCTGCTGTGATGTCACCCAAGCAGGGAAATTCCATGGGGAATTTCCCATTGGGAAGGATTCTGCACTTAATCTGTGATTCGCAGAAGCGCGTTTCCCTCGGGTCCCTGCTGATAACTAACATAATGTGCCAGGTCTGCCTGAAAGAAGGATTTCAGGCTGACGGGGATGTTCTTTGTGTGTTACAGTTGTGCTCCATCGCATTCCTAGAGTCCCAAATAGAGACTTTGTAAAATCCATCCTGGCAACATGGTTGGGGCATGGTTGGGGGTTAGTTAGTGAAATTTATACCCATCCCTTTCCAAAGTTTCAGGGTGGCTTACATAATAAAAACATAATACAATGAAATAACCTTAAAATACATTACAACCCCCCCCGCCCTCATCCCCAAACCACCCGCTCCAAACCCAGCCTCCCAAAAAACCTCCCACCCAATCCCTATCTTTGCAAATAGATGCCAGGAATTTAAAGCACATCAAACAATTCCTGTGAGATCTTCTCCAAATCTTTATTAAAGATGGCTGCCTGTGCTCAGTAACCCCCCACTGTTTGGGGATAACTCTACCATGCCTTAAGTTGTTGGGCAGTTAGGCCTTTGCTATGCTGGGCCCCACACTTTGGAACCCGGTCCTTCCTGATTTACATCTCTCTGTGTTTTTAAACGAGATACCCGTGATCGGTGTGGGAGGCGGATGTGTGGGCGCCATGCATGGGGGAGTGCTTCAAAAGAATGGCCCCACACACAGCTGCCCTGTCCACACACCACCCACCCCATCACCACACAGGGTACTCTGACTTTTCCCGGAATGCCATGCTTTCCCGGACTGGGTGGGCGGTGCGGGGGTCACGGCAGCATGCACCCCAATGCACCTGTATTCAAATGAGCCCTCCCCCTTGTGGACGGTGAGTGTCCATCCGTGGGGGTATCTATTTAAAAACACGCTCTGTTCCTTCATCCTCACCTTAAAAAAGTTTCTGAAGACTTTTTTTATTTTCTTCCCTCCAAGTGATCTGATGCTTGAAAAACCTTTTTCTGAACCCTGAATGATGATTAAATTGGTTAGAATATCTTCTAGACTCCGTGCAGTGGAAAAAGAATGCAGGCATTCCAAAGGATTTATATTCAAACCTTTCTGCTGCAGTGTGAAAACTTAAATAGTTGCTTTGCACTCAGCCTTGCGTGGTTCTATAGTGTTGCTGAAATGGAAACATTTTTGCTCTTTTTTGTTGTGATAGCCTAGTTGAATTTTGTCCCCTCTCCCTGAGTGATCTGATGCTTAGGAAAAGTTTTTGCTGAACTTTGAATGTTTATATTTGGGGCGGATATTTTCTGAGCTCACTGAATGCTGTGGAAAAATTGCTGTCAGAACTGAAAGGTTTTGCCAAAGGATTTTTTTTGCTGACTTATGTCAAGTCTGTCTTCTGCAGTGAGAAAACTTCCAAATACTTGCTTTCCATGCAGTATTGCATAGCTTTATAGTGTTTCTGAAAGGAGGAGGTAGTGCTATTTTGTTTTGGCTGTGGTAGCCCTGTTGATTTGATGTTAACTGTAAATCTTGGGGATTTTCAAGATTTGTCAGAGCCAGGCCTTAAACTTCTAGCCATGGGGTTTGAGTGTGCATGCGTTCCCCCTTACACCCCATCTTGTGGGCTGCTGTTATAGAGGGTTTTCAGGCTATTGGCTGTTTCTTTGTGTCCTGTCCAAGGCCTCACTTACCTAGTTTCCTGCTTCCTCTCCCCACTGGTGCCTGCTCTTGCTCTGGATCCTGTTCCTTGCTAACATTGTCAGGTTGTACCCTTTTATGCTGATCTAACTTAGTCCTTCCCTCCCCCCACCCTTTGGAATTCCTCTTTCCTTGTGTTTGTGTAGCTGGGGTTGTCTTGTAGGTTTGGGTACTCACCCCAGCCTCTCTTTCCTTGAGTATGTTTATTGTTTATACTTTGCTTCTTGCCCTCCTGTTGATATCCTACTCAACTAATTGAGTTCCTTTCCCTCACTGCTTCTGAGTGCCTGGCTTTTGTGATTGTTGTTATAGCCTTTAACCCCAAGCCTCTGCTTGCCCCCTTCTTTCTCCAGTCTGAGTGTCTGTCCAGAATATCTTACTTCTTGAGTGCCTCATGCAACCTATGATTTTATTACCTGGTGATACTTTCTTTTATGAAGTTTCTAGTCTTGCTTGGTTTCCCATCAACCCTGAGTTTGAGTTCTCCTCATGAGAACAACTGAAAATGCCTGTGAGTGTAAGAGCTACATCTAGGGGACCTGGGCATGCATTACTGTTTTCATGGGAGAAAAGCAGAATAGCGCATTTCTACTTACCTGGTTATGGGTGTTTCCCCTGTTCTCCCCGCTCTTCTGCTTTACACCTTGGAGGGTGACTGCCCTATTCCCCATTGCCCTTGATTATCTTCCTGTCTTTATCTATAATTGTGAGTCTTGAAATCTGGAGTCTGCTATAATTCTTTTACCTTGTCCTCTGGATACTGGGGCGTGGGTCTTTCGGCACAGGTGTAGTGTTACCTAGCATGCAGGTTCTTGCCTCGTTAGCAGTTTTGGTCTCTGGCCTAGGACCTTGGCCCAGTGGGAACTGCATTCCTAATAAACCCAGTGGTAGCTCCCAGTGATGAGATCTGGCCATAGTCTCGTTGCTTAGCCACATAGTATCTTGATGCCTTTGGGAGTTTCAGGACTATAGTATGTGGTGGTGTTACAGGGAATTCCCTAGCCAGGCTTTACCCTTCCAGACAGCTCCCTAACAGGATTTTTTTCAATGTTTTTCTTGTTCCTTGGTCTTCTTGGAGCTGAAAAGTGAAAGTACTATGTAAACAATAATAATGATTCTGGGCACAATGAAACAAATGACTAAAAACAGCCATTGGAAACAATAATAAAGGGATTGGCAAATGACAATAGCCATTAATGGCTTCAAAACAATACAGTGGAGCTGCTTGTTTAGGGGAGGGAAGGGTGTGGAATGATGAGGAAGGCACCGGGGAAGCGAGTGGAATGGCAGGGAGGAGACTATGGGGATCAGGTGCAATAGCAAGGAACCAGGTGGAATGATAGGAATGCTGCCCGTGATCATCTGGTCACTCCTCCCAATCACTTACCATTTAACCCAAAACCTTGTCATTCTATCTGCTTTTCATGACTTTCCTCCATTCCTTGGTGGCCCCACCTCCTGCCCCACCAACCCACCACTCACCAGATGCCACTGTTTCACATATTTGAGGTTCTGTGATGATACTGTTCCAGCAAAGTCTGCCAAAGCATAGAGCCATCTAAGGCTACATCCTTAAGGCTGGCACATGGGTGGTTGACCTAAGCCTTTGTACAGACACTGACTGCTCTTTGTACACTACCAATATATTGAAATATCACCATCTGTGTCCAAAGAACGACTTGAAGCTCCTCAGTTATGCAATGGAGTGTAGGACTATGCCTTTTGCAAAGTTTGAGTTAATGACCGTATGTCAGATTTTCAATGCCTGTATGAATTTAAGTTGATGTTCTTGTTATTCCAAGTCTTGGGGTTTAGTTGTGCATGAGGGCACAGTGTGCGTTGAGTGGAAAATGAAATGATTATTTCAAATGGGATTACTTCTGCATAGTCCAACCCAGGGGGAGCTCGAACCATCGTTATAAGCAATTACAAGAGTACACTTGCCATTTTACAATATTTTTTTAACACATTCTAGGAAAAGCCACAGTGGGTGTGGGACAAAGTTGTTCTTGATGTAAGTCTTTTGGGGTCTCCAAAGCAGCATGTTTCATGAATGAAACTTAACTCGCACAACAGGACTGAATTTGCCTGATTCTACACTCCATCATTTTTACACCATTGTAACTCCATTCATTTCAGAGGTGTTACTCCCTAATTAACAAGACAGGGCCAAAAATGTTCACTGCAAATAACCCATTTTTATGCCCTATGATGCTGGAAATATCAGGAGAGTATACAAACTAAGGGTCTGTATGCACTCTGCTCTGCATTAATTTTTAGGTCATTATGGAGTTGATACCTCAAGTCTGCCCTCAAGTAAGGTCTGCATTCACTCCACATTCCACTAATTCCTTTCAAAGATAGGCCTATCCCATGATGCCCCACTGGCAGATAACTTCAGTTCACACAACTGCGAAGGAAATGAATTACCACTGTTAGGGAATATGTTCTTATGAGCAGTAAATAATTGCTTGGCAAATACCACTGTAGTTAACTACTCTGCAGCGGTGCTTAAATTGAGGCTGCTGTATCTGAAGCTGCTGGGCAAGATCATCCAGAGGTTTGGAGTGAGGTGCCATCATTGGGACCTCTGCTGTTGATGGGGTCTGGCCCCCTCTATTTGCTCAGGTTCACTGCCTTGGGGTGCTTCTGGATTCTCCGCTGCACCTGGATTGTCAAGTTGCGGCAGTGGCCAGGAGTACCTTTCATCAGCTCATCTGGTAAGCCTTTGCTTCCTGATTCAGATCTGGCCACCATCATTCATGCTTTCTAGGGGTGGGACTTTCGATATCGCCGAGAACCAAAAGTGGCCGATAATGGCTGTTCTCAGCTAAAACCGAGGGATCCGAAAATTGGACCTGTCTTGGTTCCCAATTTTCGGATCTTATACTTCCCATTGAAATCAATGGGAAATCCTCCCACTGACTTCAGTGGGAAGAGCCAGCCGGAGAAACAAACCTCCTCCCCCCCTCCCAGCCTCAGAGGCTAACACCCCCACCCACCAGAGCCCAGCTTTACCCCCCGCCCCAGGGGACCCTACAATTACTGTCCGGAGGGTGGGGTTGAGTGTCTAAATGGCGGGCTGCTGGCTGGGCCACCAGCTCTGCTGCTGGCAGCCTGGCTTCCTCTGCTGCTGGCTGGTGGCGGGAGCTGGCTCCGCTGCCAGGCAGCCAGGCCTTCTCCACTGCAGGGCGGTAGAGAAGGCCTGGCCACCTGGCAGCAGAGCCAGCTTCCACCAGCATATGCAGAATGGATGCCCTCTTCCAAAATGGTGCCGACACTGCTGGCGCCAATTTGAATTAGTGTTACACATGCACAGAATGACCTCTGATGGCCATTTTGTGCATGTGCACTGCTGAAATGGCAGCATTTCTTCATTCTCCTCCAGACCAGTCCTCAGAAACTTCAGAAGTCCAAAACACAGGAAAGCCGAAACCTATAGACTCGATACTGATATTTTGCCTGGAGTTTCACCTCTAATGCTTTCATTACCCCGAGGCTAGACTACTACAATGTGCTCTCTGTGGGGCTGCCCTTGATGACTGTTTGGAAGCTGCAGCTGGTGGCCCGTCTTCTTTTGTTGGTGGGTCACCGTGAGTGCATGACACCTGTGCTCTATGGTCTGCACTAGTTTCCTTTAGCTTTCCAGGCACAATTCAAGGTGCTGTTTTGACTTTTACATCCCTAAATGGATTGGGCCCCATATATCTGAAAGACCACCTTTCCTTCCATGCTCCACTGTGATTCCTGCAGTTGGCTGGGAGTGCACCCTCTTGTGGGTACCATTGGCTAATTTTGTCCATACAACAAGGGCTCACAGAGAGGCGTTCTCAGTTGCTGCCCCAGTATTATGGAACTCCCTTCCCCTGGAGGCCTGCCGGAGTCCAAGCTTGAATGTATTCTGGAGGCGGCATAAAACATTTCCTTTTGGCAGAGCTTTTGGCGGGCTGGGATTGAGGTTTGATGGTTGGTTTTTGGGGTGAGGGTAGGGATTTTTAGGGGATTTTATTGTATTGCTCCGTATTCTTATTTTTTCTTCTTGCGTTTTTCTTGTCAGCCTCCCTGAGCCTTTGGGAAGGGCAGGGCATAGTTTTAAATAAATAAATGAATAAATAATATTTGTTTTTAAAAAATTGCTAGGGTCCATGCCTGCCCCAGAAGCCACATCTCTGCCCAGAAGCCCACACCTCCTGTCCCAGAGTTTGTCATAGCAGGGAAATGTGCCCTATTCTCCAGCTAGCAACCCAACTATTGAACTAACCTGCCTCTCTACAGTGGAGTATAAAACAGGAGTTCTTGTGGTTTAATCTCTATGATGACCAGCACAGGACGTGGGGTAGGAAAGTCATTAATCAAAGCCAGATAAACCATTCAGGGATTTTTGACTTTTGTTTCCAGCCTGAACTGGCCAGTATAGGTCTTTTCCTTGTCTTTCACATTTCAAGGTGCACACTCCTCCTGGGAACATTTCCTGGGGCTCTGTCCACTCCCTTAGAATCATAGAATTGGAAGGGACCTCATCGATCATCTAGTCCTTGCTCAATGCAGGAAGTCCACAGCTACAGCATCCCTGGCATTTGGCTGCCTAGCCTCTGTTTGGAAACCTCCAGTGAAGGAGAGCCCACCACCGCCGTAGGCAATTTGTTCCACTGTCAAACAGCTCTTACCGTTAGGAAGTTCTTCCTAATGTTTAACTGAAATATACTTTCTTGTAATTTGAGCCCATTATGTCTAGTCTTGCCTTCAAATAATATAAGGGGCTGAATTTAATTGAATTTAATTGCCGGGGCTGAGCCCTGACAAGTCCCACCCCCACCCCCATAAATGAAGCTCTGCTCTGCAGTAACTTCTCATGTATAAGAGGCCTAACATACACAAGCAAACTGAGCCGTTCATTCCATGCCAAGCAAAGTGTATTAGTACTTCCTTGTCTCCTGATGGTGTGAGCAGTATTTGGTGTTGACTCTGTTTGGTAGCAGCAACTCTGCAGTTGCTGTGCAGCAAGTAACTCTGGATTAAGGCTCTTTTCACATGAGACGCTGCCCATGTGTGTGACTGGGTGAGCATGCGGGAAGGGCATCTGTGTGACTGTTGGTACAGGTGGGAGGGCGGGGGTGTGCGCTCCCGCGCTCCTCCCATGTCCCCCCATCTCCACTGATCCTCCACACACAGAGGCATTGGACAAAACGGAGATGCCTCCATATGTGGAAGTGGGTGGAGATGGGATTTAAACATGTGGGATTAAAGTTAAGTGGCAATGTTAACATTTTAGGTGCAGATTGTGTCACTTTGTCCACTCAAACTTTTGTAGTGTTTGGACCCAGAATTCATGCCCATCTTGATTTCTGTCCCAGGAGCATATGATTCACGAAATATGTCTCTACATCCATTTCCATTGTCTTGAGTAGACAATGCTGATGACACTCAACTCTATTTCTCTACTCCCTCTCTCTCTCCCTCTGTTCAAGCTCGTCTCATCAACTGTCTCTCTGACATCTCTACTTGGATGTCTCAACGTCAACTCAAACTCAACATGGCTAAAACTGAACTCCTTATCTTCCCCCCTCATCCTTCCTCTCCTTCCTCACTGTCAATAACTATTGATGGAGTCACCATCCTGCCTGTCCCCCAAGCCCGTAG
>QEPC01009590.1:38829-90492 GCA_003113815.1 Sphenodon punctatus
CAGTCCCTCCTCTCTTCGCTTCACTGGCTTCCCCTTCCTGAACGAATCCTGCACAAGCTCCTTGTCTTCACCTATAAAGCTCTTCATAACCTAGCTTCCTCCTACCTCTCTGCACTTATCGCCCTCCATACTCCAGCCCGTGCACTTCGCTCCTCCTCTGTCCCCTCTCTCACCCTTCCACGCCTTCCCTGCTCCCCTAACCGCCTTCTCCCTTGCTGCCCCTCATGCCTGGAACTCCCTCCCTGTCCACATCCGCCTTGCCCCCTCCCTTCATACCTTCAGATCTCTCCTTAAAACTCACCTCTTTTGCTCTGCTCTGTCTGACCCTTTATCCTGCTGATCCACTATATCCTATACCCATGGTCTGTTTACCCTTATCCTTGCCACATGGACCTGCCTGCTGTCATTCTCATTGTAACCAAGACAAGTAGGTGCACCTGAGACCTCGCATCTTCATGAATGTTAGACCCCTTGTCTCTCCCTCTGTTCCCCTTCCTATGTCTCTCCCCAGCTCCCATCTCTCAGATTGTAAGCCCTAGGGCAGGGACCGTGTCTATTTTGTTACTTTGTAAAGTGCCAGGTACACTGCTTGCGCTATATAAATGTTTATTAATAATAATTAATAATGAATAATGAATAATAATACTGCAGGAGTTCCAGCAACAGGGGGTTCAAGCTAACACACCAGCAGTTCACCACTCCAGTTCTGTCAATCCCCTTTGTATGCCAACCAGACCTGTCATCAGCATCCCATTATATAAAAATAATGAGAGAAGCAGCACACACACACACTTCCAAGTCCAGCACACTAGTTCCGTACGATATGATTATTTATTTATTTTTAAATTTATATCTGTCCCATCCTCTTTCTGAAGACAGTTATATATCTTCTTTCTCCTATAACAGCATCAAATACTCCCGTTGTTCTGCTCGCATTATATTCAAATGCAAATAGATCATTCTTTGTGGAAAGGTATTTTGTATTATTTTTGCTGACCTAGACATGTCTTCTGGCTTTACATTTTGCATCTTACCACATGGATCTACCACACATACCCACCACATAGTTAATGACAGCATGTACATTCATGACCATATGATTAACTTCTGTGTTGTAAAATAGAACAGCTCGGACAGCCTGTGCTATTTTCCTAGCTAAAATGGGCAACTGCAACAATCTGTGATTTTGTTCCTTTTAAAAAAATTATATGCTTTTGTTTCATTATATGCCTTTTCAATGATGGTATCCAAGTTTAAAACAATATTTTCTTTTCATTCTCAGCAAATTGATTCCCAGAAAAGGATTTCTATTAATGTTCATTCAGGCTTTCCTCCATAGGGCTTGACACGACTGCTAGATTTTTCCTTTCACATGGTTGGGTTTGTGTCAGAAAACTATTATAAACTTTTGCCTATATGATCCTATTTTGAGACTTAAATATAATCCAGATGGCAAGAAAGATATGGAAAATATATCAAATATCAATCAAGACTATGATCACATCTGTAGATACTGGATGTTAACAAATAGATGTTCCCTGCTATTAGTCCAGGATTCATCTGCTCGTCTATCCTGTAGCCACCCAATGTTCACTCCAGGGCTGCCTTAGGGCCACATCAACCCAGGAAATGTGGAGCCCACCGTACAGGCAAATTTAGGAAAAACTGGGGCTATGGGTGCCCATGGGGCCACTGTCTGTCTGTTGGGGCATTCCATACCATAGATGTGTGGACGCAGCCTACAGTGTTGCTAGAGCAACCACGATCCGGTGGAGGGGGTAAGGGTGCGTGCAGATGAACCGTGGCAAGGAGGAACACCTGTTCATTTCTTGTGCTCCCCATGTGGGACCTGTGAGAGGCAGTTGTATAGGACCACTTTCACACCTGACCCCCCCCCCACCATTTTGGCTGCAGGAGGGAATACACAAGCCAGATTATGCGCGTGGTTCTGCCGATCTGAAAGCCCCCACCCCCCAGTGTGGCTTTGCCGGCAAACAGATGCAAAAATACATTCCTGCTCCGTATGTTTGCATGCGTTTGCCAGAAAAGCCACGTTGGGGGTGGGGGGTGGGCTTTCAGACCAGCCAAACCCCATGCATATTCTGGTTTGCACCAATGTATTAACACCTAGTGCAACCTACTTGGATTCACGACATACAGTCTGGGGATTAGCTAAATACCAAAGCTAGGTGTCTATCAAATGAAACCTAGGTACAAAGCACCCTGACTCACTTTTGCAAAACAAAATTCCAACTAAAAATATTTGAAAAAATAAACCAAGCCTAATTTTTGGTCTATTTCTGTTTTAAGAAAGATAGGCCAAATCCCTTTCCCTAAAAATCCAACACTTGGGGGATCAGATCTGAATCATCTCTGGCCTCACTCATCTCTACATTTTATTGTTTGTTGAATCTGGTTTTAAGAAACAAAGAAAAAGTTATTTCTGTTTTCTGGAGTGTAGTCATCTCAAAACCTCTTGCTCTTTTGTTCAGATTCTTTACCTCTAAAACACCTGCTAGATATTCTGAAAACTGTGACTTGGGGATCTTCCATTAGATTCTGACTTCAAGCATTTTCACTGTTGCCATTTCCCCCATAAGTTTTGTATTCAGCTCACTTGCAGTCAGTTAATAATGGTGTGCTATGGGTGTTTTAAACGAGACGCTACCATGCATTGGCCACCCATTAACCATGCATCCAACTGCTAGTTTGAAGGTGGTGCATCGGTATGCATGCTCCCATGAACCACACAAAACCCACTCATGGCCACTCACAGGGCACTGTCGAAAAATCTGGAGTGCACCATGTGGAGCAAGTCAAAAGAATGTGTGGAATAGGCACCCACGTATCCCCTGACCATATGAACCAAGGTGCCCGTCTACACCAGCAGCCAGGTCTGCGGCCAGCCACCTCCTCGGTCCCGTCCACAGCCCTGCCTGGAGCTCTCTGGGAAGCTCTTAAAGGAGCTCAAAGCACAATAACAGACACCCCGCTCCCCATGACACACGAAAGAAGAGCCAATGCCACGCAGGACAGCAGCTCAGACAGCAACTTCCTGTGTGTCCTCTCCAGTATGCGTCTCTGCTCCATTGGGACTGCCAGCTGCTGCACCGGCTCCTGGGCAGGAAGGGGTTACTGGCTGCTGTGGTTTCATATGTCCGTGATGTCCAGGGCTGTGTGTCATGGCAGAGGGTGGGCACTTGAGCAGTGCTTGGGGGGGGAGGAGGGGGAACAGCTGCCTATATGAGTTGTTTGCAGGGCCGGTCTGTGGTGGTGGGAATGCGTGGAGGCTGCCTGCGCACTCGCAGGTGCGGTGGCCACCCTGGGAGCGGCCCATTAGAATCACTCCCCACGTCATGTCCATGGCTGCTGCACAGCCGTGTCACTCAGTAGCCATCCCCCCCGCCCCCAAGTCTTGCTCGCTTTAAAACACCCTATGTTGGTAGTGTACGTGCAAAGTTTTTCATTTCCAAACAGAATACGTCTGTCTCCACAGAGTGTCCAGCTGTTGCATTCACATGCCTAAAGAGTAGGGACGTGCAGCACTTACCTCTTTTGCATTCATTTTAGTTTTCTGGGTTAAAAACCCATCTGTTTGGGTTTTTTTTTTGTAAAACACCCTCTTGTTTTCATTGATTGCTTTTTGTTTTTAAGATATTAAAAAAGAAAAGAGAAAAGAAAATCACTGTGCATGTTCAAAAAGGGCTGCCAGACCATTCTGTGCATTTGCACCCTTTCCCAAAACGGCGCTTGTGCCACGATGCCATTTTGGAAAAGAGTCACTGCTCTGTGCCTGTGTGGCGGCCATTTTTCACATGCGCAAACCAGCTGCCCTTTTCCAAAATGGCAGCGACACTGCTGGTGCCATTTTGGAAAAGGGCCACACGTTCAAAATGGTCCTGGTGGCCCTTTTGTGCACGCACAGTTATTTTGATTTCTTATTTTTTATTTTTAGAAGAAAACAAAAGAAAGCAAATGACATTCGTTTAGTTATTCATTTGTTTTAGGAACTTTACTAAAAATGAAAGGGGCTCCATTCATTTTAGTAACTCATCAAATCTAAACAAATTGCACATCCCTATTAAAGAGCCTCAAACTGCATAGACATCTTAAGAGCTATTTGCCTTTTCTCTCACTGTTTTTACTTGTAGTAGTCCAAAGGCCTCTGGTAGTCCTATAAGAAAGACAGGTGCTATGGCTGCATCCCCTGGCACCGGGAAGAGACCGGGACCATAGGGAGGGCCCCAGGACCATACCAACACAGCTAAGCCCTTTTAGTAGTCTGCATAGATACTTTACCTTTCTTTTGTTGACTCTCTAAGGGGAAAAGGGAACCATCTTCTAAATCAATTGCAGTGTCTTTTTGTTTGTTTGTTCAATTTCCTCTTCCAATTTCAATTATTTCCTATTTAATTTAACAATAGTATTTTTTCAGTGTTGTTTTCATCAGAATACTGACCATCCTCTGGCACTGTATTGGCACTGAATTGTAGTGCCAATCCAAAATCCTAGAAAAATCAGTGCTACATAGCAGCACATACTGTACCATACTGTAGAGAGGGTTGCAACCTTCCCCAGGCTTTGAGCTGAAGGGAGCAGGTCCATGCTCAGACTATTATCCCACCCCTGGATAACAGAGGGTGGTAATCCTAGCTGCAGAGATGGGCTCCAGTTCCAGAGTTACTGAAGAATGAAGAGCTTCATTACACTAGCCAATGTGGTCTTGAATCGATTAGATACACTAAATGGTCTGTCGCCCATGACCAATAAATAATATTGTATTGTGACAGTGAATCCTGTATGTTTACATATTAACAAAATTACAGGTTGTTAATCTTCTCCAGTAGTTTCACAGAGATGTTATAGAGTTCTTCGATAAGTGATTTCAGGCACACCTTGCAGAAGGCATGGTGTGTATTGTAAATGGCACCAAGAAGCAAATCTTGTAGGGACCTTGACTTGGGTATGTTTAGACAAGTGTAACCCATACTATTATGGCTTGGCTGGACAGCAAGATTTGAAGAATTATAATTATAAGCAAATTCTGTTGTTAATCAGTAGAGGGCAGTATTAGAGTAACCACCTCAATCCCCCCCTTCCATCTCCTGTATGGTTTGAGCATGCTCAAACCCAGCAATCTTGGCTGTTCTCAGCACATTCTAGAAGGATCCAGCACTGGGGCTGGAAGAGTGTGGCTGTGGCAGAAGGGGTGGAAGAGGCCCTGGCCCAGGACTATTATTCATAAACCAGATTTGAATGTTTGCAGATTCTAGAAGAATCCAGCACTGGAACTGGGAGAGTGTGGCTGTGGCAGAAGGGGTGGAAGAGGCCCTGGCCCAGGACTATTACTCACAAGCCACTTTGGACACTGCATAAGAAGCTGCATTAGGATCCTGCTGTTTCTATCAAGGACAAATGAGACTTTATTAAGAACAGAGTCTTGCCATGTGTTGTTTCTTTCTCATAAATGCTGATGTGTGGTATTTTCTTATGTGCATTCTCTGATTTAGAAGTATAGTAGGTTATACAAGCACCTCCCAACCCATCAGCCACCCTTCATGCATGTTACAGGGCCACATTGGCACCCCATGCAGGGTGGGTAGGCACCTTGGTAGGGTTGCCACTTGTGGTGGTTCTTTGCCTGGCACTCCCATAGGCCAAAATGGAAGTGTCGGGTAACAAACAACCAAAGGTGGCAACCCTAAATGTAGGGTGTTGGGGGTAGAAGGTGGGATAGGTAATAACTTATCTCCCAACTATTATCAGCAAGCAAAATAGTTCCCCTTCCTCTATTGGTTTAGTGAGTTGATGGGTTAGAGTCCATTGTCTTCCCAATCACTTGTCCTTTTCACTCATTTGATGTGGGGGTGGTAAACCTATTGGACTAAACCTATTGGCCCTGCTGATTCCCATGCACCAAGTTATGCACTCACATTCAAGCTAGCGTGAGGACTTGGAAGTCTTAAGGGCTTATTCCCACATGGTTCTCCAAGTGTGGATGGATGAAGAAGGCCACATGGAGAGTGGTTCATACTGGTTTTGTGCATGTCAGAGCAATTAGGGTTGCTTAGTATAAGTTTCCTTGCCTTGGAAACCCCCTTCATAGAGCACCTCTGTGCACACACATTGGGGAAGCCAGCATACCCTGTACTCCCCACCCTGGTAAAATGATTTGTAAATGAAATGCCTTAAGGCCTTCCAACGGCTTTTAGTACAGGCCAGAGTCTCATCCTGAAACACAGGTTAAGTAACTTGCTGAAGACCACACAGCAAGCTAATTGGAGCAGGTGTCACAAATCAAGATGTCTTGGCTCCTATTCCTTTGCTCAAACCACTGAGGTCCTAGCGGTATTGTTAATAAAATCTTATGATATGCTAAGAAGCATGAGCTTATGAAAAAGATGCCAATTTTAAAAAAACCTTTGAGTGTGGGTGCAACAGGCTAGAGACCTCAACTCAACCTATTTTGAGGTCTATTTGAGGAGGGAAAAAACCAAACATCTGAGAGCATAACATTTCCAGACAGATTTGACAGGCTCAAGATATTCTTCTAGCTCTAATTGGTGTTGATGTCACTGCCTCCAAGTAAGGAAAGAACTATGCCCAGTTGAAAAGCAATCAAAGAGTTAAAATTTGGTAGCCTAAAAAGTTGTTTTCTTTTTTCTTTTCTTTTCTTAAAGAAAAGGGTTTGTGGTACCTGATTAGTTTAATTTTATAGCTGAGGTTTTTTTCCTCTCCCGACGCCAGCTTACTGGCGCTGTGCTCCATTGTCAGAAGGCTCGTTTACGGTGGCATGCAAGCAGCTGTGCTCTGAGCTCTATTTAGGTTATGCTGTGATTGATGACTTGAATGAGAGATGTAAAGAGTGAATTAACAGCTTTAGCAAAAACACATGGGATTGTCTCAACATCTTTTTCTTTTCTTTTTTTTAAAGCAGAGGTTCCTATCTCACTGTTGTGCCTCCCTCAGGTAGCCATTAATTTAGCTCTTGTTTTCCTTATTGCTTGGCTTATCGTTGCTTCTGCCAGGCTTGGTTTACTTATTTGTCTTTTTACAACCCGTTGCCTTCAAAAGTTAATAATTATTGGACTTGCAAAATTCAACTCTAGAATAATGAAAGCAATTCTTACCATGACACTGTAGAGCTCCCAGGAACTGTATAGAAATAAAAATACACAATCTGTTGAACTCTGCTTGTCAGAGGATGTTGTGAAGGCCAACAGCATTAACTGGGTTCAAAAAAGGATTGAATAAGTACCTAGAGGATTAAATCCATAAATAATTAAGTCAAGTTGGTCAGGGCATGACTGCCAGGAGTGAATGGCAGGGAGTGGATCATCTGTTTTGCACCACTTTCAGAGACAAGGATGCTGGGCTAGATGGTCTGACCCAGTACGGCAGTAGTTCTTCTTACGTATTTATATATAAACCAGCAATATACTTGGCACTAAACAATCATTAATTAGAATCTGACCTAGGGGTGTGGGTTGGGGGGCTTACAATCTAGGCTATATGAAGGATAGGGAAATGTAGAGGGAGACAGGAATACATCTGAGAAGTTGCAGGAGCACATGCTTATCTTAATTAGAATTCTTAGATTCTTGTGGGCCTTGCAGTTTTGGTGATCTAAAGGAGTGACGTTACCCACACTGAAGGAGATTGCTCAAAATGAGAGTCTGAAACTATGCCTTGACTATGCCTGGCACTTGCACATTGAGACTTGTGTGGGGGATATTAGCACCTTCCCAGTATACCAGTTGGCAACAGGTTTTATCTCACTTGTCAAGGCCCACCGAGATACATTATGAAGCCATGGGGCTCAATAGTGTCTCCCTTGCTGAAAGCTCTGAAACAGAGTTCAGTCAGAAAACTTTGTGTGTAAACAGATGGACAGCAGTTCCCCTTTTGCCTGTGCCAGTCTACTTCACCTTTGGGTTGACTTCTCCGTTGAAGACTGACTGCCAGATGCGCAAAGCGGAGGCAGCGGCGGCTGCTCTGAGACAGCCCCATAGGCGGTACGCTGAAAGATCCCAGAGCACACCTTGCCAAGGGAAATGGCCAAATGTGTGGCAAAAGGCAAACACGGAACCCTGTCCTAAATGGGTTACAAACACAATCCTGCCTGGATCATAGATGCCGGTGGACTGAATGGCCAGAGTGGCTGCTACTGCCATGTCCCATTGCCATGGTTACCAGATCAAGACGCAGGGCTGGAGTGTGGGGTTGGCTTGCCTGTTCATGTGTTCCCAAGCCAGGGCTTTCCCGGAGAAGGAGTGTTTGTTGCCTGCAGAATAGGTTCACCGGTGTGCCAGGCTATCTATCTGTAGGCAGGCAAACCCATGGATGTGTGCATCTCCAATTTGGGTCATCCACATGCCTGCTTCAGGGATCTGGACCTCTCCCTGACTATCTGAAAACACCCACTGAAAGGGGGACAGTTGGGAAGAAAGTACTCTGGATGAAAATGGGATGGGGTGGGCAGGGGGAAGACAGTGGGTGATTTCAGACGTTACGTTGTCTGAAATCATCTCAGTCAACTGCAGTCAACCGTGGAGGGGGTTGAAAGCAGGTGAACATCTGTTTGCTTGCATTCAGATGTTCACCTCAGTCAACCACCTCCTGCGGTGAACCTAACCACACTTTGTTCTCCCACACCACGGCGGCGAACAAGTGTGGTTAGGGGGAATCCAGAATGTGGTAAAGGAAAAGTAACAGCTGTTACCTTACCTTCACCACGTTCTGGAGTCCTGGGGGCGGGCGGCGGCAGCAGCCAGATAGGCCGCTGCGGCTTCCTGTCTCGGGTAGAGTGGGCAGCCGGGGAGCTCAGGGAGCGGGGCCGTGCGGCCGCACGTTGCATTGCGCAGCCTTGCCACCTCCGGGAGGGGGGGTTGCCCAACAGACGTGACGGGCGGCAGCATTGACCCTGGGCCATGGTTCGGCGGTCCCCATGGCCGGGGGCAAAGGGGAAACATCTGTTGGCGCGCCCCTTCACCCCCGCCTGTGGTCTGAACCACCCCATGGCCCAGGGTCAATGCTGCCGCCCATCACGTCTGAAATCACCCAGTGTGTCAGATATGGTGAGAGAGCCCTTGAGTGACCTCATCCCCTGGAAAAGTGGGATACATTTTTTGTATAATATTCCCATTCCAGAAGGGAAGGGGTGTGGTCTAGCAGATACAGCATGGGACTGTGGGAGGCCAAAAGAACCTTTTGAGTCTCTCAACCTTGGAGGGTATACAGTATATTCCAGTATTTTAAACCCATCAGGGGTGGCTGGTGGTGGAGAGACAACTGGAAACAAAGCAGATGGAAAGGAGAAGATAAAATCTATTCTTTAATGTATAATGTAATGTACAAAAAATACACAAGGATCTGCTAGGCAGATACAATATTCAAAATGACTGTGTATCACAATTGTTATAAAGGCATTCAACCAATAAAAGACGTCTAATACATACAAACCCCTGTGGGGGAAACCCAAATGCATTTCGGGGACCAGCCCCTTTCTCAATGGGATAATTAAATTAAAATTGGACGCATATATTTGTGCGTGAAGAGTTATTACTGTTGTAAGAGTGCCACTGCCTAGTATTCTTTTTAAATGGTATTGAAGAGTGCCTAGTATTCTTCTCTTGACATAGAGACTTTCACTGCTTACAATGCCAGCATGAAGTTGTTAGGAGGCAATAATTGGATGGTATGCATTTAAGAAGACTACTCTGGTGGACATTAAAATACTCTCCATATGAGCATTTGCAAATCCAAATAGTCACTCTTTCATATTGAGGCAAGGAGATATTCTTGGAATCCCCTTTGGAAATATAAGGATTCAAGTGTGATTGACAACAGTAATAACTCTTCACGCACAAATATATGCGTCCAATTTTAATTTCATTATCCCATTGAGAAAGGGGCTGGTCCCCAAAACTTGTTTGGGTTTCCCCCAGGGGGGTTTGTATGTATTAGATGTCTTTTATTGGTTGAATGCCTTTATAACAATTGTGATATGCTGTACAACATACAGTAATTTTGAATATTGTATCTGCCTAGCAGATCCCTGTGTATTTTTTGTACATTATTACATTATACATTAAATAATATATTTTATCTTCTCCTTTTCACTTTCTTTGTTTCCAGTTTTCTGGGGGTCCTCCCTTTAGGTGGGGAGGTTTTTCTTTCTGTCATTTGGGCTAGCTTCTTTTTTTTTGGTGGAGATGGGCTGCTGCATTCTGCACCAGTTGCAACCTCCGGACTGTCCCCAAGGGCAGCCCCACGTAGAGTGCATTACAGTATTCTAATAGAGAGGTAATAAAGGCATGGATGATGGTGGCCAGATCCGAGCCTGAAACATACAGCCGCAGCCGTCGTACCAGATGCAACTGGCAAAATGGTCCCCTCGCCACAGCCTCCACCTGGAGATCCAGGTGACATTGTGGGTCGAGGAACACCCCCAGACTTACCCAATTCAAAAAGCAATACATTTGTTAGACTTGGGGCTGAAGAAATTTGCTTTATTATTCATTCTGGCTAGGGCTGAATTATAGAGGGCATGATAGCACCCTCTGTTAGTTAAGGCGAGACACAATTCTCATTCAATCTTTGCCTATCTCTAACATGGGACTGGTGATTCACTGCACTTCCGGGTTACAACTAAATTTTTTTTTCAGGGGGATTAAATCTTTAATTTGGGGTCTTTAGTAAAACTGGATGGAATAGAAAATTCAAGTTCACCACTGGTGAATTTTGGGATGGAATAATGGCATTAAGAAAAAGTTAGATAGAAAAAACAACCACATTAACATGAATGGAAGAAATCTTTAAGTCACACATGTGCAATTTCTCACTTACCATTCTAAAAACATCTCTGGTATTGGCTGGCGACAGCCGGGAGGACACCCATATGCCAGCCTACCTCCCGTATTTATTAAGAAGGGGTGGAGGAGGCTGCAGACAGGGGTAGGAATGCTTGGCAGGGGGCAGGACAGCTTGGGAAGGGGGGGTTGGTAGAGCTGGTGGGGGGGAAGGGCAGCTTGGGCGGGGGGTAGGTAGGTACATCTGGCAGGAGGCCTGGGCAGCTCAGGCGGGGGTGGGTACAGCTGGACGGGGTCCGGGGAAGCTTGGGTAGGAGGTTACAGCTGGCAGGGGGCCTGGGAAGTTCAGGTGAGGGATGTGTACAGCTGGTAGAGGGACAGGGCAGCTTGGGCGGGGGTGGGTACAGCTGGGGGGGGCAGGGCAGCTTGGGTAGGGGCACCGAGCTGTAACTGGGGCTGGCATGTGTGCTGGAGCCGCCAGTGGCAAGGGTTTCCTCCCCCACCCCTTGCTGAGTTGAGGCATGCATGCAGACAACTTTTTAAATGTCTCCCATATGTTTGGAGTTAGGAGCAGTCTCGGTGTTGACTTCTTTAGCCAGTGTGTAAATTTCACCTGGCGTTGTAAATTTCCTGCTCCCCTTGCCAAGAGCCTCTGCAGGGAAAGCCCCCCAAGGCACCCGGCCACCTGCAGCTGCTTCTTTGGGCTGGATCCACTCTCTCCCCAACACTTCTGCAAAACTGTGTACAGGGGGACTTTCCCTGCAGAGGCTCCCAGCAAGGAGAGCAGGCAGCCCCAAACACTTAAAGGGGAAGGAGGGATCCCCCAGTACAGATTCCTCCCAATTCACCCCACAACAGGGGTGGCTTTTAATGAAGTGGATTCTGAAACTCACCACTTCAGCATCAACATTGTCTTAAACTGTCTTTTCAAGGAACTGAAATTTATTAATTACATAAATGTATAATCTAATATGTACTTGAAAAGACAGAGTTTAAGGCAGTGTTGTGATGTTGATGCTGAGGTGGTGAGTTTGAATTATTAGGTATATAATGAATGTTGAATAACTAATGATGGGAATAAAAAGTAATGTTAGAAATAATTTATAGAAAGAAGTGTAATTTCAAGCATAAATGTAAGCAATAATAGAAATAATAAGTAATAAATAATTGAAAGACTAAGCATTTATTGGATCAGTGCAGAGAAGTAATGGTAATAGAATGGTAAAGGGAACTAATGAATGGGGAAATAAATATTCAATGAAATGAAGTAGGGAATGAAGTATAATTCATTTCCATGCTTTTTGGAGTGTAGTTGATGTTAAATAATTTTGGTTTTGTTTTTTTTTAAGATAAGTTTTGTTTACAAATGAGCCTACTTTTAACTTTTTTTTAAATTTAATGCAAGTTTGACTTAAGTGGATCTTACTGTATACCGGAAATGCCAACTGAAAACCTGGGCAGATTTTTTCTCTGTTTAGTATGATTTGGTGACCTATCCCAGAGCATTGTATAGTATTCTTGCCAGAGAATCTGACTAAGGGCACTTTCACATGAAACTTCCTGGCTAGGGTAATCTAGCACACAGGCTGTGCTCCGTGTTTGCTTCCACTGAGGAAGTTTTTGTGAAAGCCCCCTAAGAGAACTTTCTCTTAAAATCAAAGAGTTGGCGTCTGCAGGGTAGAGGAAAGAGAGGGTACATCCCGCTTGTAGCTGAGTTCAGCTTGAACAGTAGAAGGAAATTCTGAGAAGCAGGAGGAATGAGAACATTAATGGGGAAGATATTCTGACATGGAAACACTGTCTTTTGCATGTCCGTTTTTTAAAAAACATGACATCGCTGAATTCCTTGTTATCGTTTGGGGGGGAACCCTACAGGCATAGTAAAATAGAATTCATCCTATATGATGTAAACATGTAATAAAGACAGCAGCAGTGTGGTATGGGCTTTTCTTAATTGTATATATAAAAATGGTTCCCTTTTTCCTGACTAAGGGCTAACTCAGGATCTCTCTTGCTACAGTGTTAGTGGTAACTTTCTAACAACATTCAAAGTCCCACACACCCCCTCCTTGAAACTAAGGTTATAATCCAAAAACCACTTATTATGGAAAAATGGCTTGAAACCAAAACCAAATCCAAACCAAATTTAAAACCAAATCAGAGGCGTTGTGCTAAAAAGGATTCTACCAAACAGCATTGTCAACCACATAGATTGCTTGAATGCCTATAGAAGATGTTTTGTAAAAGTGAGGACAGCAGTCTTGTTTTAAATAGCTGTGAACTTTCTTGGCCAATATTACTATAAAAAGAGACCTGTCCAACAGGTGAATATAAAGTCAATAGGAATTCTGTCATTGGGAAGACCTGGAGTTGGCCTTCTTTTTGTAATATTTAATACCAGCATTGTAAAAATAAAGTTATTTGCGCCTTTCCTTAAAAGATCAAATAATAAACCTGACCATAAAATAGTATCATAAAAATCTGTTTCCCTAATTGATAAAAAAACACATGGTTACAAACCAGCCTTCCACCCACTGCCCCAATGCATGAAAGGTCAGTACAGGACATACCTTTTTAATTGATGTCAAGGTTTGAGTTGCATTGCTGATTCTGGCCTCTCGCTAACCTTTGGGTGAACTGATGGCTCCACTCTTGAGTTATGTTCAACATCAATCACTGGTGAACACTGAACAAACAAAGGGGAACACTAAAAGGTGAGCTGAAAAAGTTTAGGATTCTAAACTGCCACCTCCAGCCCCAGCTTGGACTGCCATTCTTCTGATGCTTTCAGATGGTGCTTCTTGTTGTTGCAGATGTCTATATTTTATTATTTTTTAATCAGGTGTAATTTTTTAAAACTTCTTTGTGTTGTTTGCAATGGAATCATGGAAACCGGTCCAGATCTTTAGCCAATCTAACCAGCAGTTTTGCACTGTCCACAAGATAGGGATGGGAAAATCAGAATCGGATGAATCGGATTCATCCGATTTTCATCGGAATCAAATTAATCCGATCCATCCGATTTTCATTGGATCAGATTAATTCAGCACAGTCGCTCGTTTCCCTCCCTCTGCTATTGCAATTTGATAGGCTCTTCTTTGGCCCATTTATCCTTCTAGGATTGTGGCTTAGAATGATGAATGGCCCATTGAACTGAATAGGTTCATTTTTCCATTGACTTCAAAGGGAAACTTCCCCATTGAAATCAATGGGGAAAAATACAGTCCAATTCTGATTAGGCCAATAGGTGGGGTTTAACTGACCCGAGGGGGGTACGAAAGAGTTGTTAAAACCTTTTTAGCAAACCACTCCATATTCCATGACTTTGTCAACCATAATGGACTCAATTGCCCTGTGGTGTTTCATGCCCCCTACCCCTTGTAATTTATTTTTTTTATGGTGTTTATTCTGATGCTGCTCAGTTTGACTCCAATTGAAGTGCATGGGAAACTGAAAGTATTATGTGCCTAGGGATGCTGGGGGTGTAATATAGACCCCCAAATGTTGTTAAAATAAATAAATGTTTATTATTTCTTTAAATGTTTAAACCAGAACCTGTTCTTTTCTTCTTTTCTCACAACAAATGGAAATAGAAAGAAATATAGCATTGTGTCTGTTTTCATTAATGACATTTTTGTGTGTACAAAAATATCACTACAAACGCTTTGGGGGGTGGGGGTCTATTATACCCCATGCTAAAGAACCACTTTGCAAATATAAATTGAGTTGTATATTTTTTTGCAGTTATATAACCTTACTGGTGTGAACCTTCAACATGGATTCTTTCACCATAGCTGTTTGCAGAGTTAATTTTGATAAAATACTTACCAATTAGCCATATGGGGTCATTTGGACCCCTCCATTTACTTGTTAAGTGATGCTTTTGGTCAGTAAGAGTTAACATTAAAACCTGTTTGCAGTAAGTTTATCTAAAGGCAGATATCAGAATTCATGGAGCTATCTCGGAGGAATACAAAGATAATTAGATAGAATCACTAATTGCTTGGTAAACACTTGGCACCCCACTGGAAAACTCAGCTGCTATTCCTGTGTAGTTGCTAGTGTTAACATTGTGGCTATTGTGGGGTATTACTGACCCCTGCTGCCTTTTGTTTTATTCCTATTCCTGTCCTCATCCCACAAAATCTTGATACAGTGTGAATTTTTTTTCTAGACAGCTGTTGTCCTTTTCAAATTTAACCCCCCTGGGTTTTTTAATTTATGGCTTAATTGGTGTCTTTTTGACCCCAACACCGGATTAGTACAGTGGGCATGTCCAACCTGTTAGGGTTAAGCCCTACTTCAAATGGTAGATGTGTCCAGACACTCAAGTGTGTTTCTAGAATAAATGTAATATAGTAAGCGAGAACTAAACTGGGGCTTACTGGGTAAGGTGGAGAAATTTAGAACACTTCTCCATGTAATTGTAGTTCCTTGTATTCCCACATAGGTGTGTGTTTTTACACACGAACATAATGTTTATTGTTCACAGTGAATTTACAGAATTTGGCTTTACTAGCAGCAGAATTTAAGATTTTTTGGCACAATGAACAGGGATCCCTTATCGCTAAAATCCTCTTCTGTGCTAGAAGACTGGAGGTTAGCAAATGTAACACCAATTTTTAAGAAGGGCCCCAGAGGTGACTCTGGAAACTACAGACATCAGTAATATGCAGTCTGACATCAGTACCAGGCAAACTGGTGGAAACCATTGTTAAAAACAGAACTACTAGGCATATTGACAAGCATGATTTGATGGGTAAAAACAAGCATGGCTTTAGCTAAGGGAAATCATGCCTCACTAATATATTAGAATTTTATGAGAATGTCAACAAACATGTGGATAGGAGTGATCCAGTTGATATAATACTATACTTAGATTTTCAAAAAGCATTTGACAAGGTGCCTCACCAGAGACTCTTGAACAAACTGAGTAGTTATGGTATAAGAGGAGGAGTCCTGTCATGGATTGGAAGCTGATTAAAAGATAGAAAACAAAGGATAGGAATAAGTGGTCATTTTTCAAGTTAGAGGTAGATAGTGGGGAGCCTCAAGGGTCAGTGTTGGGACCAGTATTGTTTAACATTATTAATTAATGATCTGGAAAAAGGGGAGAGAGCGATGTGGCTGAGTTTGTAGATGACACCAAATTATTCAAGATAGTTAAGACCCAGGTAGACTTGAGGCATTACAGAGGGATTATGAACAACTAGGTAAATGGGTATTAAAGCGACAAATGAAATTCAACATTGATAAGTACAAGATGATTCATACAGGGAAAAATAATATAAAATGCACAAGGTTAGGCTCTAATCTAGGTGTAACCATTCATGAGAAGGATCTTGGGGTCACTGTGGATAGTTCTTTGAAGACATCAGCTCAGTGTGCGGCAGCAATCAAAAAGGAAAACCGAATGTTAGCATTTTTGCAAAAGGAATAGAGAATAAAAGGGAAAGTATTGTAATGCCTCTGTATACATTTTTGGTATGACCCTACCTTGAATATTGTGTGCAAGGTACACCAGAGACTCTTGACCAAACTAACTAGTCATGGGATAAGAGGAAGAGTCCTATCTCAGATTGGTAGCTGGGTAAAAGACATGAAACAAAGGGTAAGAATAAACGGTCGGCTCAAGAGAGAGATAAAAGAACAGGCAAAGGTTCAGAGAAAGGCAACAAGGATGATAGATGGGATGGATCAAATTCCATATGAGAAGAGGCTCAACATGCTAGAGCTGTTTAGCTTGGAGGCACAGGATTTCCTTACTCCGGCCCAGAGTTGGGCATGTCCCCCTTTGGCCACGGCTAGTGACCTGTCGAAGGGGTGAAGTTTGAAGTTAAGGGGCACTGACACTGGAAGGCACGTCCAGAGCAGTCCCCGAGTTAATATAGTTTTAAGTAGCTAGCATACTGGACCCTGATTGCTTAGTGCAATTACCCACCGGCCTAATGATGGTTATTAATAAAGAGTACAGCCAGTTTTTAAACCAAATAATGTCTCTGCGTGTTAATGGGGGGTGCATCGACAAGTCCCCTTCACTACAAAATGGCGGCGATGGCGAATTTGTTGCGCACCTCCCCTTTCTGGAAGCAGACTCGTAGAGGGCTGGCCACGAGGAGCAATTGGTTGCCTGGCAACCACCCGAAGAAGGTGTGAAGAAGCTCTGTCTCTGCTTCCAGAAGAGGGGGGGCGTGACCAACTCTGGGCCAGAGTAAGGAGATCCTGTGCCTGCAAGGTTGAGAACTGTGCCAGTCCTTACTCACCATGCTAAGACACCCCTCCCAGGGATGTGACCCCAGTGCATGCTGTGCCCTGCATTGCCTGGGTATCACTTCCCCATCTCTTAAGGAGATGGCTATAAATTTCCTATAGCCTTACCTACCTAACCTACTATTGCATACTGGACCCCTGCCACAAAGGGGGAGTCGTACCATGAACTACCCTGATATCCACCACCTAACACCAAGCAAGGATTCCAAATGTCCTGCTAAAACAGACAAGTACATTTCGTTTTCTATCCTCCCGGTACAATTCGGGTCTCGTGGGTACAATGTCTGAATGCCGAATCATGGTCCCTTCCAAAACACCTAACCATTTTCAACTTCTCCTTTTACTCCTAGTTTTATCCACTTTTGCTGGGGATCTAGCCCCGATCCATGTTATCCTAGGAATTAATAAAGTCCAAACCATGCGAACTTGTGGAAACCATTTGCTAACAGTCAACAAGTCACCCTTTATATTTATTAACAAATTAACCCCTTTTCTGACCGGTATATCATTGTCACCCAAGTGTATCGCTAGTATATGTGGTGCTGGCTTGTCACTCATTCCTTGGTGTGTTGGTAGCAACTGGTGCCACTGCATACCACTCTTCCATTCCACACGATCTTTGCACCTTCTGACAAACCCAACTGGCGACCCCCAGGGGTACTTGCAGCCGCATTGCTTGCCCAGCGGACCAAACTGTGGCCCATGATCCATACCACTCTTCTGCCAGTATTGGATGCTCTGTGCCCTAGTAAAATAAATCACAATTAGTATGTTGCTAATCTCACATACTTTTTATAAGCATGGGACCGCCAACGACCAACTGCCTTTATTGCCTCCTCCCCTAACCCGGCTGCCTCTGCTGTCGTGGCTGCTCCAATCCTGAAGGAGTGAGATCCAAATTCACCAGGAGGTAACCCCATTCGCCCCAATGCCATTTGCAGGACTGCCAAAAATTGGTGAGAGGTCAACACAGTACCTTCCTTTTGAATAAACAGCCTTCCCTTAATACACTGTAAAGTGTTGCCAATACAAGCCCCGAGAAGGGCAAGGCTAATTTCTATTTATACTTGCCCATCATCAGGGGCCAAGTGCTGCCACCACAAGCCCAGAGAAGGGCAAGGATTGTTCTGTCTCCTTACTATCTACAAGGGTCAAGTGCCCCTGAAGGGTAAGGCATGTTTTAATTTAAATTAGATTGCCCCTAGGGGTTAAGTGTTGATTTGCGTAACCCCTGGGAAGGGTAAGGCTATTTGGGAAAGAGAGTTTACAGCTGAGTGGTCCTCATTATGGTTTGGGTTCACTCACCCAAGGATGAGCTATATCCAAGTGGACTATCTTCTCCAATCAGGTTATAGCAGGTGTTAGCCCATACCCACAGTCCATAGGAACCGATATGCATTATTTTAATTCTTTGTAACTGTTTTATTGTATTCTGTCATGTATTGCCTTTTCTGCTTGCCCTTACTTTGTATTTATTATTTGTTATGACCTATGGTCAAACAATAACCTAAACTAAACTTAATACACAGACGGATACTCATGTATTTATTCATCTGTCTCACTGGGCAAATCTCATCCACTCCATTCCTATACAATTGCACTGTTTGGCCCCTCTTCCTTTTGTCTGTTTTAGAATACCATAACCTGATGTGCAGTGATCCGTTGGTCAACTCGACATCATCCACCCCTACAGCCTGTCCGCTGTTGTCTCTACCTTACAGGGCCACCATCTCGCTTATCCTAAAAGCTCCGAAAAACGTTATAACATATACCGTGGCAAAACGTTGTGCCTCATAACTGTCCCTACATACTTGAGGGAGAACCCACACCAACTGCTGTAACATGGGGGTTGTTATAGGAGCCCTACTTGTCACCGGGGGAGGCGGAAGTCTTGCCCAACTTTCTAACATCTGTTTAAAGTAAAATCCTTTATCCGGGGAGGGGTAGTCCATTAGTTTACTTACAAAGGTAAGGGCCGCTATCTTGCCTGCTATGGTCCCCCGGACCAAACCTTTCTGTTTCAATTCCATAGCAAACTGAAGCATTTCAGGCTCTGTAATGGGGAATCCCTGGTTCCACCCCTTCCTTGCCCTAAATTGCTGAAATTTGCGCCAAGCCCTACCGTATGCCGCCTGTGTTCAAGGTGCAAGGGATCCCTGGACGATGGTCTGCATGTCTAAAACCCAAGGCTCCACACTCCAGGTGGTAGCGGGTCTGGGGCAACCCTGGCCTATGGTGCCAATTCTCAAAAATGGTCCATCTGGAACCGAGAAAGGGCATCGGCTATGCCGTTGTCAATACCGGGTACATGCTGAGCCGTGAATAAGATGTTGTTTTTCAGGCATGCTGCTACCAATGTCCTTACTAGAGTCATGATGAGGGAGAGCGAGGGAGGGGACAGAGGAGGAGCGGAGAGTGTGTGCAGGAGTGTGTAAGGAGATAAGGGCTGAGAGGTAAGGGGGAGCCAGGTTGTGAAGGGTTTTGTAAGTGAATACCAGGAGTTTGTGAAGGATGCGTTGGGGACGGGGGAGCCAGTGAAGTAAGGAGAGGAGAGGCTTCACGTGGTCGAAGCGATGGGCTGAGTGGATGACCCTAGCAGCGGAGTTTTGGATGGAGATAAGGGGGGGGCAGGTGAGAGCGGGGGAGGCCAGCAAGGAGGAGGTTGCAGTAGTCAAGATGAGAGATGACCATGGTGTGAACAAGGGTTTTGGCTGAGGAGACAGTGAGAAAGGGGTGAATCTGAGCAATGTCATGGAGGGCAAAGCGACAGGACTTGGCAACAGAGTCGATGTAATGTTTAAAGGAAAGGTGAGTATCAAAAATGAAGCCCAAGCTACGGACTTGGGGAACGGGGCAGATGGTGACCCCATCGATAAGGATGGACAGGGAAGAGGGAGAGTAAGTGTGGGGAGGAAAGATAAGGAGTTCAGTCTTAGCCATGTTAAGCTTGAGCTGACATTGGGACATCCAGGCAGAGATATCAGAGAGACAGTTGATGAGGCGAGTTTGGACAGAAGGGGAGAGAGAGGGGGTGGAGAGATAGAGCTGAGTGTTGTCAGCATAGAGGTGATATTGGAAGCTGTGGGAGGCAATGCGTTTGCCAAGGGACAGGGTGTAGATAGAGAAGAAGAGAGGGCCCAGGACAGAGCCTTGGGGAACCCGAACCGAGAGGGGGAGGGAGGAGGAGTTGGAATTGGGAAGAGACACATTAAAGGAGCGGTCAGAGAGGTAGGAGGAGAACCAGTCAAGGACAGAGCCGCAGAAGCCTAGGGAGCGAAGAGAGTCCAGTAGGAGTGAGTGGTCNAGTGGTCAACAGTGTCAAAGGCAGCAGAGAGGTCAAGGAGGACAAGAATGGAGTAAAGGCGCTTGGATTTACCGACAAGTAGATCATTGGTGATCTTGGCAAGGGCAGTTTCAGTGGAGTGAAGGGGACGGAAGCCAGATTGGAGAGGGTCCAGGGTTGAGTTGGCAGAGAGGAGATCCAGGCAGCGGGAGCAGACAACACATTCCAGAAGCTTAGAGGCGAAGGGTAGGAGGGAGATCGGCTGGTAACTAGAGGGGTCAGAGGGGTCGAGGGTCACTTTTTGAGGATGGGAGCGATTGTGGCATTCTTGAAGGCAGAGGGGAAGGAGCCAGTGGAGAGGGAGTGATTAATGACATGGAAAAGGGGTGTGTGTGACTACAGTGGGAGCAATGGAGGTCAGGAGGCGGGAGGGGTTTGGGTCGAGAGGGCAGGTGGAGGGGTTGGAGGAAGAGAGCAAGGAGGAGATTTCCTCAAGGGAGGTAGGAGGGAAGGAGGAAAGGAGACAGGGGGGAGGGGGAGGGGTGGTGGGGGAGCGGGGAGAGGAGATGGGTGGGAAGCAATTTGTTTGTTTTTCCAGTTTCTGTTACCAATTTTCCAGTTTTCTGTTACCATTTCCCCCCTCTTTTCCCCATGTATCAAGGTATGAAAACTCTGGGTAGCAAATTAGCTACCTGTTTCAGCACTACTGGGTATTTTTAGTGTAGCAAAGAGACGATTAAGGGGAGACATGATAGCAACCTTCACATTTCTAAACGGTTCTGCATTGCTACAGAGGACAGTCACAGGATTAGAAAGAATGGGTTCGAATTACAGGAAGGTAGATTTTGGTAAAATATAAAACAAGTGTTTCCTAACGATAAGAGTTATGTGGCAATGGAGCAAGGTTGTAGGTTCTTCATTGCTGAAGGTTTTCAAAAAGAGGCTGGGCAGCCATCTCTTGGGATGTTGTAGCCTTAGTCATCCTGCACTGAGGGGATGTGGGAGAACAATGGGGAGAAGATAACGACTCATCCAGAGCTAGTCCAGGGGTCCAGATTACCCTTGAGGTACTTTTCGGCTCTGACTGGTTGTGGTCCTGTGAGCTGTTGCCATTTTTAAATGGACTCGGCTGAGAGGCATGGAGTAACCACGCACCACCCACCCACCTCAGAGTCAGAGTCACAAGGCTGGAAGGGATCTCCAGCATCATCTAGTCCAGCCCCTGCACCAATGCAGAACCTGCCACATCCCAACCATCCACACAGAGAAATCCCACCAATAGCTACAAGCAGAGACTGGGACCAACCAGCGCATACTGATGCCTGAAAATAACAGGAAATAATTTTAGGAAAAGAGGATCCAGATGTCTCAAACAGGCGAAACACCCTCAGAGCCAATTGCCAGTTTGCCCAGAGGGAAAATTCCTTCCTGCCCCCAAATATGGTGATCAGTTAAACTCTGAGCATGTGTGCAGACCCCCACCAGAAGGCACCTTAGGTGAGTGGGAAGAGAATCAAACGGACACCAGCCAGGGAGGTCATGGGAGGTTGCAGAACCTATGCACCCAACTACCAGTTCGTTCACCTATCGAACTTGCTCACTGTTTTCACAGACAGCTGCTCCACCGGTTTGAGGAGGGCCATTCCCCCCCACCCTCACATGACATGGCAACACTGCAAACTAAGGACAAGTGAAGTCACAGCTGCCATCTCTGTCCATCCCATCAGACTCCATGTGGGTGGGGGAGGAGGGATGGGGGAAGGCACACTATAGCAATACAAGAAGTCCAAACCCTGTTGCCCAGCATACAACCCAAGGGCAGAACAAGAACAAAAGAGGAAGGCAATAGGGAGGCCAAGGGCATAAAAGCCATGCCAGGGGGGACAAAAAGCAGCACCGCCCCCATGACTGGCAGACGGGACAGTCCAAAATGCACACAGCCCCAACCACAGGATACATTGGGTGATAACAGAAATAATGCTAACTCAACTGGAGAACCATTGCAACACCACCGTAGCATGTGCAATGCATGGTGCAGGGATGCACAGGGCACCAGTACAACCCCCAAAACATGCATTGGAAAGGTCAAAGTAGTGTCATAGTGGTCCCACAGTGGAGCTAGCTTCATGGGAGATAAATACACGTGCTGCACAGAGAGGTTAGCCCAGAGTGGCGGGGATGTCAGGCTCGGGGCAAGGAACAAGACGCAGAACGACCTACACAAGCAGCCCAAAGTGTGATGACAGGGGCCACTGGAGCAGCCAATCCAGGGCTGTATTGATAAGAAAACAGCATCACAAGGATGGTGGGAACACACATTGACAGTCCCAGGACAATCCCTGCCAACACCTTTCCTTTCCCCCCTCCCGGCCAAGGAGAGCAGATCACCCCCTGTAGGAATGAGAGCACGGACAGTGCTATTCAGAACAAAACAAACAAACATTTCATAAAACAAGCAGCTTGATAAACAAACTAGGCCTGCCTCCCCCGGGCCCTGCTCCACCAAGTGCTGTGGACCTGGGAGAGGTCATGCACCTGGTGACATATATCACCAGCCCCCCAACAGCCCCTGCCACTCCTCCACCCTCTCCGGCATAAGCACTTGCACTGAGATAGGGAAAAAGAAAGATCCCAATGAAGCTAGCATGCCCTCCTCAGCACACATCCCCTGTAGCCCACAGCAGGGTGAATGATATGAAGGCACAAAGTAGGTTCACTCATGGGCCTCTTGGTAATTGAAGCTTCCCTCACATAAATCCGCAGCCACCTGTTTCAGGTCCTTGGCAATTTTATTTATTTATTATTATTTTATTATTAAGATTTATATGCCGCCGCCTCCTGCTACAAGCATCTCGGGGTGGGTAACAACATTTTTAAAACACATAACTGTCAGTGGGCAGGGGGAAAGGAGGTCACACAAACGTTCTTCCACACGCTGGAGACACCCACACGAGCTCTGCCCCCATGGGGAAGGGGAAAATTGCCTGTCAGGATAGTGTTGTGGCCCTATAAGTCTCGAAGAGACAGGGCCCCTATCATCATAGGGTGCAGAGCAGAAGGGAGAGGCTAGGTTGGGCTCTGCCTGCCCTGATACACGCACTTGCACCCCAAAAGGGGGGGGGGTTGGTTCTTGCTGTGGGGAGAGTGGTGGAGGGTGATAGGGGAAGGGACCCTGGGTAAGGGGAGAAGGAACACTGCACACACCCTGGGAGGGGGGAAGGGCCCAGGACTGGGGAATGGGGAGGACTCGCACTCTGACACTTACTGCCACACCACACTTATTACAATCAACCAAATGCGCCAAGGATAAATAAGGAACAGGGAACACTTACACCAAACACTACCCCATAATATACACAAGCACCCTCCCAACACCCACACAAGACTTGTAAGGAAACACAACACTTAGCTTTGGCCAGCTTCTCGCTCCGATTACCGGTGCCAGGGAACTCTCTGCACTGGCTTAAGAAATGATAGACACTCCCCCCGGAGTGTCCAAAGCCGTGCGGAGCGCTGCAATGGCAGCAGCGGTGACCCCACCCCCTGCAGGACCACGGGAGGCATTGTGGTGCTGGGTGCGCCCGGGTCAACTGTCCTAGCAATGGGACGTGGTGGGGAAGCCGCTCCCAGGGACCGGGCCGCTTGTCCCAGGGACCGGGTCGGGAGGAGGAGGATGTGCCTCCCCCGGCCGCCCCGCGCTCCCCAGCGCCCATGCCCTGACAATAACAGCTAAAACAATTAAAATAACATAAAAACCACAGATCCCACTCACTACCCATCTCCCCACCCCTACCCACTCCCTTCCCTGAAGGCCTGGACAAACAGCCAGGTCTTACAGGCCTGGTGGAAGGCCAGCAGACTCGGGGACAGCCAAGCTTCCTCTGGGAGAGAATTCCACAGCTGCGGTGCGGCCACCGAGAACACTGCCTCCATTGTGGCCCCCCGGCTAACCCGGGGGACCTCCAAGAAGGCACCCCCGGTGGACTGCAAGCATCGCCCCAGGACCCGAAGAGTGAGGCGGTCTCTCAGATAGGAGGGGCCTAAGCCATATAGGGCTTTAAAGGTTAAAATCAGCACCTGGAATCGGACTTGGAACGTTATAGACAATCAGTGCAGAGCTCAGAGCACTCATGTTATATGCTCCCCACAGCCTGTCCCTGTCAAAAGACAGGCTGATGCATTCTGCACCAGTTGCAGCTTCTGAACCATCACCAGGGGCAGCCCCACGTAGAGCGCGTTGCAGTAATCCAACTTTGAGGTGATGAACGCATGGATGAGGGTGACCAGGTCAGAGTCCAAAACATATGAACGGAGCTTCCGCACAAGATGTAACTGGCAAAAGGCTCCCTTTGCCATCGCCTCTACCTGGTAATCCAGTCAAAGGCTGGGGTCCAACAGGACTCCCAAACTCCGGACTTGGCGGGCCAGCGGGGGGCGGACCCCCTCAATGAGGGACTGTGGTGAGACCCCTACTCAAGAAACCATCTCTTGACGCTGATGCTTCTGCCAGTTATCGGCCGGTCTCTAAACTTCCCTTTTTAGGGAAGGTTATTGAATGGACTGTGGCACGGCAGCTCCAGGAATATCTGGACCGCACCGGTTTCCTTGATCTCTCCCAGTCTGGGTTTTGGCCTGGGTACGGTATGGAGACGGCCTTGGTGGCCTTGGTTGACGATCTCCATCTGGTGTTGGACCAGGATCGTCAGACCTTCCTGGTCCTGCTAGACCTTTTGGCTGCATTCGACACAGTCGATCATGAGGTGTTGGTGACTCGCCTGCGGGACCGTGCCAGAATTGGCGGAATGGTCTTGGACTGGTTTTGTTCATTCCTGGCCGGGAGAACTTACCGCGTGGTCTTGGGGGAGTGTACGTCTTCTGCCCGGGACCTCACGTGTGGAGTCCCGAAGGGTGCCATTCTGTCCCCCCTTTTGTTTAACATCTATATGCAGCCATTAGGGGAGATCGTGATGGGGTTTCAGGGCATGCAGTGTCATCAGTATGCTGATGATACTCAGCTCTACCTCTCCTTTTCCATCGACCCAGGCCATGCAGTCTCTTTATTTTTACAGTGCCTGACAGCTGTGGGGGCTTGGATGAGGTTGAGCCATCTGCAATTGAATCCTGACAAGACGGAGGTGATGTTGGTGGGCGAGGACTTGGGGACCTGGGGGTAGTTGAATCTCCTCTTGTTGGGGGGGGTTCGCCCTCCCATGGTCTCTCAAGTGCGGAGTCTGGGTGTGCTCCTCGATTCGCGGCTCAGCCTGGAATGTCAGGTTGTGGCCATGGCGAGGAGTGCATTTTGGCAATTGTCTGGTGGCTTCGGCCGTATCTCTCAGACTCCGACCTCCCCACTGTCATCCATGCCTTCATCACCTCGAGGCTGGATTACTGCAATGCACTCTATGTGGGGCTGCCCAAGAAGCTCGTCCGGAGGCTGCAGCTGGTTCAGAATGCTGCGGTCCGTCTCCTTACAGGGGCGGGTTGCAGGGAGCACATGACACCAGTCCTCCGGGCTCTGCACTGACTGCCTATAAAGTACCGGGCCAAGTTCAAGGTGCTGGTTTTAACCTTTAAAGCCCTTCACGGCCTGGGCCCTGCTTATCTGCAGGACTGCCTCACTCCCCATGTGCCCGTGCGACTCTTGAGATCGTCCGTGGGAGCCTTTTTGGAGGTTCCCCGGGTGAGGCTGGTGGCCACTGATGTTAGATCTTTTTCGGTGCCCGCCCCTGTGCTGTGGAAAACACTCCCGGAGGAGGCTCGGTTGGCTCCCACTCTCCTGCTGTTTTGGCATGTATGTAAGACCTGTCTGTTCCATCAGGATTTTGGCAAGGGTAGGGGTGGGGTGGGGAGTGGGGGTTTCCCCACATATTGTACTTTTAAATTGTTTTACAATTTTTGTATTTTTATTGAATGCTGTTCGCCGCCCCAGGCTGCCCTGAGGGCAGGAGGGGTGGGATATACATTTAAAATAAATAAATAAATAAATGAGGGGAGCCATCACCCCCACCGCCCAACCCACCAACATCACCTCCATCTTATTGGGATTCAGCCTCAGTCTGCTTCGCCGCATCCAATCAGCCACTGCCTCCAGGCACTGGGAAAGCACCAAGACTGCAGGGCCTGGGTAAGTTGAAAACGAGAGGTATAGCTGGGTGTCATCAGCATATTGGTGGCAACACACCCCAAACCATCTCACAACCTCCCCCAGGGGTTACATATAGATGTTAAACAATAATTGAGACAAAATAGAACCTTGCAGTAATACCGCAAGAGAGGTCCCGAGGGCTAGATGTTTCAGCCCCCAACACGACCTGCTGGCTCCTTCCTGAGAGGAATGAGCGGAGTCATCCAAGGACCATCCCGCTGCCCCCCTCCAGGGACTTCACTTGTCTCAGCAGTAACCTGTGGTCCACTGTATCAAAAGCATCCAAGAGATCTAATAGGATGAGTAATGTTGAACGCCCTGAATCCATCTCTTGGTGGAGGTCATCCACCAAGGCCACCAATGTAATCTCGGTGCCATACCCTGGGCAAAACCCCAATTGAAAGGGGTCTAAGAAAACTGATGCTATCCAGGTGGCCTCGGAGCTGCTGTGCCACAACCTGTTCAATAACCTTCCCTAAAAAGGGAAGGTTAGAGACAGGCCAGTAACTGGCCAGTGTGTCAATGTCCAAAGATGGTTTCTTTAACAGGGGCCACACCACCGCCTCCTTGAGATAGTCTGGCACCTTACCCTCCCAAAGAGAGGCGTTGATAACCCCCGCCAGCACCAACCCCGAGGTCTCCCTGGAGGCTTTTACCAATCAGGATGGGCAAGGATCTAATTTGCAAAAGGTGGCCCTAACAGACCCCAGGACACCCACGGCATCAGCCGGCATCACGTCCTGAAATTTATCCCACAAAGATGGACCAGATGGGGCATCCATAACCCCAAGTTCTCCTTCCTCTGCATTAATCTCGGCTCTGAAATTGCGCTGAATCTGAGCGACCTTCTCTGCAAAGTAGGTGACAAACTCCTCACAGCGGGCCTGGGATATCTCCCCCTCCAAGCGGAGGGAGGCCGGACTGACCAGTCCCTTCACCACCTGGAAGAGCTGTGCTGGATGTGACTTTGCAGCAGCTATGAGGGCGGCAAAGAATTCCTTCTTTGCCATCCTTATGGCCACAGCATAGGACCGCAAATGGGCCTGATGCTGTAGCCAATCGGATTGAGCGTGAGAATGATGCCAGCGTCCCTCTAACTGCAGTCCCTCCCACTTCATACACCGCAGCTCCTCAGTAAACCAAGGAGGCCTACGATGATGAAGCGGTGGCAACGGATGCCTCAGAGCCACCCGGTCGATGACCCCCTCCAGAAAAATGTTCCATGCTTGGACAAGATCATTTGCGGGCTCGACCTGGCCACTCTTATTCACGCCTTCATCACCTCGAGGCTAGACTATTTCAATGTGCTCTACGTAGGATTTCCCTTTGTTCTGGTTCAGAGGCTGCAGCTGGTGCAGAATGCGGTGGCCCGTCTCCTTACAGGGGTGAGGCAGCGGGAGCATATAACACCTGTGCGCCGCACTCTGCACTGGCTGCCTGTAGCGTACCGAGCCAGATTCAAGGTGCTGGTGTTGATCTATAAAGCCTTATATGGTCTGGGCCCCTCATACCTTGGGGACTGCCTCGCCTTCCATGCCTCGGGGCGATCCCTGCGGTCTGCCGGGGGCGCCTTCTTGGAGGTCCCCCATGTTAAATGGGGGGCCACAATGGAGAGGGCGTTCTCGGTGGCCAGGCTGTGACTTTGGAACTCCCTCCCAGAGGAAGCTCGCCTGGCCCCGGGTCTGATGGCTTTTCGCTGAGCCTGTAAGACCTGGCTGTTCGCCCAGGCCTTCGGAGGGGAGGGTGGGAGGGTAGGGGAGGGTGGGAGGTGGGAGCGTTTATTTATTCTTATTTGAGGATGCTTTTATGAGCTTTTATTATAGTTTTACTTGTTGTAAGCCACCCTGGAATGCCATAGGCATGAGGGGGCGGCCAATAAATATAAATAAATAAATAAATTGTCGCCATATTGGGTCAATGCTGTGCTGCACTGCTGTGGATGCCCAATTTCCAAGATCTCTCTCTTGAACTGCTATCTATGTCTATGTTTAGGGCTCATCAAGAGATCAGCTACTTTGCTTTCCTGTAGCAGGGCTGGCCTTAGTAATTGCGGGGCCCAAGGTGGGGGAGAAATGTGGGACCTCATTCTCCCACCGGTGACAAAACCGCTGGTGGGTGGCGGGCCTAGGGGTGCTCCCTGGCTCAGGGGGTGCTCCCCAGCTCGGTCTGGGGGCACTGCCTGGGCCTGGGCTCAGGGACAGGCAGAGGGGGCACTCCCCTCCGCCCATCCCCAAGCCCAGCCATTTTGGGGAGCACTGACTTACCCCATCCGCTGCCGCTTGCCACTGGCCTGGGCCCTGCACTGGGCCCACTTGCCGGCTGCCCGGGTCAGGTGGGCACCACCCCAAGTTGCCAGGGAGTGAGGGAGAGATGGTGCCTCTTCCTCTCCCTCACTCCCTGGCCTCCTCCCTGCCTGTCTCGGCCAGGGAGCAAGAGAGAGACAGGGTCTCTGTCTCGCCCTCACTCCATGGCTGAGACAGACAGTGGCCAGGAGCTGGGGCCCCCAAGCGCCCCCCCCCCCAGGAGCGGGGCCCAGGGCAGCCACCCCGAACCGCCTGAGGTAAGGTCGGCCCTGTCCTGTGGAGGTAGGACATCTGGGGCTGGGAGCTGGTGATGGGGAGGAGATGCAAGATAAATATGATGAACCAAAGGCAAGAACCTGCTAGGGGTGTAGCATAGGAAGGTGTGCAAGCCATTCTCTGACCCTCTGTCCAACCCGAGCATCATGGCCCCTTTACCTTATGTTTGATTGGAACCTTATGTTTGATTGGAGCCTATGGCAATGGCATAGGCTCCAAAGCTGGGTTGGTTTATATGCACTCTTATGGTATATAAAGTGTCTGGCCTGCTTAAGGAGATGCCTACCTGATGCTCATTCCTAGGAGGATTTGTGTTTTATGATTGTTTGACTTCTTAATTATACACAGATGTTCCTTTGCCTGTTTCTTTATGAGGAAACTAGGGGACAAAAGCAGGAAATAAAGCAGGGCACTGAATTTATTCAGTCATCTAACAAAAGCCATAAGGTGTGGGTGGAAGCCTTGTGAGGATTTTAGGTGTTTTAGGTGTATGCGTATGAGGGAAGACATGTGTGTATGTGGAAATCTGTTTTTGGTGGGTGGAGTGTCTAGATGGTTGTTTGCTAAGGAGTGTGTGTGCGCATGTGTGTCAATGATCCATCTTGCAGGGTGGTTCTGATTGTGACCTAGGTAAAGCAGTGCACTTTTGAATGCTGAAAGCGCTCTGTGAATAGTTAGGAGATTATAATCGTGGCAGGGCTGTGATCACAGAAACATTTGTGACAAAGGAATAAAATGTTAGTTTATGGATAAACTCCAAAGCACAGCTGAGAGAGACATCTGCATTATGACATTAAAAAAAAAAGTTTTATTTCATGAAGGAGCAGGACAGGGGAGAAGATGTCTCCCTGTCTTGCTGAGACAACGGTGACACCCCTGTCCCCTGAGCAGTTGCTGCTGCCCAAGGCCGCCATGGGCAAAGACTGAGGAGCTGGATGAGACACTGACAGAGACTTTGGTGGCTGACAGAGATGTTTCCAGAGAACATCAGATCAGTGACAGGAGCTACCTTTGATATGTCTCTTTCTGTGGCCCAGAAAATGTACAGATTCTGCAGGGCGGCTTTGTGGTTCTTCCTGTTGTCTTTGAAACTGAAAAACTACAGATGGAGCAGGAGCAGCAATTGCAGCAGTGATAGATTCTGCTAGGACTCACCCAACATAGGGCTGTCTGCTGGGGTGTCAGGTGCCCTGCCTCCACTTTCTGGGAAGATCTAACTTGCAGAAGTTGCACTGGATCCATCCTGTGGTGCAAGACCTTGAAATTCTGAAGTATTGAACTGGTTGGGTTTTTTTTTTAGGCTGGGGAATTTCATTTTTTCTTTAACTTTGGGACATTGTATTCACAATAGGAGTAGAATCCTCATCTGGACCTTCTGTGATGAGCTTTTCCGTGTCCATTCCCTTTCAGGCAGTTGAGACTTTCTGTCCATCCACGCAGGCCGCTTTTAGACGAGACAAATTTGTGCATAATTGGTGAAAAATGTGCGTGTTTTAATGCTCGTTTAAACCTAAACCGTTTTAAATGCGCATTTGCCATGATCGTGTAAAAGCCCAAACCATTTTGAATGTGGTTTCTAAATAATGCACATTTTTAAAAAACGGTTTTGAGCCCCTTTGATGATCGGGGATGTCAAAACCGGTTTTAAAAAATGTGCATTATTTAAAAACAACATTCAAAATGGTTTTGGCTTTTACACGATCATGGCAAATGCGCATTTAAAACGTTTTAGGTGTTTAAACGAGCATTAAAACACATGCATTTTTCACCAATCATGCACAAATTTGTCTTGTCTAAAAGCAGCCTGAGATAGAAGCAGCTACAGAATCTCCTGCTCTGGGCTCCTTGTCAGGGAACCCACCTCAGGGCACCAGTTAGGCTGCGGCCATCTCTTATCCTGCAACTTATGCAGTCAAATAAAGTCCTGTACGTCTTCTCTCCTGGCTTATAGGAGAGGGAAGATACAGGGAATGAATGTGCCAGCAAGCAGAGTAGTTGAGGGACATTAGCATATTTTATCTGTGCCTGTGATGAAAACTACTGGGAGGAAATGGGTTTCAAATATTTCACTGCATTATTTTTTGTTGAGGAGGAATGGAAAGCAAGAAGTAGATGTGGTTTAAAAAAGTCTCTGCTGACTTTATTAAGAAAGTAACTACCCTTCAGAAATCAGCTAGACATAATTTTTGTATTAAATAAATTCAGCTCAAACATTGAGTGGACAACTCTCTTACTTCTGGAACTTCCCCCAACTCTCCTTCCTCCAGTCCCCCTTCCTCCTCTCGCTTTTACACAGACACACATACATTCTGGCAAATAGCTAAGCGCTTTTAAATGTATGAAACCAACACTGTAGCTTGGTTTAAAGTTGTCCCATCAATAATAGCGTTGTATTTACATTCAGAGCTTAAATTCACTATTTGCATGTGTGTGTGTGTGTGTGTGTGTGTGCGAGTGTGTGTGTGTGTGCGCGCATACGCAATGGGGACAAGAGGCAACTTCTGGAGCTGGTTTAAATACAGGATGTAGTTCAGATTTAGACAGTACTGACAACTTGAGAGCTGCTTCTGAGAGATTTCAACATTAAAATAGTGGCAATTTAAGTTTTCTGCCACCTTTGTGGGTGGAAATCATGGGGTGAACATTTGAACATTTCTTATAGATGTTGCAGGGCTGCATAGGGCACCAATAAAACCCTGCAACATTCATAAGAAATGTTCAAGTGTGGTTAAACTGGGGTTAGAAGCATGCCTGAAAACACCCTATGTGAGCTCACCTGAATTTGAGATTGCCACTATCCAAATTTAAAATCTCGTAAGCAATGAAGCTTCATAGCTGAAATGGAAAACAGGCCTCTTCTGCTCCAGATCAGATGCAATCTCATGGGAGCAAGCATAGAGTTATAGTTCTGAATATAAGCACTCTTCCGACTGAAGGGGTTCAAAGTTTCAGTATTGGTTTGTCTGTTTGTAAGGTAGAAAATGGACAGAAACCCACTCTTCAGTAACAGTGTACAGGGCCCCGTTGGTGAATAGAAGGCCTTTCAAGAAGAATTTAGGCTGAAATAGCACCCAAAGGTCTGGATTTAAATCAAAGCTATCCAGACCTTTCCAGTCTGCTGAATCACAAGACTAGGGTTTGACATGAGTATGATGCTTCATGTTTCCAGTCTTGTCAAAAATATTCTCAGTCTAACCTTTCTTGCGTTATTTCAAAACCCACAGGTCTGCTCCTAACTGGATCTTGGAGCATAGAGACAGAGTGTAAATGCGTGAAATGGCCACCTCTCTGGCTGGGTTAGAGTCCAGAATTCATTCTCGCCTCCTTTCCTGCCAAATCTGTTCCCTCCCTTCAGTCCGAGCAAGTAACTACTGATTAAACTGCAAGATCTCCTAGCTTGTTTGTTCTTATAGGGACCATAGGCCAGCTATAGCCTTTTCTTATAGGTCCTATCCTAATGGTGATCCTTCAGCTGCCTCCTTACGTGAAGTGCAAGTTTGAGCATGAGCATGAATTTCATCTCTGCTTCCTTCCCACTGACTGAACACCCTCAGCCCCTTTTCTCCCCACCAAACTTGCTTCCGCAGCTGACTTCCTCAGGGAACCACTTTACTCTGCTGGCATTTCTCAACCCTGTTCTATTACTGTCTAGTCTGAGGTGGGGAACCTCAGGCCAGAGGCCCAAATGTGGCCCACGGCAAGTTTTTATTTGACCCTTTTCTAGTTCCTGATTCTGGCCTCCCTGGATCCAGTTCCTACCTCTAAGCATTAAAAGGCTGAGCTCAGGCAAAGGGAATAGAGATGAGAGTATGCAGACAAGGGTAAGGGACAGAGCTGTGATCTGAACCCTCTTAATTATTTTATTTATTTATTTATTTATTTATTTTATATAGTGCCAGCAGTGTACCTGGCTCATACAATCAGTAGTTATAGACAGGTCCCTACTGCAAGGGGCTTACCCCCATTGAGCTGGAGCAAACAAGTGTTAGATGGCGGCACGCCCAGGTACAAAGAAATGGTAGTTCACTCTGCTGGGAAGCAGAGTCAGACACAGACACAAAGCCAGACACATGGGGGTATGCCAAAGAATAATCTTTATTTCATAGAGTTCCCAGTCTGGAATCTGGGATCCAGCTTCCAGATTGATTCTCTCCTGAGGCCTCCGAAGGAGGATCTTCAGATCACAAGGATATATATTGCTTAGCACAAAGAGAGGTTTGGGCTAAGAATCCATCCAAACCAGCCAGCCAGAATGTCACAAACGCATCATTCTTGATGAGATCCATGGCTTAAAACCAAGTTGGATGCTTACACATTAGGCTGTGAGTTGGACTCTTTGCCTAGAGGAGGGGCATTCTTCTGTGGTCTCACTGATAGGAGACACTATGCTCCTCCTGCTCTCATAGGACCAGCTGAAGCCAAGAAGTTAACTCTTCCAGAATGACATGCCAGGGAAGAGTCAGGCAGAAACTGGCTTTGTATTGTCAGCGTAACTATTCTCGCAGCGGTGCCCTTGGACTTAGAGAATACTCACTAGCTGCTGAAGCCTGCATTTTCCCAACCGCAGTCTATTCTCTGTTGTTAACTCTTAGGTTGCACAAACTCTTGCTCAGGTGAGTTCTGATCCACGAAGCTTTTGGCCGAGGGCTACAACAAGTTGGCAGGATGAATCAGCAACATAGTCCTGCATATCTTAGAGCCTAAGAAAAAAAGAGACATTTAAAATCTCTGAACTTTCCAGGATGTTCAGTTTTTGATACCAGTTAAAGGTTAAGGAACTGGGTGAGAGGGATACTTCCACCCTTATGAAACAAATTCATACTCTTCTGCTCATTTATTCCTCGCAAGAAAAGTTAACAGAGCCACGGGTGATTAATAATATTTGGAAAGTGGTAACAAGAATGGGAATGAACCAAAGCCTGAGGCCTAATCACCTTTAGCCTGGGAGTGGAGATATTTCAATCTGATCTTTATGGTTTGCATGTACCTGCCAGTAGTTATGACCAGGCAGCTTGGTCAAGCCCAACATAATGAAAACTTATTTCCAGGAAAGTTCAAGAGAACTCATCTGTGGCAGACAGGACATCACTTGCCTAAATCCTAACTCAGAGTCAACAGACAACAAATATCTCCAGGCACCAATTCCAAGAAATCTAAATTGGAGGACCAGGAACTGGAACACCTGCTGGAGGGAGGAGCATGTGGGGCCTCCAAAATGGAAAATAGCTTTGATATGCCTTCAAAATGCAAAGGATGAACAGGATGGAATTCATGCTATAAATATCAGTGAAAGGGGGTGGGGGAAACAGTTCTTAGCAGCAGTGAAATGAAGATGAAGAAAGGTAGAGCAGTGATGTCCAGGTGTTTGGAAAGATCATTTGAACCTATTAGTAACACACTTTCACAAGGAAAAGGAATCTGCTTGCCAATGACAAAATGAGCCTGTTATTGAGTATTTCTGGATCTGATTTATTTCCCCGCCCCCCACCCTCCCCATACTGTGGATTCCTGTTGGATGTTCTGAAAATGCAGAAATTTTCCGCAAAGAAGAAAAGCTGGTTTTGTTTCAGCCTTACCTTGGAGCAGAGGGATTTTTTAGGTTCCTTCCAAATCCTATGATAAAGAAGCAACAGCAGTGTGAGAGGAACACAGTAATGTAAACCTAGATTGTGAAGATATTCATAGGAAACAGCATACAATTCAAAGTATGAGATGTGCAAGCTCTGCTTGGATGCACTTCCAGTTCCTGCAGCTTTGCAATACAGCTGCAGGTCTATTATCAACAGAGAGAAGCAGGAAATAATTGGTTAGGTAACAATCCTATTTTACATTGGTGAAGATGGCATAAAACCTCGTCATTAGGTTAGACAGAGAGGAGCTGAATGTTTCTACATCTAGCCTATGTTACAGTGAATTTATCATCTTACCGTAGTCTACTCGCAAACCCCGTAGGGGTTTGTGAATGCAGGGCTGATTTGAATGACAACCTCACAACTTGTTCCTTTATCTGTGTTGACTTTGTCCTGTGGTAATGCATTCACACAGCTGTTCATTTCCCTGCATTTCAGTGGCCCACCATTTGCATCAGGTGATAGAGAAGAGAGATCAGCAAAGAGCATGGGACTCAGGCCTCTTTCAGACATGCCCCCTTCCCCCCTGTGCAGCCCAAATATGCATGGGGATCGGCCGTTCTGAAAGCCCCCTCCCCCCGCGCAGCTTTGCCGGCAAAGCCGTGCAGGATGCAGAGCTCAATTTTCTGCTCTGCATCCTGCGTGGCTTTGCCTTTCAGACTAGCTGATCCCCATGCATATTTGGGCTGCGCATTCACTCCGTGTAACCCAAATATGCGGGGGGGGGGGCATGTCTTAAAGTTGCCTCATTAAGGATTTCACACAATCCTCAGAGTTCATTTGTGCCACTACCCACCGCTCGAAAAGGATGTTGTGTGAAGGAGCCCTTAGCAGCATAATGAACTACAGCTGTAACCAACCAATTTTTGAGAAACTAACATTGTTTATAAGCATTGAATTGTGACTGATTGTGGTCATCTAGTTTGCTCATTGACCCTTTTAAAAAATCCTGTATAAAACAAAGGTTCCCAAACTGGGGGTTGGGGGCCGAAGTAGGGTCATGCCATCTGTAGATGGAGCTGTGATTCTGATCAATATTTCCGATACTCTGCATGTCTCTGTCACAGTCTGGGGTCACAAGATTATATTTATCAAGTCTCAAAACAGGGTCATAAAAGCAAATTGTTTGGGAACCAGTCACAACTTATAAAAGTAGCTGTGAGGCAATGAGGCACAATCTACCCTCAAATGTGGTAGGCAGATCCTAGAAAGTCAGCCGAGAGTCACCCACCTATATATCTGAAAGTGAGTCTGCAAATGGGGAACATGAGCATAATTGTACCGTGACCAGGTTTAATGGGACAGAGGGGTTTAAAAAAATATCAATTTCAAACAAAGATGTTGGACCAAATTTAAATCTAGTGATAATGGATGCAGCATCTCTACTATAGTGTTAGGAAAGTGAATAGCCTCCGCTGAAGAGAAGTGTCATGCATCACATTTTGAACATAGTTGAGCTTTAGGCTAATCTTATCTGATCCAAAGCCCAATGAAAAGATACTGGACTGTTGGAGGTACCCTCAGCCCAGAGTCAAAGCAATTTTAGAAGTGATTTAAGCTGTTATTCCGGACTGGGAGATTTATTTACACAAACACACAGGTGTCAGAGGGCGCTCCCCGGAGCAATAAGCGGGCGGGTGTCTAGGCCAGCTGTGGGTTGAGCGTGCTGGCTGGGGGGGGGGGCACTGCCTCGCTCTTAGCGGCGGCCCCGCCCCTACGCTGGGCACGCTGAGGTAATCACTGGAATTGAAGGCAGGCGGGGGACCCCGCCCGGCCTGCCACAGCTGGGTCTCACACAGGGGCCTATAAAGGTTGCCGGCAGGGCCTGAAGCCCCTGCCGGTAATCGTGTTCGAGAGACTGGCCCCTTGGTTTTGCCTGGAGATCTGAACTTGCCTGTGGACTTCTGGAAGAGTGATTGTAGTGTAATTGAACTTCCTTTGTATCCCCCCCCCCCTGTGTGTGATCATCGTGCGAAGTGAGGAGAGAGTGGGTGAGTGTTTGGTTGTGAAGAGTGCTTTTGTCTTGTCTAGATTGCTTGGAGGTGTACCCCCTTGAACCCCCGCCCCACCTTCCCCTTTTGCTCTTGGGATCCTAGCTAAGTTATCCTTCATCAGCCCCCCGTGTAACGTTGTCTGCTCCTACCCCTCGCCTCTGTTCCCCCCAGATCCTTAACCCCTGTGCCTTTCACTTGTCCCCTCCCCTGGCCCTGTTTTCCCTTCCCCCCTATTCCCTCACTGACATTCACGGTGCCCAGGGTCCTGTGTATTTCCCTGAGAGAGTGGGTCTTGTGTCTACTGTTTGTCCCTCCCTTCTTCCCTCTGGGGCAATTGGTTGCTCTCGTAGTCCCTATGATGATTCGGGTTGCCTTCTAACTAAGAGGGAAAGCCCACCTACCAACCTGAGGGACCATTTACTAACCCAGAGAGATTCGTTCCTACGAGACTGCCGCCCCTTTCCAGGGAGAGGGTTCCTTGTGGTCATTCCATCCCGCATGTGCCTTTCCCTTCCTTCCTGCTCTTTTTCCCCCCCTTTACCGTGACAGAAGGAGCATAATGAGACACCAAGGAGACTGTATGAAACAAGTCGAAGTCTTAAGTTGTTCATTACAAACATGACGATGGGCTTCACAGTTCCATGGAGGTTGTTCCAGCTGTTTGGGAAATTAGCAGGATGCTGAACACATGGAGCTGTTACTGTTAGCTGACACATCTGATTACCAGCTTTAAACACAGCTATTGATTGTAACTGAGAGAGCCCCCATAATGAAATGGATGGTCTGCAGAGGGCTATTTGATATAGTATTTTCATTACCTCGTGATTCGTTTAAGGATTCTTTATCAGTAAAGTGGTTTTTTAAAAAAATGTGGTATGTGATTATGCACATTCTGTATTAGCAAATTATAGAAATTATAATAAGGCGGCTGCATCAGTGTATTAAAATAACAAATATTCTATTTGTTATAAAATCAGGATGATTTCTTCTATCACTGTAAATGTTGGTAGGGAGGATCACTTGGGTGAGGGTCTATGCAAATTTTAGGCAAATCAGATGAAAAACAAGAAAGTTGTTTGCATTTTGGAGGCAGAATGACATTTTTCTCCCCTATGTGACTTTTTTTGCTCATGGAGACTAAGGTGTCTTTCAGATGTGATCAAAAGCGTACTTACAAGTGCTGGTGGTGGGACACGCATGCAAATTAGGAATGGATTTGATGATGTCTGAAAGGTGCCCGACCCATGACTGAAGCTTTTTGGCACACTTACAAGTGCGTTTTACCGACCTAGTTCTTGCAGCTCAGCAGAGTGCTCTTGTCAGTGCACCGAAAAGCTTAAATCATGTGCAGGGGCACCTTCCAGACAGCAAAGCCACATCTAATTTGCATGTGCATCCCGCCATCGGCACTTGTAAGTATACTTTTTATCACATCTGAAAGCCACCTTATTTCTGGGAGCAGTATTAAGAAATCTAGCACTGTCAAGAATTCAAGTGTGGCCTGAATTGATTTTGTGTTTTTAGTTTTTGAAAATCTGTGGTATAGTTTTGAAGTGCCCATTTTGGCAAATGTGAAGAGAGAAAAGTGGCTTCTTGCTGTCTGTTTCACTAATGTTCTATTGAATGTGAGGAGATAACTCAACTTTCATGAAGGCTATCATACTATGGACACCAAGGGAGTTTATTGCACCTTATTCTTGTATGGACGCCAGGGGAGTTTATTGCACCGTATTCTTGTACAGATGCCAGAGGAGGTTGTTGCACCCTATTCTTGTACAGATGCCCGGGGAGTTTATTGCTGAAAGGGAATCCCACTAGCTAGCTGCTCTGGTTGCCAAGCAAACTCCCACCAGCAGGTGCACGAGGATGCTTACTGGAAACAATTGAGACAACAGGAATACCAATTGGAAATAACGGGGCTTTGGGAATGTCAGTATCCCTTAATGGGCAGTAGACCAATAGAATGGCAGATTCTTAACCAAAACAAAGGGAGTGTGGGAGAATCGGAAATGCTGACTTCCAAACATGAAAGGATGTCCTTAAATCCCACTTCACCTGCAGCCCCCACAATACAATTAAACCAGTACCAAAGCTAAACCTAATCTTATAAAATTGCCACACTCCCATTTATAACTAAAATCTCATTCCTTCCACCTCTACCCCCCTCAGCCCACTTTCAGCCCCCAATCCCTGACCCCACTGCCAGCCCTTCCACACACTTAGCCCCCTATCCACCACTGCCAGCCCTCCACCACCCCGTACCTAATCCCTCACTCCCCCCTCTCTCTATGACCCATACATTCTAATAACATGGGTATTCAAATGAATGGCACATTGAAATGAATGGTGGCTTGGATTTCCCATTGAAGTCTGTGGTAAAATCTTAATCCGAAACTTGGTAAAATTTGAGATATGAATTCATAATCAATCCAAATCTGTACATAGATCCATTTCCATAGCCTATTAAAGAACCAGATTTTTGCCAGATCCTCACTTTCTTTCTTCAGGCTGCACCCTTGCAAGGACTTATCTCAGCCCCATGGGTCTGGTCCTGCAAAGACTTGCAGTGACCCCGTTAGTCATCTTGAATAACCCACACTTGCTAGTGATTGTCTCATTAAAACAAACCACCCTAAATTACACAGGAACAGAAATTACCAGATGAGGGTGCTTTCATTTGATACATTTTAATGCAGATTTTATTTATATATATATATAAAATGCGGTTCATCCAAGAAACATTTGTTGTACCAGAACATGTCTTAGCATAAACAGAGCTTGAGGTTAGCTGAAGTGAGATTTGCAAATGCAATGTGAGCAAGGAGACTCAAAACCAACTCTATTGTATTCTGTGCCTGTCCACGTATACTTGGCCCTTCTCTCTCTCTCTCTCTCACATGCACACACAGATAAAATGGGTGTTACATTTTATTATACATGTTGCAGGGCTGCAGGTGTGCTCTAGGGGTGCCCTGCAACATGAATAATAAAATGTAACACCCATTTTATCAGTGTTAGTGTCTGTGTGCAAAGCACCCTTGTGAATGAATCTGATGCTGAAAAATGGCAGAGCTCTGCTAGTTTGGCTGTACAAGGCTATGAGCTGTACATCCTTGTAGTGCTATGTACAAGGCTATGAAGCTGTACATAGCTTCATCTGTGTACAACAGTTCTGAAATTTATTTATTTTATTTAGCTAAATTTATACCCTGCCCCTCCTGCTAAGGTAGTTTGGGGCAGCTAACAAGTCATTGAAAAATACAATAATAAATATAAATATATCATAAAACATTTTATCTATATGGAGGCTGTCATAGAACATATCAAATCAAACCCAACCCCTAGTCCAAAGCCTCCACCCTTCACCCATCTCCCTCACCAAACGCCTGGCGGAACAGTCGGGTCTTGCATTGTCTCTGAAAAGAGGAGGGGTCCGGGGCCATGCAATGCTTTCCACTGCTTTTTCAGCCATGTGCTTTCTTTGAGCCTACCATTTGTGAACAGCCGTTCCCAGTTCTGTTAGTTGGTTTGGGGATGTGGACAAATTCCACAGCTAGCTAGAGATTAGGCACCTAAATCTCACTCATTTTAGCAGGGTTTAGGCACCTAACTCCTTTTGCCTCCTTTGAAAATCCTAGCCTAAGTCTCAGACTAGCATGACTACATCCTGATACACTGGGAATTTTTCTTTGTCAATACTTAAATCCTCTGTATAAATCTGTGCTTGCCTGAACTGCTGCTGCCTGCTAGAACATGCCCTTACGTAAGTAAAGTTGATATTTTTCTAGATGAATCATCTTGAGAATGTACATCTCAAGCTGCATATAGAAAGTTAGCAGAAGAATGTGAACTAATGTACATAGGGTTTTTTCCCCTTATTAAATGTTCAAAAGTTTCATTTGAAGTCCTCTCCAAAGACACTTGGTAACCCAGATGTCCTAGCCCATGATGAACCCACAGACACCACAGCAGAAGAGTGAAGATTTGGCAGGGAAGGTCTGATCTCATATGATAATGGAATAAAATGCTGCATTAAGACATCGTGTTTATAATGAACAATTTAGGCTGTGGCTGATTTGGTAAAGTCTCCTTGGATTATCATTCTGCTCCAGTGTGTTTGTGTAAACAAATCCCCCAGTGTAGAATGATGGATTGGATCATTTCTGTAGTAAACAACTTGGGGAAATGGCTTTTCATTTTCCTTTTTATATTTCTAAAATCTGCTCCTTCTGTTCTGCTGCTATCTGCCTTCTCTTTATTCCCCTCCTCAGGTAGCCCCTAAGTTGGACTTGTATAAACGGATCTTTGGGTTAGAACCTTATTTGGATATTTTAGTAAACATCAAACTGCGCAGAGGGTACACTGCTACATTTTCAGCTTACCCAACTTGCTGTTACAGAAGGCAGATATAAGAAGGTGCCATATCTGTTAAGGTGTTGCTCTTGCAGTATGCAGGAGATAGATACGACAGAGCACCTTATGTTGTGATGTCCCTACTATGCTAAATTGAGGACAGTATGGCTGGTTCCCTTGTTGAAGAAGTCAATGGCCCCAACTGCAGAAGGCTGTTATCTGTTTCTGCTTAGCTTACGGGATAGGGAAGAGTCCCTATCCATTGACTTTGACCACTTCCATTGACTTTGACCACTTATATATGAACACTTTATTGCAGAGTGGTTAGCTTTTGTGATATTTATTTACTATGGAGTTATTATTATTATTATTATTAACAAACATTTATATAGCACCAGCAGTGTACCTGGCACTTTACAAAGTAATAAAATAGACACGGTCCCTGCCCCTAGGGCTTACAATCTGAGAGACAGGAGCTGGGGGAGAGACTTAGGAAGGGGAACAGAGGGAGAGACAAGGGGTCTAACATTCATGAAGATGCGAGGTCTCAAGTGCACGTACTTGGCTTGGTTACGATGAGAATGACAGCAGGCAGGTCCATGTTGCAAGGATAAGGGTAAACCGATCGTAGGTATAGGAATAGTGGCTCAGCAGGATAAAGAGTCAGACAGAGCAGAGCGAAAGAGGTGAGTTTTAAGGAGAGATTTGAAGGTATGAAGGGAGGGGGCAAGGCGGATGTGGACAGGGAGGGAGTTCCAGGCATGGGGGGCAGCAAGTGAGAAGGGACGAAGGCGCTTAGGGGAGCAGGGAAGGCGTGGAAGGGTGAGAGAAGGGACAGAGGAGGAGCGAAGTGCACGGGCTGGAGTATGGAGGACGATAAGTGCAGAGAGGTAGGGGGGAGCAAGGTTGTGAAGAGCTTTATAGGTGAAGGAGTTAGTTATTGCTCAGCAGAGCATATATACATTGCCATCTACGTAGCCTCGGCTGAGAAAAGGAGGAAGTTAATACAAGCCAAATTAAGGTCAACTTGCAAATTGTCCTGAAGGTGTTAGGACTAGAGGCTGAGTATGCCTCCACTTGAGACCAAATTCTAAATGCTAGTTATTACCATCTAATATCATCCAATAGCAAGGGTCCCAGACGATCTGTTGTCTGCTATCACCTCCCTTGGGATCTGTGCTCGTTCGGGCACAGAAGGAGTTGTAATCTCTCCCAAATTAAATAGGAAGGGAGGGATGTAATTGGAGGGGAGTAGGGGGAGGACTGTAAGGACAAAAGGGTAATTATTGGCAACTGAACTGTGGCAAGCAGTCTGAAGTGATATTGGTATGCCCTTTGCTTGAGGTGAAGGCAGGAGAGAGCCCAAATAGCTTTAAGTTGTTTGTCTCAGGGGTAATTAGTTCTCGCTAAGCGGGGAACTAACCCGGTACCCCCGGGGAGGCAAGGGGACTGTGGTGGAATTGACTCAAGTTGGTCAGCATATGGTTATACGTTGTAATATTGTATGTTGTGTTCTGCTATATTATGCTTTGCTATGTATGTAAGCGTGTGCTGTATTGTATGGGTTTTATCATATTATTTATTTATCCTTGAATTGTATCAGTACTATGGCAATAGCGAAAGCTAGGCCGCAATAAATAAATTATTATTATTATTATTCCCCTCCTCCCCCCACCACATTTGTCCCACCTTTGCTTCACTACCATCTGCTCTAAAAATTCCTGGGGGTCATCTTCCTGTCCTGACTCTTTGTTCACTTCATGAAACTTCTTTGGTTTCTCCTTTCTCCCACAAGTTCATGTTCCTTGGGCTTGATCTTACACCCAATGAAATGAATGGCAAAACTTCCATTGACTTTGACCACTTATATATGAACACTTTATTGCAGAGTGGTTAGCTTTTGTGATATTTATTTACTATGGAGTTACTTATTGCTCAGCAGAGCATATATACAAATGGTAGTAATTCATTTCCCTTGCAGTAATATCAACTGCTCTTATCTGCCAATGGGGCATCACAGGATATGTCTTTCATTGGAGTGAACAAGTGGAATGTGGAATGAATGAAGACATTACTCCAGGGCAGGTGTACTCTGGGGCATGTATATGCATGAACAATAGTTCTGCTGTTATTTGGAACATAAGAAATGCCATACTAACTTAGACCAATGGTCCATCCAGCCCAGCAGTCTGTCTCTGACAGTGGCCACCTTCAATTGTTTTAGGGTGTAAGCAAACGTGAAGATAGCCCATTGGAGTCCATGTTTGGTCCGTGCAGTTCCCCACTCCTATGTTTAGCATGTACAGCCTAATAAATGGGCAGCCCCCACTCACAGGTTTAGTGCAACAAACCTAATGCACGTGCGGGGGTTCTTCTCTGCTGCATAATTGATGGTACTCAGATACGTGGGCACACATTAGTCCGCAATCACAACCTAATTGACGGGATGTGGACTTATGTGTGCACATTAGCCCATGTTCACAAACTAATTGACAGGACATGGACACGGGCTCACATTAGCCCACATTTGTATGCTCCAGGACACCGCCATAAGTGGAGGCTATATGGCCGGTGGAGGCGAGCACCTAATAAATTAGCAGGTTGGCACCCACTTGGTGTGGACTATCATGCTTGTTAACACCCTTAGATGTATGCAAGAGGTCATAATGGAGTGATCTATTCCCTACTATTTACTCACAGCTCCTGATAGACAGCAGTAACATCCCCGGACCAACTTGACTAACAGCTATTTATGGACCAGTCCTCCAAAAACGTATCCAAAATGTATTCAAAACCCAGTTATGGTATTGGCTTTCATAACATCCTGTGACAACAAGCTCCACAGCTTAATTATACATTCATTGAGTGTAAAAATACTTATAAGAATATAAGGAGCTGCTTTACTGACTCAATCCAATGGTCCAACTTAGTCCAGTACTCTCACAACGTGTCATGGTAGCAGGATTTCAAATCCAGCTCTCCAGGCTCTCCGGCAGAGGATTCACCCAGGCATGCTACCTGAGATCCTGAATTGGAGATGCCAGGGATTGAACTTGGAATCTTGTACACACAAAGCATGTGCGCAACCACCCGAGTCATGGTCCACCCTCAAGTACTTCCTTTATTTGTTTTAAATCTTCTGCTAGTTAGTTTTATAGATTCCTCTAGTTCTTCTAGTATTATTTGAGAGTGTGAATAACAGATTCCTGTCTACTTGTAGTAAATAACACTATATTCTACTAGTGTAAATAACATATTCCTGTCTCAGTTGTTTCTTCTCCAGGCTGAAGAGCCCTAACCCCCATAAATGAAAAAGAAATAAAGAATTAGGCTTTACATCTGGCAAATTCTCACGTATGTCAAGGTTAGACAGCAAGCAGTTCAGAACAAGGGGCCTGCTGTTGTAAAGTGCAATCAATGTTTACTACACTGTCTGCCACAGTGCATTCCCTTTGTCTAGTGTTTTGGCTATATACCCGTTGAGAGTTATACTTTGTCACAGCTTCTTTTTATTTATTAAAGTCACTTGAGTGGAGTCACTAAGCACTCTTGAGTTCTTACATCTAATTAAATTTTAAGTTTCTTATACTCTCTATTCCCTCCCCCCTGGAATACTCCAAGGGTGAAAAAACACTAAAGTTAGGATGCATTGAGTAGTCACTAAGGCCGTTTTAGATGTTGCACCAGGAGTCTCAGGATTTAAATAATCCACCTTAGAAAAGTCACACAGGTGACGTTTACATATGCCATTGCCATTGAAAACCACCGGTTGCACATTCTTTACCTTGCTAAATGCCACCTGCATGACTTTTCTAAGGCGGATTATTCATTCAATCAATCAATCAATCATTAATACCAGTGGCCATTGCAGAGAAAGGATTCACATACAAATAAAAATTACCAACCAGTATTAAAACAATTTACCAAATATGTTGAAAAACACTAGTAAAAACATACTATAAAAACTAAAGATACAAAATATCAACAGCCAACAATATCAACTAAACATACTACGAAGTCAAAACTCCAACCCACACCTACTACCATCAGCGTCCCACAAATCAAAAGCTTTCAACACGTAGACCAAAACACAACCTGGATGGAAGAGCATTGAAACGGGCACACAAAACCAACAATTTCCCCCTTGGTGACACTGGGGGAGTTAAATAAGCAGCCATAAGCCCCCGTTGCGGCATCACAGACAGATCATCTGGGGATAAGCCCTAATCTTGGTGATTTCTTCTTGCCTGGCTATATCGGTATGCCTAAGCAAAATTTATTTTTCAGCTGTACCCAGGTCTTTTCCCTGCTAGTAATTATGGGAGAAGCCCAACTTTGCCAAAAAGGCCTCAATGGCCTTTATCCATTTGCCTTTAAATGGGTCCTCCAGCCAAAATTTGACGAGCTCACATTCCCGCGATCTTAACAATCTTAACCAGAACCTCAGAGCAAGGCCCCATGCCACCTCCACCCAACTGTGCTGCCCCACCTCCACCCTCAAAGCTGCAAATGGTGTACCTTTGGGTGCCCTTGTGAGATCCTGCAAGAACTGAGCTTGAACCCTATTCAAGTTAAAGCCAGAAAGAGGCAGCCATAGTTCAGCACCATACAGGAATTGAGACTGAATTTGCTGTTAAAAACCCCTAGTGCTAAATCAAGAGCATTTCTTCCTGTACCCGCAAAAAGCTTTGAAATAGCCGAAGAAGATCTCTTTGCGGCATTTGCTGCCCTTTCAAGGTGATCCTGCCACCCACTTGTGGCCTGGAAGTAAAGGCCCAGATATTTGAAGGTCTTCACTTGAAGGATTTGTACACCATTCATGTCTCATTTAAATGACTTGCTAGTCTTAGTGAAGACTATTTAGATTTCTCATAAATCACAACTAACTTATTGGACTTGCAGTAGTCGGCAAAACAATTCAGTTGCCTATTTAATCCCAAGTTTGGGACATGACGGCTATGTTGTCTGCATAGAGAAGACAACCTATAAAATGGGAGGCCAGCTTAGGGGAAAAAAAATTTAACTGAACAAGGAGGGGGGAAACATCATTAATAAATAAATTAAATAACATGGGAGCAAGCACACATCCATGTGTGACTCCCGAAAGGGCAGAGATTTTCTCTGTTAAATGATCCCTGTCTACTTATTTTTACTACTAGGGCAGAATCTGAATGAAGCCTTTGTAGGAGAAATAGAAGCCTTCTATGGACGAGCGGTTCAGCTTGCCCCATAGGATACCTCTATTGACTGAATCTAATGCTGCTTTGAGGTCCAAGAAGGCCACAAAACCCTGCTCATTAGCTGTTACGTACTTATCGATAAGATGTTGCAAAATCAAACAATGTTCAGTGGTTAAACGACCCTTCTGAAATCCAGTCTGTTCTGGGTGCAGAATTTGCCCCTCTGCTACCCAGGCATTTAATTTACCCAGCAACCATTTACCATAGATCTTAATGATAATACAAAGCAGGCTTATGGACCTATAATTAGACGGGTCGACCCGATCGCCTTTCTTATAAATGGGGACAACCACAGCTTTCTCCCAATTGGCTGGCACCTGACCTGTACTATTAATTGCTGAAAACAGGGCTGATAGCAAAGGGATCCACCAGTCCTTGAATTGGTTGATTAATTCAATGGGGAGACCGTTTTTAAAGGTGTTGATAAGTGCTTCAACCTTCGGGTCAGACACTGGAGACCAAGCTGGTATGTGATCAGTGCCTGCTGTTTGGACTAGATGAATTCCTTCAGAAGAGTCACCGGCATATAGAAGCTGAAAGTGACGAGTCCACAGCTGGTAAGGCACACTCGCCCCCACACTGCTAGATTCCTTGTTAACTACTCAATTCACCAGAAGCCAGAACTTCTTGCTATCCCTAATTTTAGCTGCTTCCAGCAAATTGCACCAATAATGTTCCCAATGTTTCTTTTCTTTGATTAAATTCCTATACTCTGCCTTAGCTTTGAAAAATTGGGTGAGTGCAGATGGATTGTCACCCCTGCGGTGGTAGAAATACAGAGACGCCACCTCTTTTTTAGCTTTCTGACACTCCCGGTCAAACCATACTTGCTTGTTATAACTGTTTGCACGGGGGTTTGCATGACGTTTGTACGTCAAGAGGTGTTGGATGCTGAGGCTTAAATGAGAGAAGGTCTGAATAACTTCCAGACCCTCTCCTCTTGCCATAATAACTGCCCTAGCATCAATAGGCATGGGCGAACAGATCGCGGTTCGTGTTCGGCTGTTCGGTTCGGCCGCGTTCGGTTTGTGTGTTTGTGTTCGGTCGTTCGGTCGTATCGCGCGTTCGTGTTCGCCCGTTCGGTTCATTCGCCATCGGGTTGTGTGTTCGTGTTCGGTCGTTCGGTTCGTTCGCCATCGGGTTGTGCGTTCGTGTTCGGACGTTCGGTTCGTTCGCCATCGGGTTGTGCGTTCGTGTTTGGTTGTTCGGTGTTCGGGTGGTTTGCGCGTTCGCGTTCGGCCAGAAATATCTAAACACTATCTCTATCAGTAAACCTTAACTAAACTACTCCTACTATGTCAAAACAAAAATGTATCGACCTAATCCTATCTATCTACTTATGAATATATGGGATGGGGGCTGGGGGGCAATCACAAACAAGACAAGGAGGGGTACAAAACTGAAATGAAACCTAAATCAATCTATAAATTAATATACTACTACTCTAATGAATCAAAAAAACAGGGGAAGGGAATGGGGAGGGAATATTCAATGGAGGGGGGAGGGAAGGAGGAAGATTGAAGATTGAACACAGGGAGGGATAAAAACAAAAAATAACAACTAAATCTATCAAAGCTAATGTAAATAAATGAGAATATGGGGGTAGATGGGTTGGATGGGTGAAATAGGAGGAGGATGGCAATGGATTGGGGAGCTGGAAAATGCTGGGTGAGGGAGCCTTCTGAAACGCCTGCTGCTCAGGAACAGTGACTAGCTCAGAAGGTATTGGGAAGGGGGGAGGCAGACAGTTTTGTTTCTTGCTGCGCCCGCCTCAAATCAGCCCCATTGGCTCCGTGCAGCCTAGCCCGTGGCCAATCATAGACTGCCAAGCCAGTGGTCTGAGGCGAAAAGAGATGGTGATTCATCAGGCTGGCTGCTACTCCAAGCCACTCTCCACCCTCCACCCCTGGTGCCTGGAAGTCTGCTCCTAGCTGAGTCAAATGACTTCCCCCTCCCTGCTACATTTGGCCTTCCAGTGACCTGACAGAAGACCATGTTTTAGCCACCCGAACACAACCGAACGCGATTCGAATTGAATGAACTGTTCGGCCATTTCGTCGTTCGGTGTTCGGTTCCGTTCGGTGTGTTCGCCATTTTCGTCGTTCGGTGTTCGGTCCGTTCGGTGCGTTCGTGTTCGTGTTCGGTTGTCCGAACAGGCCGAGTTCGGGCCGAACACCAAACTACCGAACCGCGTTCGCCCATCCCTAAGCATCAATGACCTGGGGATCAGTCATAAAGTTCTCCAGCAGGATTACTACAGAATCAGCCCACTTGATTGGGCAATGTCTATCTTCATCTACGGGGATGTGCCCCTCAAAGTTCACTATGGCAGCCACTGGGCCAAACAAGTCCAAAGAAAATGTCAACAGCAAATGATCACTGACCTGGCTCCACTCCACTGCAAAGTCCCTAAACAAACCAACCGCATTGATTGAGGCAGCCACATAATCAACCACACTAGATCCCACGGGGTCCAGAAAGGTGAATTCACTGCCACAGTCCTTAAAACCTGAGCCGTTGAGTATATGGAGGGAATGTTCCACTAAAATTTTGTCCAGAATAATACCCGAATTATTTTTTTTCTTATCCTTGGACTGCCTGGAGTTAAGGGAGCAGATGTCTCCAGGAAGACTGTTCTCACAGTAAGGGGCCAGGGCAGCATCATCCTGCCCTAACCGGGCATTGAAATCACTGGTTAGAATAATCTTCCCGTTAGGATATTGGCTGGCAATCTCATCTAATGCCTCCGGCGGATTATTCTGAAAGGTAGGCAGGCTCAGGCTTAGACAGATCTCCAAGGGGAGACAGTTCCATAAGTATGGAGCAGCCATCAAGAACACCTCTCTGTGTGCCCTCATTGGGTGTTTTTACACACACATTTCTCCTGCACATTTGCTGTTACATCCTGAACTTTCTGTGTGTCTAAATCACACACCCAGATCTTAAACATCTGGCTCTTTGAACTTCTGCATAAAACCTCTCCCAGAACAGAAGGTTGCTACCTTGTAAACAAGGTTCTTCGAGATGGCTCCCACCATTCTCACAAATGGGTTTGCGCTTGTGCGCCCTTCTCTTACCGGCTTATACCAAGCTCATATTCAAATCTTTCATGACGTTGACATGCCCCCACCAAGGCACCTTCCCACCCAAGCCCAACAGTTCCTTCCAACCCGTAAGGCATAGATGGAAATTCCATGCGGGGTTGGAAGGGTGGGCATTTGTGAGAATGGTCGGAGTCATCTCAAAGAACCTTGTTTACAAGGTAGCAATCTTCTGTTCTTCTCCCGAGTGGCTCCTCCCATTCTCACAAATGGGAGAGTACCAAGCCTAGAGACAGGTGGTGGGGGAATTTCATGCAATAAGCAGAGTCAATATGTAGGAATAATAAAGTCTTTTATATATAGAAACAAGTAAAAAACATTTTGAAGTAAACCACACTGTACATGGGAAAACACATGGTAAGTAAGTCATTTCAGAGAAACATAACATAGAAAAACCTCAAGTGGAGGGAACGGAGTTGAGGATGGCAAGAGCCACCGACTGCTGGGATTGATCCCCAAGGTGTAAAGCGTAGTGCTTAATGAACATGTGCAGAGAGGACCAAGTAGCCGCTCTGCAAATCTCCTGAGGGGAGACGTTAGCAAAGGCTGCTGTAGAGGCTCAGCCTCCCACGGCTCTTAAGCAGGGCCCCGAGCCAAACGCGGGTCTGCGATTCGCAGATTTCCTGTGGAATTCCCCTCCCCCTGCGGAATCTCCTGCCCCGCTTACCCCAGCGCAGAATTTCTAGGCTGCGCGGCGGGGACGTGGGGCAGGAGATTCTATGGGGGAAGGGGAATGAACAAACCCTCGGGGCTTCCCCTCCCCAGCCTCCCCACCCCCGTTTAGATAATTAATTAACTTACCAGTGATGGCAGCAACAGCTGCTCCGTCCAGCGTGCTCGTACTTCCTGGCCCCTCCCGACGGGGCCTCTCAGGGCGATGCAGCCAGATGATGTCATCCGGCTGCGTCGCCCCCCGTCGGCAGGTGCCAGGAAGTACGAGCACGCTGGACGGAGCAGCTGTTGCTGCTATCACTGGTAAGGCAATTCCTTTTCTAAAAGGCAGGGGGGGAGTCAAGCAAACCCCGGCAGCTGGGGAGGGGAAACCCCGGCAGCTGGGAAGCCCTGAGGGTTTGACCGGGGAGGGGGGAGGAGGCAAGTCAAGCCCCCCCCCGCATGGTAAATCATGCCGAGGTGCAGAATTGGGCCCTGACTCCCGCGGAATTTTTTAAAAATTCCACGGAAGAATCGGGGCCCTGCTCTTAAGGAGTGGGCCCGGAGGTTGGGAGGAGGGGGAAGCTTGGAGTGCAAAGTAATCAGCTGAACTAGCCACTTAGAGATAGTATGTGCAGATACCTTGTTTCCCAGAGTATTTAATGAAGGGGAAACAAAGAGAAAATCAGAGTGCCTGCAGGACTGAGTCTTTTCCAAGTACAGCAAGACAGCTCTCTTTACATCGAGGCAATGAGGGAGGAAAGAGGCATCAGAATCATTAGGAGTGGAGAATACAGGCAGAACTATTTTCTGAGAGAGATGGAAAGAGGAAACGCATTTAGGGATAAATGAAGGATGGCAGGCAATCTCAATCCTATTGGGAAAAACCTGCAAATAGGGAGGTTTGGAGGAAATGGCTGCTATTTCACTGACCCTTCTGAGCAAGGTAATTGCGACTAGAAAACAAGTCTTAAGGGTCCAGTGAAACAGATCTGAATCCTGTGGTGGTTCGAAAGGAGGCCCAGAGAGAAAACCAAGGACAAGGGGAAGGTCCCACTGGGAGACTGGGGACCTATGAGGAGGAAAGGTGTTAATGAGGCCCTTGAGGAAACGCTTGATTACCGGGTGAGCAAATAAGGATTGCTTATTGTCGAGGACCACATGCCTGGTGATTGCTGACAGGTGCACCCTGAGGGAGGAGATAGCCAGACATGTGTCAGCTAAATGGAGCAGATACTTCAGGATAATGGGGTTGGATAAGTGATCCAACGAGAAATGCTTGTCAGCTAACCAAAAACAAAATCTCTTCCACTTAGAAGCATAAGACTTAGAAGTGGATGGCTTAATATCATTGTGCAATATAAGGGAAACCCTATCTTGTAGAGAAATTACGGGGTCTGAACCCTGAAAGCCCACAGGTTGAGGCTGCGTATGTTGGGGTGGAGAACCTGCCCCTGGTAAAGGGATAGGAGGCAGTGATCCAGTGGAAGGGGAATGGATGACTGTATCAGAGAGAGGACCTCGCTGAACCAGGGTTGTCTGGGCCAGTATGGGACAACAAAGATGAGTTTGGCTCCCTGCGCGCAAATCTTGGAAAGGGCCCTTT